>JNEY01000094.1:218031-291940 GCA_020875895.1 Aphelenchus avenae | reverse complement strand
CCACCTCCCGCTAAATATGGCCCGGTTTTGAAATCCCGGAGTTGCGAACGTATAACCGTAGGGGCTTTCCCTTAATTCCTACACATTTTTGTTGATGCCTAGGTGAACACTTACGTCTTTTATCTCAATTTGCCATCGGATAGTCGTGGATGTTGAGCCGAAGACATCAATAACCTTCACGCGCTCGGAACGACGACGTCGAGGCCAGCGCAATGTCGCTTCGGCTTTGCAGTACCACTGCGGCTGGTTGGTTGGATGACTCACGCGTAGGAAAACGCTGATCTGGTTGCTATGAACAACCGTTTCGGCGCGCCATTGGATGCCGGCGAGAACGATGGGCTCGCTGCGGATTGTCACGGTCGACTGCTTGAAGGTCTCCCAGTCGGTCATGCTCAGGAGAAGAGAGCCTTTTTGGGCTCCGTCTAAAACAGTCAGGGTCGGGAAATTGATAGCCGAGAGCGTGCAATTCCGAGACACCCCTGGGAGGGAATGAGAATGGCAGTTGAGAAAATTTCAACGGAAGAACGGAACAGAACGATATCGAAAATATCAGTGGAACGTCCCCGTCCCATCACAGGAACGAAAATTCTGCATCAAAATACCTAGTGCAGATATCGCCCGAACAGCGATCTTTATATGCGTGGAGGATTCTCCCAAAACATGCGTCGAGCGCTTCCTCCGCGCGCTCCAAAGCGGCCTCGGTTTTTCCGGCTGGGCGACCGTCGAGCACGCGACTTTCCTGCGCGTAACCGTATGCTGGGACCCACAAGCTCCGGGCCTCCGCGCCGTAGCGCTGAGTCAATCACTCTCCTTCGCCATTTCCGTGGGAACAGAACCCGAAGATGGCGGAGACTCCACGAGGATGACTGGTCTTGGAGCGAAGTCACCGCTAAAGGCTGCAAGGCGTCTTGAGCGACCGGCGTCTGTCAGTGACGCCTATAGGGAGGAGGAGGAGCAATCATTGTCCCGAAGGTTGTGCAAAAGTTGACCAAGAAGTGTTAACTGCTGCTGTACACAAGGGTCAGGCAAATAAGATGGCGAGAACCGGGGCTGGGAACGAAGTTCGCATTCCTTTCGAATGCGAAGGGGAGGCTCCTGCCGAACACTAGTTTATAGCTTAATTATCTTGTATTTTTCGAGTCTTGGACCTTTTCGAACCCACGGTCCTGCCTCAGACGCCGGCACCGTAATGTTCTGCTGATCTGGCAAAAATTCGTGGAGAAGACAATAGAGTATATTCATCCCCAACACAAGTAATGCACGGCTCAACCAAGAGGTCATGCAGCGGCCAGATCTTGGTTATTCTGGAATTGTCTCGGGCTTATAAATGGCTTTTTGCTCGCTTTGTTCTGTTTTGTCCTTCGACCACCAGGTGAACGGCTGACTGTGAACACGGGGGGGGGAGAGATTCCGAGCGTATGTCGTCAAAGTCGTTACTTGCCGCTTTATTCGTCCAACGGCGTGGACGCACTGGTTTTCTCCTTGTCGCAAAAGTATCCGACAGAGCGTGCGCAGTCAAGACCCAGCCGTAAACTGGGGATGCTGGTAAGCACGGCGTACCCCCAAAAAAAACTCCGAAAGTCTTGAACGCATTTTAGCTGTTGAAAATCGGTGGGGACTATGGAAATGTTCTGTAGCAAGGCGGTATGTGCCCGGTCATCGAAGTCGGAGACAGCTCTATCCTGCACGTCCAACCGAGCATGTTGCACTCTTCCGACGACGAGGTAGAAGCTGACTCCAGCGATGACATTGATACCGACGTCGTCGTTACGAAGTGGAGAAGTTCGTGCAGAAACGCGTGGTGGACGGGAGGGTCGAACTTCTCACAAAATGGAAAGGATACCGGCACTGGCAGTAAGCATCATTTTCTGTATTTGCAGGCCCACATCCGTCTGCAGTGGCTGACATGCATTTTTGCGAAAGACCCAAAAATGCAACGTAGTAGATGAGAGCTGTACGAGAACTTCGACAAGACGAACCCTGCGCTGATGGCGTTCGAGCTCCACACCGCAAGCACCGCTGCAGAAAGCACGGACGAGGAGTCCGTTGACGTCGAAAATTCATCCATTTGCGCTTTGTTTTTTTAGTTGCAGCAATAAGATCTCCGGCATTTCGGCCACCACCGGCCGCACTGCACGTGCGGAACCGCAAAGCGTGCGGACTGCATGCGGGAGAGGGTGTCCGGAGTGATAGCCGCACACCAGCCGCACGTGCGGTCAACATGCGGCAGCCGCATATGCGGTCCGCATGTCCGAGATGGCCGCACCGCACCGCATGCGGCCCCCCGCATGGGTGGATGATACACCAGCCTTTTAGTGACCCCTCCCCTTTTGCCCTCACCCCCGGATAGACCGCCTTGAAAAATCAACGTTATTCTCAGAATCTCCATGCTCGAAAACCCCTTCTAGGTTCGATTTGGCAGGATATCTCCTTCTTACACGCTTCTGCATTCTTGCCATAGCGCTCGCTATCGCACGGAAGCAGGCCTTCTACCTCTCGCCAGACCGCCGGAAGCTCCATTTTGAAAAACGGACGTTAATTTCGGTATCACCATGCTTGAAAACCCCCTCACGTGACCAATTTGGCAGAATATCACCGATGTCCTTCGTACCTGCTACGACCATGCGCTCGCTACCTCATGGAAGCAATGACAGATGTTGCAAATTTGATCGGCCATAACTTTTTTTCTAGACTACTGACTAGGCTGAAACATTCCAGCTTTACATAAGTTTAGAAGCCTTATCGAATGATACCAAGTTGACCCAATAGCCAAAATGTTTTTGTTACAGACATTCGCCAGCCCTTTAGTGTATAAGGATCCTCTCAGTAGTAAAATTACCATGGCTTTACGATGTCCTTCTCTTGGAGTAAACTGGACTTTGGCTTCAAAAACCTCTAGTACGAATAACATTCCGTAGCGAGCCGCAGACGTCTCAGTCAGCATGGTCTGTCAACACACACCTGCATAGACGCAAAAAGTGCTAGATGCTGAAAACACTATACCCGATGCACTGTCGTTGCGTCAAAAATCGCAATGCCGGTTCGTTGGACCCGCAGCTGGACAAGGCTGCTCGACTAATGAATGTATCGCACTAAGCATTAAGGCCGTTCGAACAACAATACGGCGACGGTGGGTATTGCACGATGCAGGCGACGCCGCCAGCGGCAACTGCGCGAAGTTTCCGGCTACTCCGCTAAGTGACTCCGACATGCTCCCGATATTGTATCCGATTTTCACGACGTTGGAGTCGACTGTGCTATAAATGGCGGCGAACGTCAAAAGCGACGTCGCTTTTCAGTTAAGCCTTGCTCGAAATCTTCGGCACGCCACCGGCGGTAATTACGTGAAACGATTAATCATGCCGCGTCCCCATGCGAAGTCGCTCAGTAAATGATGCTCGGCTATGGCACAATCGATTTTAGCGACGACGGCATATTTTATGTCGCATGCTGGTGTCGCGCATTGTGCAATATTCTTGGCGGCACGCGCCGCCGCCGTCGCATAAATCAGCCGCGTCGCTTGCCGCCGCCGCCCTATTGTCTGAGACGCCTAAGTCAGGTCACACACGAGGTCGTAAGCGACGCGCAATGACGGCAACGCGTGACGAAGTGCGCAATAACGCCAACCGCACAGTAGGGAGGCGTCATCGTGCGATGGCGGCGCCGGAACACTGCGGGAGTTCGCACAGTCTGAGCGGCAACTGCGCGAAGTTCAGGCGGAGCCGCTAGTCGACTCCGATATGCTACTGATATTTATCCGATTTTGACTACTCGCGCGTCGCTCAAGTTGATTGTTCTATAGCACGCGACGAACGGTTGGCGGCGTCGCTTTGCCAAATACGACGGCGCATTCGCCTCGTGCATGCTCAAAATGTCCACGCTAAAGTAGCGGGGATTTTACTTCATTTTTGTTGATTTCGGTCAGTTTTATGTTATCACGCAAAAAGGGCCACCCCTCATACGATTGATCAATGAGCAGATTCTTCTTGGGATAAGCGCTGACCTTCCTGGACCGTAACTTCGAGAGCCTCAGACTGCCATATTCAGGGCATTCGCACTATATGAAATACAGCCTTAAATAAGTTTCGAAAGCACCCTCTTTGGGGAAACGCTGCCCTTACTGGTCTGCTCATATTGTGACGCAATTCGGAAGAAAATGCGATAAAATGGGTATTCAGTGCTGACACGGAGCCCTTAAAGCATCCGGAGAACCGCAGAATGTCATGTTTCAATGAGTCGTGTTTCTTTTTACATCCCCAAACTTAGTTGCACTTATAGTCAGGAAGGTTAGTGCAATGCAAGTACGTCTATCCTGAACAAAAAAAGCGAATTTCGGAAGCATCGGAGATGCTATCGAAGACCATCACAATGAGGTTTTCTGCGGAGTCATACGCTTTTGTTCAGCTGGCACTAACTTCCTTGTTATAAATCGCTAGTCGGCGCCAAAAACATGTTTCGTAGCAGTAGCTTATTCACGGCTGAAGGGCGCTACTAGGTACTCTACCAACCATGCAACGTTTCTAAAACGTTTGTGTTCCGGGACTCTCGGCTGGGAGTCGGCTTAAAGGTCCGGGACGAGGTTCAGACCGCAGCAACGTTTTACACTTGAGCGTGCATTGCATTGCAAGCCGAAAGTGTGCGTTCATTTCATAGCGGCCATGGCCCGCTTAGCTTGCTCGTCGGAAATAGTGAAAGCAACACTTTGGCGCGAGTTATCGATTTCCCTGCGACTCGCGGGTGCCTCTTGCCAGCGCGCGTTCCTTTCTGTCTATTCGAGGTTGTTGTTTTCCTCATTTTAACGGCTTTAGCTGCGCAGCCACAACGTTTCCATATCCGGGAAGAAATTCGCCGTCGCAGGCTTTGCAGTGTCGCATTATTCTCATGTGAACACCACAGGATAACGTATTTTTGGCAACTCTTTTGTTTCTTTTTTTTCCGACAATTATGGAGAGGCTATGCTCTGCATCGTTTGTAGCCAATGTAGACTCTTCGTCACCCGAGTATGGCGCGTCAAAATGCGTAGTTAATTAGTTCCTGCCCCATGCACGTAACAACGAAGTTTGAAGATCCCAACTTTGTGTCACTGTAAGGGATGCGCAAAGTTACGTAAAACTTTAATGTTTCAGCGTTAAAGGTCTACTCTTTAAACAACATTGCTCTGATCGTATTGCTGTCAGGCAGTCATTCCTTCGGGGCCGTCTAGAGATCCTTTGAACTCACATAGGGATCTGTGAAGCATGTGAACGCGTCTTGCCAAGCCGCAGGCGATATAAACATTCGGCAAAAAAGCGGCAAGTCAAACGAAAATGTCGTCGGTTGGAGCCTGCAGCGGGCTATTTTGTGCCTTCGGCTGTTTACTAGAACATGCCGTTGATCCTCCCCTCCTGTTTGTGCACAACTTTGACGAATTTGCCGCCTATTTCTTCCGTCGTTAGTTCACAGAATTTCTGGACGCTTTGTTTTTGCAAAAGTATCGTTGCCTCGTAACTGTCAGCTTTTTGTTGCGCACTGCGACGTCAAGTTTAGGCATACCAGTTCGAGAAGCGCCATGCCTCGCACAAACCAGGCGTCCTCCTGTACCATCGTCAACGGTGAAATCGTGCGCAAGCCGCTCGCTACGAAGAAAACTTCGACGAAGAAGCCGGCTACGTCCTCCGCTCGAAGGTCTGCCGCGCGTCGTACCGCTGCAAAGCACAGCGGCGTCTACACTCTTCAGGACTTTTCGAAGCAGCACAAACCGTCCGTTCAGAAGGTAGGATCTAGAAAAGGATGACTTTTTTGGAAGTCGTGGCGGGACTCGTCTTAGAACAAGGGTACCTAGTTAAGGGACGCTAAAGCAGCCTTTCATACATGCCTCGCTATAAGCCGCAGCGAGAGCCTTAGAGATCTCTTCTAGAAACACATCAAGTCGGTGGCCACGCAGGAAGCCAAGAAGGACGGCATGAAGCACGGCGTTCGCGTTCGCAAAGGCGCCGTTGGTGCAATTCAGGTGGGTCACCCCATTTTGAGCATAATTCGAGCTTTTTACTCCCTCGCTGAATGCTATGACTAGTTTCTAAACCGTGCATTTCAGGCAGCCGCCGAGGAGTTCCTCGAAGGAACGTTCGAAAATGCTGGCCTCTCTGACGCCCACAAGAAGACGACAGGCAAAGACGAAGTCAGCCGCTATGATTAAGCGCATCACGAAATCCCCAACTCACTTTAGTAATGGATATTTTGTTGTCCGGTTGGCGTGTGAGCATTTACGATGCGTACCATCTTTTAATTTCTTTTTTGTCATTTTGCCTGATAAACCTTCTTAACGTTGTGCCTTACGTGTCGCGTATGAAATCGTTAAAAGTCATAGGTCCTGAGAAAAGATTTGATGGATCGGTAATCGGTTAAATGAATTACCCCTTTAAGGACTAGTACCCTAACACAATAGCGAATAATGTACGACTGATGTCCACTACCTAGCAACTTCCGAAATCGAAGTAACTAACACCGGCCACCGTGAACATCACCGTTGTGGGTCCGGTCCCCACTCGACTCGTGAAGTCCATAGAGACGAGTTTACGACCCTCACCGCGGTCCGTCGCTGCGTCAGATTTGTCAGCTACGCCGGCTCGCGTAATCCGGTTTCCCGCGCAGATTTAGTGCCTCAATCATTTTGCGCGAACGCCTTGCTGAGGAGCATCCTCGAAGCGACCTTGGAAGACGCCGCCAGCGCGCAAGAATTACGCGCGAGTGCACTGCGAAGGAGCTCATCTGCTTAGGCCTTAAGGGGATGACGCGTGAGCCAAGTGACATGTGTGTTTTTGTAAACTTGAGCTATCAGATTAGATAAAATCTGAAGGAAGGTACGTGTGACTGCATTCGCTATACTCCAATGTGCCGTGAAATATTGCAAAAAATAGCGGAGATTATGGTTTCTGAACAAAGGGCACAGAGCGAGAACCTGCTTCAACTGAGCCTCGGGAATGTACCAGACGCATCATGAGTGTCTCCTAAACGTAAGCCATCGAGCTAGATCAGTCTGAAGGAAAATATTTCTGATTGGTTTGGTAGCAAGTTATGGAAACTACGGTCGATAAAAAGGGCACGAAGCGAGAACCAGTCCAAGTTTAGGGCTCGAACTTCCGCTAAGTTGGGTATTTACGCTTGTACCTAGCGTCCAGGCATGAACTACGCACAACTTGCAGCTCGGCTCATTTTATGTTACGAAAATTTTCAGGATTATTTGCTGAATAAGAAGGGCTGCTTGCTGCTGAATAAGAAAATCCGGCCTTCGCCCGGATTTTGTATGGTCTTTACTTGGTTCGGTCGCTCATTTGCGACTTTTTTCCGGGCCAAAATATTCACAAGATTTGCAAGTCGGCTTTTCACCATCACCCAAAGCCTCATCGGAAATTAGCCTCCCGTCAGCGACTTGTCACCACCGCCGTAATCTGCTTTACGCTGTCGCGTCGACCACCTCCTTCAAGGCGGTGGTCGCGTCGTCTCGCCTCCTCGACCGCGTAACTGTCCTCGCGCGGGCGGGTGTGGATAAATACGTGTCCGAGGCGGCGTATCCTTTGGAAGCGCAGCCTCATTTAGTCACATTGCGCGAATGGTTTCCGCACGGTCGCTCGGCGTCTTGGCCGTTGGCGGCTCCTTAACGTCCATTTCGTTCATCTTCTACTACATTCCGGCGCTGATTGTAAAGATCGCGGACATCAATGCAGAGGTAAGGAATTTTCGGCGCTGACATAGGGCTAGCGAACCCGTGAAGCTTGTACTGGAAGCCTAAAAGTCGCTTTACGCGCTTCGTTTACTTTGATCGCCCTTTTCGTACGGCCGCCGAAGTTTGAAACCAGGATATCGTTTAGGTCCGTCTCGACGCGATGGAATTCCGCGCAATCGCCGACGAGGCATGGTCGACCATAGCCCGGGCTAATGGTTTCCCTGGAACTTTAAGGGCTCGCCGTCAGGTAAGCGGTGTTCTGACGTAGCTTGGGTCTTCAAGGTCTATGCAGTTACAATCTCAAAGACGTAGACATGATGGGCATCACCATAACTTTGCCCGATTTTAGGCCTACGGTGAAGCCGCGGCTAAAGGCTACGGCAAGGACTCCTTCGTCAGCGGTCCGCAGTGCATGTGCAACGTCAACAACAACTGCCCAGCGGGACCGGCGGGGCCTCCTGGGAGGCCGGGAGAGAACGGCATCCCCGGCTCGCGTGGACCATCTGGTGCACCAGGACTGCCCGGCAATGCTCCTCCGGTGACGGTCGATCCGGTAAGTTTATCGAGCTTGCAAGACAAAATGTAAGAAAAATGACGCAATGCATGTTTCTGAAGTGGGAAAGGGTATTAAGCACTTGTTAAGTGCCAAATAAAAAGGGAACTCTATTATATTTTATTATATTTAGAACACGGGCTGCCGTGTATGCCCGCAGGGTCCTCTTGGTCCCGTCGGACCAGCCGGTGATTCGGGCGCCGCCGGCCAAGACGGTCTTGCGGGACCACCTGGACGCGACGGAGAGCCAGGCCGTCCAGGCTATGGCGGAAGCCCTGGCATACCCGGAGAGCCAGGAAAGTCGGGCAAGCTCGGCGATGCTGGTCCGCCAGGGAAGGATGGCGTACGCGGACAGAAGGGACCGCCAGGCCCAAAGGGAGAGCAAGGGCCGCCCGGACAGAAGGGACCAGACGGCTATCCAGGACCGGATGGACAGCGTGGTAATGACGGACAACAGGGACCGGCGGGACCACCAGGAACCATCGGTGGACCGGGCCAGGATGGATCGCCAGGAGCGCAGGGAGTGCCGGGTAAGCACGACTAGTACACTGGCCTATGAGCCGCCTCAATTTCCAGGAGAACCCGGAGAGGACGCTCAGTACTGCCCGTGTCCGAGCCGTAGCTCTGGCGTTGAGAAGCCGACCGGAGGCTACGATCAAGCGGTGGCTCAGCCGGCTACGCAGAGCTATGAGCCGAAGACTCGAGGCGGATATGAGCAACCAGCCGAGGCTGTCAAGAGCCCATACCATCGTCTTGTTCTCTAGGACCTTGATGCTTTCCGCCGCGACAACAAAGTGTCTTTCTCTGCTGGCCGGCTCTTCCGGTTAGTGTGCTTTAAAATTTGTGGGGTGAATATGTAATGCATAAAGAAAAGGTTAGTCACAAGCTGGTCGGTTGAATGCTCTACCACTGAGCTACTGTGACTCGCCAAGCGCCACTCAGGAGACGGCCTTTGAAGGCCAGGTCGATCAACTGTAGGGCTAACTTGTAGGGCTAGTTGGAGTGCCTTCGACCAGTGACGCTTGGACATCCCCCTTGATATGGCGATATATCCGGAATTTCCACAGTGACTCATTAGAGGCGATGATCACGAAAATAGACGATGCCAAGCGATTCGTGTCTTTTTTCAACGCATCCTCTTTTTTTACGAACCGTTGACGTAAACGGCCGACTTTACTTTATTTGAGCACGGAGCGCTACAGCGCACGATGCGTTCGGGATGAAAAGGAAGTTAAGGGACAGTCACTGTATGGCCAGAATAGGACGAAAAGCACGTCGTACGTGATTCGCGAAAGACCATTGTGCACCTTAATCAAGTTACGTGCATGAAGATCAGACGCTCTTAGCTGTAAAAAGGCGTATTAGCAGGTGGTGAAGTTTTAATATTAAACAACCGTCGCAAGATCCGAATACAGGAAGGCATTTAAGGTTAGCCCTTAAGACAGGAATATGTTGTGTAAGAAATCGCTGGTTCCCTGCGCAACGATTGTAGCATTTGGGACGCTGCGCAGCTTCCATTCGCTGGGTGCAAACGTGACAGGCGAGGTGGCCACAGTTCACGAAGACGGTGTCCACCTGGCGCACCATGCACACTTGGCACTCTAGCTGCTTCTCCAGAATGTCGATTTCCTCCTTCTTTCGATCGACTAAAAGCCGCGTGAGGACGTACGCAGTTCCGCTCAAACAAACTTTCTGCATTGAGTTCGGCAATTTTCGTCGTTAGCGCAGTCGCTTTCTCGTCACGTACACGTAGCTCGATTCGCAGCCTAAAGAATCACTTTACTCTGCGTTCCACGACCATGCTGCCCCCGAAAAGCACGCCTCAACACCAGCCCAGAGAGCTTCCATGTACACCAGCTAAGAACGAGAAACCATTTCGGATAGCACACCTTGATCAAGCGCATTCTTGCTACGCTTATGAGTTCCAGAGGGGTCTGACGGTTCGCCCGCTACCTGTGCGGATGTAAATTCTGCAGACTGATTACGTCAACATAAAGACCAGCATGGCCCGGATCCAACAGTGGCTTCCACGTACCTCTCGTTCTCGCTCTTCACCAGCCCGACGCGTCGGTTCACCTCTTTCATTATTTGTCTAAAACCAGGCTCAGCATAGCCTTTAGAGGAGGCTTACTTTCTCTTGTTGTCCGCAGAGACTTGCTGCTCTCGCTGAAGGTGCGCATTGCTCGCGTCCGCCTTCGCCTTGTAGACCGTTTCGATGATGACCCTCTCGCGCATTTCGGGCGATTGCAGGAATTCGGCAAAAGACGTGAATCCGAGCTTCCGGGCCTCGTGTTCTCCATCGATCTCGACGTCAGTTCTGAAAACGAGGATGCTCAAGCGCTACTTCTTGTTCCCAAAATGGCGTTTCAACTATGAGCTAGCTGTAACTTCATTGTAAACTTTACTGCGTACTTCAAGTCGTTGAGTAGGTGCCGGATGCTGTTATAGCCGTCGGCACATCGAGAGAACAACGTCGGATACACTGCGTCTCGAAGTTTGTTGAGCAAGATCTGGTCCAGCACACGTGGACTTCCTAAATTCGTATCCATTTCGTGAATTGTGCATAGCCGATGAACTTTCTTACCTGACGTCGACACAGAGTTCGTTCCAGCTCGGCCACCTGTAGCGCCCACGTCGCTAGCTTTTTGTTGAAGCCGTCCAAGCTGTTCTAAAAACCGGTAGCAAACGTACATGCCGTAGGAAAGCAATAAGACCCGTACCTTCGCGTTGAGACAAATTATGCTGCAGTTCTTGAACCACCGATACCAATCGACGCTTCTCGTCGACTGAAACAAACCAGGAATATATCTACTACACCCCTTTGAACGTACACTCGACGTTAAGCGCCTGTACTTGCTCAGTTAGCAGCTTCACCGTTTCTTCAGATTCCTTCAGGTCGGAGTCCAGTTGCGCGACTCTTTGGACTAAAGTCGGAACAGCGATTAAATAATACTCGGCAAACGGCTTATTACCTGCTTCAACTTTTGTTTCGTATATTTCCTCAGACTCACGTTGCAGCGTTGAAATGATGTCTGAAGAGAACAAAGGTACTCATAGAGTTCTGGCAATGATATTGACCAGCGTTAACCTACCTTCTCGGACCTTGAGAAATACTTGCGCTTCAGCCAGCTGTGCTGTTACCTGCGCTAGCTCGGATTCCATGCGCTCACTATCGGTGTGAGCTAAACATGGTAAAGCGGTTAGCGGAACAAGCCCTGGAGTGGTATTACGTTGATTTCGAACTTCCTCCAATTGGCGTTCCAAGCGAGCATTAGTGGTTCGGAGTTCGTTCACCCGCCTCTCGACGGCTGCCTTCTCCTGGTTGGACCTTTGGAGCTTGGTCTGAAGCTCAGCTTGCTTGGCTCGTTCGGCTTCCGACTGCGTCTTTGCGCGAGCGACATTCTCTTGAAGGACTTTGAACTCTCGGGCCCCTTGTTGCACTGAACACACGCAAAAGTGAGGGGGAAGAAGATACATGCTTACCCTTCGATATGGCATCGTCAAGCTGGACTTGTATGCTTGCGATGGTCTTTTCGGAGTCAATTTGCTTCCGCTTCGTTTCTTCTGCGTCGGTTTGGTAAGCAGAGCACTGTGCAGAGAGTTGGTCCCGTGCTTGCTCTAGTCGTTCCACATCTTCGGTCTTCTTTGACACTGAAGACTAGCTAGCCTTGCTTAAGCCGGGTAAGCCATTTACTCAAACTGTGGATACGCTTATCGCGTCTGAACCTACAGTGCTTCGACATCTCGTCCAGTTTTGCACGCAAGTCAGCATCGTCGGCATCTCCTTCTTTCATTCGGTTTTCTGAGAGTTCGTCCCGCAGCAAGTCAAGCTCATCGGAGCGTGTTTTCACTAAAAACATGTTTGGATCCTTCTAACACTCGTGGATACCTTCGTCAATCGCCTTGTCTAGCTGCGACTGCAGCGTGTTGTTCGCATCGTGGAGTTCGTCGCGGGACTTTGTCAGGGCAGTCACGTTGTCGCTGAGACACTTCAGTTTCTCTTGGTCGTCAACGATGCGCGACTCGAGGGTTTTCACTAAAATTAGGTTTGTCAAAGATAATCTTTGTAATTACATCGGGTACTTATAGACAAACCAAAGTATGGCACCCTACCTTTTCCCTGCAAGTCCTCGATTTGAACCCGGAAAGCCGCGTTTTGAAGAACCAGCTCATCGCGGCCTATGGCGAACGAGTTCGCCGATGCTTTGTTATAGCGTTCGTTCTCGACGTGCTCCTTCCTCATTCGGTCAGTCACTCGCTGGACGCTGGCGTCTAGCTCGTCGATGCCAGTCAGCTCCTTCTTTGCTAAACCGAGCGGTTAGGGATGCCTTGAGAAACTCGAGGTAGTAAGACTCGCTAATGGTAGCTCTAAGTTCAAGTATGACTTGCCATAGGCCAGCTGAATGCCTTCCTTTATTCGAATGACGTATAGCTCTTGCTCGTCGGCATATCTTGTGGGCACGATGTCGCCTAATGAGATATGCCTATTAAAGCCGAGCATCAGTGAGACTTACCTGTCGTCGTATCGCCTGTGAGGTAGTCTATGCTTCGGTTCAATCTGGCCGTTAGTTTGCAAATCGAACGCTTCATCTTGGCAAGTTCGGCATCCTTCGAGACCAGTGCGTCCACGAGTCTGCCAACGACTTCGTTTCCATCGACTAAATGGATACCGAATACCGTATTTCTTCTAGTATAGTCCCAGAGGCTATATTTTTCGTAAGGGCCCTCCGATGGGGCTATATTAGAGGAGGGCTCTATTAGAGGGTGGGGCTATATTTTTCAGATGCCCGCCGCAGGCGCCGACAGGTAGGGAAAAAGGGTGAATAAGGTAAGGAAATCGACTGAAACGTGCCTTTCTGCCGGTACTAGGTCCAGCTACTGGTTTGTTAGGTTTTCGTCGTGGCATGACTGAAGCCGAAAGCGTTGTTTGGCCGAACAGTGTGTATAAACATTGTATATTCAGTCACGAAGTAATCACTGTTCGCGACGGAGTCGTTCAGTAATTAGAGCAAGTAAACCTCGAGGAAAAATGTTCTTAAACGCAGGAGAAGTAAGCAAACATCTGAACCCGCCAGCATGGCTTAGCGTCCCCGTTTAAGGAGAATTGAAATACCAAAGGCACGTAAGAAACATAAGTAGCTTTCTCGTGGTCAAAGAACGACGGAGTCGCGGGAATAAACCGCACGGACGGGCGACTTTACTGCGGTTAGTGACATGATTTGACCGAAGACAAACTGATGAGTAAGGTCACAAGAAGGTCGCTAACAGCTGCCACATCCTAACTACGCAGGCGCACCCTCCGAATGGAATCAATATTGCAACAACCAAATGAGCTGGCTACAGCCACCGCAATGCGCTCCACCCGACAAACGTTATGAATGGGTGGTCGCTCGCTACTCAATGGTGTGCGACGGAAGTAGACGACAATCCCAGGTCGTCGAATCACCGAATGTTTGCACGCTTTGAGGACTGACCTAACCAAAACCGAGCCATGGAGGCCAATTTGTCGCTATGCGAGACCTACGTGGACTGACCGTTTACTTGAAAATGAATTAACCTTGGACGTTAAAAAAAACCAGACGCATATTTTTGGCATCAAAATCATTCATTGAGTCGCAGCTACAAAAAGGACTTTTCAATGGGGTCAAATGGTCGAATAAAGTGACTTTGGACGTGAACTCGTCGAGGAATGGAGGGCGGGGGGGGGGGGTCTCAGACATTTTCGCCAGTGTTTGCGAGCGGTAGGCTAAGTAGGCAACAAGAATTGTGAACCATACTTAATTCCGGGGTGTTCCCTTACCAGTACGGAAGCCAAATGACCCGATCGATCCGTTGCATTCTCCGTTCCGTTCTGTCCAGGCGAAGGATAAGGTGGAAGGGTCTTTATTCAGCACAGCTTATAAATGAACAGAAACAATGATCCTCCAATAATAAGCTTTCGACTTGAAAGTTTATGACAAGAATATGCGCTGCGTAACAAATGGCCGATCCTCTGCGCAGCGATTGTAGCACCTGGGCGGCTGTTCGGCCGCGAGGAGCTGACTGCAAACGTGACACGCAACGTGTCCGCAGTGCACGAAGACGGTGTCGACTGGGCGCACCATGCACACTGGGCACAACAGCTGCTCCTCTAGATCGTCGATTTTCGCCTTCTTTCGATCAACTAAACCCCGAGTGAGAACGTATGCCAGTCAGCCCAACCTAACTTTCTGCATTGAGTTCGTTGATTTTCGTCGTTAGCTCGACCACTTTCTCATCTCGAACACGAAGTTCAATTCGAAGCCTGAAATCAGTATAACATTCATGGTGGGAGTGAATGAATCGCGCATGTAGGACTCTTGCGACCAAGGTCTGAGCGAACCTAAATAGTGTTATCCGGGGACTCGCCTTTTCTACTTTTTTTTGCGAGAAGTGCGAAGAAAAGGTTAAATGTTTGGTTTACTTACCTTTCGTTTTCGCACTTAATAGCGCCGACACGCTTGTTCACCTCTTTCATGATTTGCCTAAATACGACCGTCCGGAAACGCGGAGAACACTTCTCGGCTAGCTTACGCTCGCTTGTGACTCGCTGAGATCTCTTGCTCGCGGTGGAGGTGTGCCACTGTCGGGTTTGTTCTTGCTTTATACACCGTTTCGACGATGACTCTGTCGCTCATTTCGTTTGACTGCAGGAATTCCGTGAACGACGAGAAGCCGAGCGCACGTGCGTCGCGTTCTCCATCACGACCGGTGTCTTCCCTGAAATGAACACGAACAATGCATGCTACCGATACTTAGCCGAAAAAAGGATGTCTTTGTGACGACTGGGACTTACCGCAGGTCGTCTAGCAGATGCCTTATGCTGCTGTATCCCTCCGTGTAGCGGCCGCACAGCGTCGGATATACTGCATCCCGAAGCTGCGTAAGCAGGCTTTGATTCATTTCATTCCTGCGTACTGCAAGGCAGAAAAGTGGCATTGTACAGCATTCCACAGATGATAATTTGTTACCTCCGGTCGCAAGATTCGGACTAGCAGGCAGTTAACGCCTCATCAGTTTCTTGCTGGAGTTGCGCAAGCTGCTCTAAATCCGCATAAGTGGGATCGTGAGAACCGGTGGCGTTGTAGTTCAAACAAATAGTTGTGAACCTGACGAACATAATATGTGTCTGTGGTGTTATAGGGGGGGGGGATAATTAGGCTATGGGAAAAAATGACCCAAATGATTAGAGGGTTGGGAAAGTGTTCAAGTGTCTTGAGCCTATAAAGACTTGAAATCCGCACTGAGAAGCCCTTAAAAGTGCATAAGATGCCACAGTGATAAAAAAAATTGTTGTCCACTTTACTGCTAGAACGTGGGGAAAGTCAAAAATCCAATGTGAGGACCCTTTGGTTCCAAATATATACCCCCCAATTACCCCCCCCCCCCCGCCCCCTATAGCAGCACTGATCCCATACCATTTTGTAGAGACATGTCCCGTCGCAGTTCTTCGACCACCGCTTCCAGGCGGCGCTTCTCCACATCTAAATTTCGGATAGCGCCAAGGCAAGGTAGAAAGCAGGGGAAAGCGACCAAACGTACATGCCACGTTGAGCGCATGCACCTGCTCTGTCAGCAAGGCAACCGTCTCTTCTGCGTCCTTCAGGCCGGACTCAAGCTGCGCGACTCTTTGAACTAAGCGGGAATTAAGCGACTCCTTTAGCGTGGACACCTTACCTGCTTCCAACTTTCGCTCAAAAATCTCTTCCGACTCATGCTGTAACCGATTAATTGTGTCTAAACCATGCAAGTTTAGACATCAAGGTGTGTTCAAAGCGGGACCTTCACGGGATCTAAGGAAACTCTGCGCTTCGGCCAACTGAGCCTGAACGGCGTCGAGTTCCGTCTTCATGCGCTCGTGCTCAGTCCGCGCTAAAGCAGTTCCATAGAACACTGCAGCCAGTGTTTCATGCCAATGACTTACGCTGAATCTGCAGTTCCTTCAGCTGCCGTTCTAGTCGAGAATTCGTCGTTCGCAACTCGCTAAGACGCCGCTCCAGCGACGCTCTTTCCTGGTTAGATTTCTTGAGCTTGGTCTGCAACTCAGATTGCTTGGCGAGTTCGCTTTCCATCTGCTTCTTCGTACGACTGGCATTCTCTTGGAAAACAGCGAGCTCGCGAGCTCTTTGTCCGGCTGAACGACTCATGTGGCTCGTCGCATTGAGTCGCTTACCCTGTTTAGTCGCCTCATCCAGTTTCCCTTTGAGAGAAGCAATGGCCCGCTCGTTCTCCTCTGCAGCGTGTTTGTACCCGTCGCATTGAGCTGAGAGTTGTGTCCTCGCTTGGAAGAGTCTTTCTGCTTCTTCTGTTTTATCGATAACTGAAAACGCAGGCCCATGTCTTTGTTCTTGTCTAGGAGTAGGCAGCGCCGTTGGCGTTAAGGGCAGAGTCCGACATACGCTGCTTTGACGCATTGTCGAGCCTCATTTGGAGTTCGTCAACGTCACCAACAGCAGCCAACTTGGCCCGCTTTTCGTCGAGTTCATCGCGCACCATATCGAGTTGATCAGAGCGCGTTTTGACTAAGTTCAGTCTTTATTAGTGCGATCGAACTTTGGGGTACCCTCGTCAATTGCTTTGTCCAGCTGTGACTTCAAGGTGCGATTCGCTTCTTGCAAATCGTTTTGCGCGATAGTCAGGTCAGCAACGAAGTTGCTGAGGCACTTTATCGCGTCGTTGTTGTCGTGGATCCGCGCCTCGAGTTGGTTCACTGAAAGCATTGAGATGTTGAGAGTCGACGTTACCTAGCGCACTAGACAGTCTGACCTTTCTTTCGAAAGTCTTCGATCTCCACCTTCGAATGAGCGTTCTGCCGGACCAGTTCATCGCGACTCAGTGCTGTGGCCGAAGCAGACGCTTTACGAAAGCGTTCATTCTCGACGTGTTCCTTTCTCATCTGCTCGGTCACCTGGTGAACCCTGGCATCCAGCTCATCGATTCCGGTCAGTTCCTTCTTGGCTAAACATTTCTTTGACGTGTCTTTGGTCTGAAGCAACAAGCCGCTGACTTCGTTACGCGACCAAGTTTTTTTAGCTACCATCTGGTACGAGCAGCACTCGGTTGATCGTGCTCTCTTGTTTTTCATTGATACTCACCGTAAGCCAGCTGAATGCCTTCCTTAATTCGAATCACGTATATTCATCTTCCTCGGAATAGCGCTGCGGTACGGCATCTGAAAAGGCTCGGAACATCAGGTTTTCTTGATTTACAGTACCTTTCCTGATGTCGCCCGTAACGAGATCTACACTCCGGTCCAACACCGCCTGCAGCTTTCGAATCGCGCGCTTTATTTTCGCCAGTTCTGCATCCTTTGAGACCAAGGCGTCCGCCATTCGGCCGATGAGGTCAATGCCGTCAACTACATTTGGCACTTTATTCGATTTGAGGACTTAGGATGAAAGACGGGTAGCCGTTCCCTACTACGTCCCGCGTCGAACACCATGGCGTACTAGTATAAGGGGAAGGATGGGGGAAGAACGGTGCGGCACTCGAGTCAATACCGTACATGTTGCGGTACGTATTCGGTTTACAACCGTATCGCACGTATTACGGCCCGCATCGTATTGCGCACCATACGGTACGGCATGGTGACGTAAGCATCGATGCGGTTTTGGTTTCCCGAGCTTTCCTTCGGGTCGTCCGACTTACACATGGTGGTCACGGTGAAGGAGCGGCTATCGTCAGTAGTACAGAGTCCAATGGAGGAGTCCGCCAGTTGCTCTCGAACTGAGTCAACGTCGATGACGCCTTCCACTGGCGGTTTTGGCGCGAACATGCTGTCGGACGGAACCTCGATCAGATCTTGGTCCTCATCAGGCTTCTCGCCGTCGGATAGCCACCGGAAACGACCCGTTGCAACTTTCGATACGTTGTCCTCCATCCTATTGACGTGCTGTTTGTTTGCGCTGTACAGTCCTTGCGCCATTTCGATGTGTTCGTCCATCGCGGGTACGATGTTGTCTAAGAAACGCTACACTCCACGCAGGACAGATCACGAAAATGCACAGACTACATACCCAGCATTGCTTGCAGTACGTATCGGTGCTCAGAAGGAAGCGTGACCAAGTAGGTTTGCCCAATGAACCCAAGTTGCTCACGCTTTTTCTGCAACTCTTCGACTTGCGTCCCGAGCCACGCCTGTAAAAGTGCATAATGGACCACTAGGAGAAATGGGAGTATGTGGGGCCGCATGTAGGGCCCACGCAAGGCACTAAACGTGCAACGCTCTTCTCCATTGCGTTTGCAAATTTTTAGCATGGACCGCAGGGGAGGTCCAGAGCAGAGCAAGCAAAATACGTTCGCAGCCTTACTCGAATCCTTTACCTGAGCTTCTTTCATGCGTCCAATCTCTGCCTTAGCGTCCTTGTTGGTCTTGTTAAAAGAGAACTCTTTGTTCGTCATGCGCGCAAAAATTTCGTCGGCGATAGATCCCATAGTCTCCAATGTCTCGTTGACGATGAAGCCGAGCTTGTCGCTAAGAGACATTGTAGCCCAACCGGCGTGACGACCTGCTTCTCTCGTGTTGCTAAGTGCTGCGTCAACTGCTGCTTGCGCGGTGGATGTATTGTCTCCTTGGGAGGATGACGCAGCATCACTTGATGAGGCTTCCGCCGTCGCTTTCCCCGTCCTACCGAGCGGCATGGCGTAGTCTGCAAGAACAACGTACTCGTAATCTTGTTCATGGCAAAGCTGCAAAAACGATCGAGAATATCAAAGACGCACCTTGGACCTATATGAAAGTATAATTGGACCTATAGTTTTTTTCTAGCTTGTTTAAAAAAAGGACAGAACTCGGTTATTTTCGCTTGTATTTGGTGATGAAGACTTGCAACTCAACACAAAGAGGGGCAATTAATGAACAAAGCAGCTGACGTCCTCTTAACCGCCAGCGCATCCTCCAGCTGGAATCAATATCGCGACCTCAAAGGGGTAGAGGCCGCCGCCGCATGCGTCCGTTTGCATGCGACACATTTCGGATGGATGGCCCGCTTGCGGGCGATGTCCTGCAACACGGCGGGTTGCACTAATCGGGATAGTCAGCCGCATTATATCAGCGACACAAGAAACGCGTCCGTCCGCTAGTCCGCTGATGAAGTAAATTAGCGGCCGGAGTTGAGGTGTGGGCATACGAGTCAGCTGCTTAAACTCTTACCACTTTTTGCTTGTGGAAGGCCATCGAATTGTACCTGACTATTCCGTGCAGCGATGTGCAAGGTGCGCTTTGGACGACTCATTCGTGGACATTGAGGCGTATCAGTTCCTAATCCATGGCGCTCTTCCACTCTAGGCTTAACCCGTCTCTTATTGTCCGCCTAAGAAGTCTTCAAGCTCAATACCTGCTTGTATACAAAATAATCGTGGATTTTCGGCTTGCGCTAGAATGAATTGCGCTTTGGCAGAGAACTGAACGCAAATTCGAACCCGCGCGTGGGACGACATGTGCCCTGAATGGTTGATTGAATGGTTCCATACAGTTAGGTCGCTTCTCCACCTGTAGAAACATGCCAAGCACGGTCGCTGGATGCAACGTATTTGTGCTCGGATCAGTGCTGCGGACAGCAGCTGGGAAGTTGCGGCTGCGCTAAGGATTGTTCAAGAATTTGCCTATTCTAAGATTGCATTTTTAAGATTGTACATAGATTACAATGGTACATACCGTAGAACGACCGCCATCACAATCATGTAGGAACATAAATGTTTGAGCGCACAGAACCTTGGCTTACGTCTTTCGTCGGTAAGTTATTTCCTTGCGGTTACGCAAAGTTTGCTTAGAATAGACGCTAGATTTTTGAGTCTAATAAATGCCAACAGGATGTCTTGCTGACAGTATTGTCCTAGTTTTTGCCCTGAAAATCAGAATGAGAATTTAGACACTTATATTAGCGGTGCTAGACATTTAAACAGATAGACGGCTACTACAATGGTCAACTAGCAGGTCGTAATTAACTGTGCCTATTGAATAGAATCGTTAAATGACATTTTATTCGTTAAACGACCTTCGCCGCAGCAAGGCAGGGACAGTTACGCGGAACTCTACTCGTCCGACTAGAGAAATATGTGCTGCGGGCGTCGAGCTCGGATCACTTTGAGCATGTTGTGCGGGTATAGCACCATTTGCAGGTGCACTGCGGCGACCGCTTCACGCTGCTCGCCAGGGAAGTCGTAGACGCGCATCTCTCCCGACGTGCCACGGTCACGTACGTACGAGAGGTGCGCCGCAAAGTCACGAATGTCTTCGTTCTCGACGCGCCACGGGACACGAAAATTTGGAGCGGCTGAGTGCGCGTCGATGCGGAGCTTGCCTAAACGGAAAGTGTAGCACGAATGCTCCGGCTAGACAAGCTCTGGCGGTTCATACCACGCCGTTCAAACTTGGTTAGTAGGGTCGTAAAGCAATTTTTCGTCACTGGCCCCAGTGACACATGTCCGGGGTAGACGTGCCATGAAACGATTACCTGAACCACACGCTTGAAGAGGCCCTTCGTGAAGCTGCCATTGCGAAAATCAGGATATACGAGCGGGTCATTTCCTTCTTGGGCAACCTCATCGTCCTCTCGCATGCAGAACTCGACGACTGCGTCGTCCGTCACGCAGAAGTTGCCGCGGTCCATTGGCGCGCGAAGTCCACGAAAGCCGGCGACAAGTGCACGACGACGTCGTGGAACCGAGATCGCGTCAGCTCGGCGCAGCTACCCTCGTGGAGGAGGAGGAGGTCATCAGTCCAATGCGGAGAATTCCACTCGAGTTGCGCTATCTCCGAATCCTGGCTATTTTGACCGATTAATGTACACAAGCCACGTCTAACAAGAAGCTTTACAAACCAATTTTCGAGGCGATTACTAAAAGTACGAAGCGTTCTTTGGAGCAAATTTATGGCGGCGGTTTCATGGCATGCACATAAACTTGCTAGTTGCGTAAATATTTCCTGACGAACACCCGCACGAGCAAGGCGCACCAGTACCGTGGGTACCAAATGACACCTTCTGTGGCTTGGGGCAAATCTTAAAGCAAAGCTATGTTGCTTCTGGTTTAAGGTTTCCATTAGCCTTGTGCTACCTAACTACTTTATTGTACAGCATAATAAGGACAGATATCAACGGATAACGAACATTTACAGAACGACAACATGGGCAATGTTTACTGGAAGTGCTGAGTAGAGCCAGAGCTAAAAGCTATGTTAGGACATGTACAGGCAAACACAATAAGGCAACAAGTCAAGTGTGTGGTTGGGTACGTCCCCGGTCCGCTCAGAGCTGGCCGAGAACGAAGCTGCGGACGAGCTCCGGGATGGCGGCGTCGAAGCCGCACACGTCGAGCATGCCCGGGTCGGTGGGGTCGGCGAGGGTGAAGTCGGTCGCGGTCATGCCCATCACGACCAGCTTCGCGTCCGGGACGTCCATCTCGCGGCGGTAGTCCTGCAGCGCTTTGAAGGGGTGCACCTGCAAAGGTTTGTCTTGCAATGCGCTTTCGGTGAAGCACTAGCGAGAGCATGTGGTTGCCTACCTGTCCGGCCCAGGTCTCGCAGTCCGTGAAGACGATGAACACGTCGAACTTCTTCCGCTCTTTCAGTGCCCAGAGCATGGGCTGGGCGCAGTCCGTGTTTCCGAAGGGGAGCTCCTCGGTGTAGCTCACCATATCGTTCAGCTTGTCGCCCTTCTTGAACGGCAGTGGCACGAACTCGTCCTGGAAGGCCATGCACTCCACCTAAACGAACCAAAACTAGCTTGCATAAGAAGGGTAATAAGTGCTTACCTGAGGCTCTGTCTCGAGAAAGACCTTGCTCATGGCGACAGACGCTTCACGGCAGGAGATGACGCCGGAACCTCCGCCCACGTTCGAGCTCATGCTTCCTGCAAAGCGAACTTTTTATGCTCAATAGCGCTGGTGGATCGCCTACCCGAGACGTCGACGGCGAGGCAGTAGCGCTTTCCGGTGGGCTCGACGTTCTTGAAGGCCTTCAGGAAGGCCTCGTCGAGGGCCGCTTCGATGCGCTCGTTCACGGACCACGTAAGGCTTCCGCGAATGCCGCGGCCCTTCTGGTAGGTGGCGGCGGCCAGCAGCACGGAGACCGGATGGATGCGCGCCTTCTGGATGGCCGTCTCGTCGGTCAGCTTCGCAACGACACTGTCGACGTAGGAGCTAAAGTTGCACTCTTTAGAAAGATTTTACAGAGAACTGCTAAAATGAATGTTTGACCGACGTAGTAGCAAAATACGTGTTCTTTTCTATGCTTCGTCCATACGTCTACTTCCTATCAAAGGATCCAAACGTCCCTACCTCTCGCTGGCGTCCGCGCTGATCATGCCGAGAGTCGAGAGCTTGGAGAGGTTGCGAATGAGGGCCGTCATCGGCATCTTCTCGAGCAGAGCAGCCCAGACCACCGTCGAGTTCAGCAGCTCGGTCGGCACGTGCTCCCGCACCAGGCCTGAAATCGAACGCATAACACTGAGAATGAGAATATGGGGCCTCAGCAAGTCAATAACAACCGGTCACAACCCAAGCATTAAACATTCGAGGTATACTTGTCCAAATCTCATTCACCTTAGGCTCACACTTATACATCTAAGCTTACTCATCCTATTCGTTTGTCACTCGAGACTTACCATGCTGTCGAATGAGTTCTGCGCAACGCTCTTCCGCGTCGCTGTCAGTCGGCTTGAAGGTCTTGGCCTCCGCCACCGCGTTGATCAGCTCGATCGCCTGCGAGGCGTTCTCCGCCTGGACCATCTCGGGCGTGATTTCGTAGTCGCAGCGCTCGCGCTTCGTAGCTGGCTCGTCCTGGTCCACCGGAAGCTGGCGCTTCTCGGCGCTCAGCCGACCCGTGCAGGCGTAGTGGAAGAGCTGGTCGTAGACGAGCGTCTCAGTGTGAGAGCGGCCCTCCGAGGCCTGCGGGTGCGAGAGGCGCAGCAGGTCGCGGTGAGAGTAGCCGGCGCGCTGCGGGTACTTTGTGATGTGCATCGCGAGCTCCTTAGCGTCCTTCGAAGTGTACCTAGAAGGAGAAAGTTACGGTGATGTCATCGCATGTCGTGGGTTTACCACTTGGCGATGGCAGAGCGCATGCCGCGGCCCCAGCCGTCGCTCTTGTTGAACTCCTGCGAGATCATCTTGGAGAACTTCACGAATGTGAAGAGGTGTGTTGGAATGCGGCAGACCTTCAGGATGGCTGCGAATGCCGCTTGCTTGAGCTCATCGTAGCGGCGCATCAGCGACATCTTCTGAACAAGATCATGCTTAGGAGAATGCCAAGCGCAAGGAAGATGAAATTGAAACAAAGAGGAAATCAAGCGGATGAATGAATCCAGTGCTACCTGGAGGAAAAGAAGAATTCCTATCCTTCTAAGGAATACCCTGCTACATAAGCCAAAAGACTACTGAACGCTCGGTGAAACTCACATGTCGATACTCAGCGGCGTGTGCCTTCGACTCGCGCAGCTTCTTCAGCTCCTTCACGTCCGGCAGCCAGCTGGGGCGGTAGTGGCAGAGGAGGGCGAGCGCCATCAGCGTCGGCTCCTGCTTCGGAGCACGTCCGGCCAGAGAGATCTCGACGATCTCGCGCAGAAGGAGGCCGCCGCGGCCCTCGTCGAGCATCTTCACGAGGGCACGCACGTTGTCGAGCGTGAGCTCCTTCTCCTGCACGTAGTAGGTGCCGCCCTCGGTGCCCAGGATCAGGAAGCGGCGGATGCGCGTCACGTCGTTGACCTTGAAGACGAAGCCGCCCGCATTGTTACGGACCTAAAGAGGTCAAGTAGCGGGCTAGAGGCGGATAGTACAGACTGAAATCAACAGTTAAACACTTGCTCGATTACGCCAAAATTGTCGCGAATCCTCAGCAGACATACCTCGTCCTCGCGGTCCTGGACCTGCTGTCCCGGAATGGGATTCTCATCGCTGATATCGACTGCCTGAAGAACTGCGCTGACACCGGTGAGATTGAGCGCCTCGAGGATGTCCATCGACTCCTGGAGATTCGCCTCCAGCGTATCGGTAGCGGCCTCACGAGCCATTTTGACTTCTGAAACGACTTAATTTAGAAGGTACGACACTTCAGATGGTGGAAGGAAAAAACGAAGCTATTGTAACACGCAAGGACGACTTGATTTGAGAAGGATACAAAGTTGCTGCTAGAGTGTGAAAGGGAGCCGATTCACCAAGTAATGTCCTGAACCTAAGCCCCGACATAGCTATTCGGACACTTCAGACGGTGGAAGGAAAAGGCGAAACTATTGTGACACGCAAAGTGATTCGACTGCTGCAATGCCGGGGCTTTATGTTCTTTGTGAGATAAGGTCCGCCCAGAGCGTGTTTATCGGCACCCACTCCCACGGATGGTTACGAAACATTCCGTCACTATTGGCAATCGGAACGCATTTCGCAATACAGTAGGCTTCAATAACACCGCATTCGGGTGTGGAATTTCGAAAACGCTTCTGACCAGATGCTTGTTCCATACCCATTGTTTGGAGAAATTGAGGCTCCTCAGAAAAGTCGAAAGGTCGTGAAGGTTATTGGGAATGTTCGAAATCGCACATGATCCTTACGGACGGATTGGGGAACTTCACCCGCAAAACTTAAATTATTGACCAAGTATTGAGAGGCAGCAAAAAAGTGGGTCGTAGAATCACGGGTGGGCATTCGAAGTTCGCTCTCTCAACGCAACGCGGCATTCCCACTTAATAAAGCCACATTTTACACGAGAAAAATAGGGCAAGATATTCTGCGCACTAGCCTTGCTACAAGATAAAGTGCTTGTTGTTAATTGCGAAACATGACGACGTTTCCCAACAAACAAGCACAACGTTCACGCGTGGAAAGAGAAAACGCTGCAATCATATCACTGCAGTTCTGCGACTCAGTTCGGTAAACAAGCGACCCTCTGAGGCAATGATTCAGCGGACGGACGTCGGAAAAATCGGAAAGAGTGCAGGCGCGTTCCCGCAGCGGAAGAGCCGTACGCGGCTGAGTGTCGCCTGGCCTCTCTCTCTCCGCGCTAAGCATTCGTTCTCCGGCGGCTGGCTAAACCCGTGCAACTTCAGGACCCGCGCGCAGCAAATGGCCTGCGATTTGCGACCTTGCAAGGTTTTCGCTTTCGGCTTTCGCTTTCGAAATGCCCACCATTTATTGATGCAAGAATGACGTTTGTGACGGAAAGGGAAGCCGAAAAGTGAGACTTTCGAAAGAAGGCTTGACCGGCACTAACAGCGGGCAGGACATCCAGAAACAGAAAGAAGAAAGTACAGCACGCACGATATAATGATAAGAAAGATACAACGGAGAATTGCCAACACAGTGTGTTGCTGGGAAATACGTGCTTCGTTTCGTCATTGATTATGAGATCCTAGACGGACACGAGATAAATGATACAGAATTGTTGTTTGTGAAAGTGAACAGGCGCTTCTTGCCCAATGATGTGAGCAGCTAGTGTCTGATGGTGGTTCATGGGAACTCCGCGTCGGTCCATGCCAGGTGCGTAGCCGTTCGTCCAAAAATTGACCATGCTAACAGATATCAGTCGGCCGCCAACGCGATTTTTGGACTTATTAACGCGCAAATGCGTTGAGACTGACATTCTGAGAGACCAAAATAATTGACACATTTCGTGCGTTCTAACCTGAAATTTCCCTAGCTACACACCCGGTGCATGCTGGGCGCATTATCAGAAATGGGACCGTAGGGTGCTTCGATAAATGCGCTACCTTTATGAGCTACAAGAGTCGGGAAGGTTCAAGAAAAAAGAGAATTTAGTTACTGTCTCAGAAGGATATCGGGCTTGGAAAACAAAAAGAGCACCGGTCAAGTTTGAGCGGATGGGGGTTTTCAATCTCAGCGATAACCCACCCGCTTCAGCGGTGCTGATCGAATGAAAGTGCGGGCCGCTTATATACCGGCCGGTTTCCGCCGACATCCGACCGGGGTGGGGTCCGTGGCCAATCAGACGTCTAAGGGCCAGTGTTCTCTAGGCAGTTCCATGCGCCTTTCGTCTATTTCAGTGGACGCACCTCGCTAACCAAGCGAGCGTGAAGCATCCAACGTGCGAACCACGGGCAACGAAGGACCGCCCAGACTCTTCCAGTGGACCCAGCGTAGGCCACGAGCCACTTAACATTTTATTTGCTTGCAGTCAAAATCATTGTCGTCCAAAGAACGATGAATGCAAGCATTGCTACAAGCAGAAGAGCTAGGAATACGAAATAGGACCGTAACCGCACGTTTTACGATATGGATGCGCTGAACACTACCAAATTTTTAGCATAACCTCCTAAATGGCGTCTGCTAGTAGGTCGAATGGACCACCTCAAAGATAGACTGAAGCGAAAATACTTCGCGCGCGCTAGCATCGTTAGCTAATACAGGTCTTAGCGAACACTGTAACCAGCAATTCTCCTTCTGGCCCGCTATGCTCATGTACGCACGAAGCTTGGCCCTTCTTGCCCGCTGAGGGAAGCATGCGATAGCGGGGTCACTATAGCAGGGAAGCAAGAGTTCCTCCGCCTAACCGCCTAAATTACCCACATACAAAAACTGACGTTATTTTCGAATTCTCTGTGCAGGAAAACACCCCAGTGGCCCCAACATGACAGAAATTATCCTTTTTACCGCTATATAGCAAGCATGCGATAGCAGGCTCGATATAGCATGGACGCCGGAAGCACATGTTGGAACTTTGAGCGTGCATAACTCTTTCTAGATAACCGAACCGGCTGAAAATCTCCACTTTTTCTCAACTTTTCAGGGGCTATCGAATGCTACCACGTTTGTTCCGATCACGGAAACTTTCTTTTGTGGACTGACTCACGCCAGCGCTTTAGCGTATGATGACGCAGTGAGTGAAAAGCCGGATTGGGCTTTGAGTTGGCTATGGTGGTTTTTCGAGATTCAGACTCGGCTGGAATTTTCGAATTCACCAACCCGGCTACTCATTCTTCTGCCTGATAGCTCACGTCCACTTTTATTTCCCGCTCCCCACGTACATTCAGGTTAACAGTTCTCGAACGGCTCTCATTCCTTAAACGGCGGATTCGCGTCAGCTCTGCAAAATAACAACATTCCCGTCGCTGGGATGCTTACGCATCTTGCGACCGCATTCTATTAGCGACCTTCGGCCATCCGAGCTTCATCGATTTGGGCTCGCTCCACGCTTCCGCGTCAATTTCTGGCTTGCGCTTCTTCGTAGGGTTGCTATTCCTTCGACGTACTTCGTTGCCATTTTGCATTGGCATTCAAACCGTTTCTCACCTTGGGTCAGTTCTTCCATTTCCTTCCCTCGTAGACAATAGTAACCTTCGTTCCGCCGCGATATACATTTCGGTCATTTCAGATTTTAGCAATAACCAGTAGCGCGTCTAGTCGGCCAAATGCAGACGCAGCGATCTCCCAAGGCCCCAGCCTCAAGCGAATCGACTGAAAGAATTATAATTGACAATTGTAAGTCGTCCATACACTGTCACAATCAACTCCACCGTTCTAGCGAACGCATACTGCAGCCGCAAACAGTTGGACGAGCTGAAGCCGATCACCTTTCGCGAGATGGGCGAGCGAAAGATCTACGAGGGGCACTTCCTTTTTTGCGAGGTCCTCAAAAATCGCGGCACACGTCCCGCTATCTACGACGAGATGGTTGTCATCGACACTAATGGAGACCCGTCGATTGTCGGACTCGGCTTTGTCACCTGCGCCTTCGGGGAGGTGTTTTCGGAGGGCACCATCCTAGCCATCAAGGTAAATAGGGTCTCCGTCCATCGCTCTCTCCCACGCTGGCCAAGGGTGAATTGATAATGATTTCGAAAAGGGTGATCGCAACTGAAAATCTTCCAACCCGAATCGTTTCCGTAATTTCAGCATTCCAAAATCGGAGTCGGCTGTTTGCCATAAATTGCTAATTCGTAATCGATTCAGGAACCAAACAAGACGCGTAATCCGGCTCCGGTTGTCACCTCACCTTCTGATATCGTGCTGCTGGACGAAACGGACGGTCCAATGCTTGAGAAGCTGGGCCTTCGCGCATTCTACACGCCTGACTCCCGTTTAGTGGAAGAACTCCGACTGGACGGGAACAAGCGCTTCGCCTCGAATGATTTCCGGGGCGCTCTAATCGACTACGAACGTGCACTGCGCCTACAGCCCGATGCAGCTGTGCTGCATCTCAACAAATCCGCGGCGCTTTTGAAGATGGAACGCTTCTATGAAGCGTATCACGCGGCAGACAAAGCGCTTCAAGGTGGTGCCGGTCGAGAAAAAGCCTTGTTCAGGTGGGCATCCTACAAAAGTACCACCACATTCGAAGCGGGATTTAGGCTCGGTCAAGCTGCGTACGGACTGCGGCGGTGGCAAGCGTCAGTGGATCACTTTCTCATGTTGCGCAAAGAGTTTCCTACCAACAAGGATGGTCGCGATGGGCTAGCCAAGGCGCTGGATCGCTTGAAAGAGTCGACGACGGGCAAGTATGACGTTAAACGGCTACATGCCGATGCTTTCGAACAGAAGGCCCGCCTCATCGACGCCGCAGACTGGACAGGACCGATCGAAGTGGTCGACATTCCTGGCAGAGGTGCTCGAATGTAGCCATCCCAATGTGACTCACCGCTGAATTTAGGAAAGGGCATCATTGCGCGGGAGGACATCACCACAGGAACACTGCTGATTGTCTCGAAGGCGATTGCTTGTTCGGGTGCGAATGACTTCAGCGACTACGAATTGTGTGCGGACGATACCCCGGAAGAGAGCGCAATGCGCAGGAACAAGATTCGGCTCGTTCAAACCCTCCGTCGAAATCCGCAGTGGACGAGGGACGTCTACTCTCTTTATGCTGGCGATCAGTCGTCGCGAGATGAAACGATTCCTGAAGGTATCACACGTAATAAACCCGTCAATGTCTGGATATGGGTATCCTTGCAGGAATCATCGACATGCGGCGCATACACGAGATTCACCGTCTCAATGCTTTCAGAGACGACGATCCATATGAAAAGCGTACATCGCTTCACATCGTTCCATCATTCATCAATCATAGCTGCGTGGGTGCGTTTCGAACCAGTTATCCACTTGCATTCGCAAGCACATATTTTTGCAAGTGAATTTAGGCAACGTCTACCGAGCCCACTATGGTGACGTGATGATGGTGTACGCAATCGCGGACGTGAAGAAGGGCGAAGAGCTCGTGTGGAGCTACGTACCCTGCAGAGATTCGTACGAACGGCGAGAAGCGTACCTGTGGCAGGAACATCGCGTCCGCTGCGATTGCCGTCTCTGCGAGCTCGACCGTTCGGATAAGCGTCAGAAGAAGCGCGAAGACTTCCTCATGAAGGCCGCTGTGCTTGAGATGCTGGCGACTAATAAAAGTGCGCTTGTGGCAAAGCTGGAGCCGATTGTGCAGGAAGTAAGTAAGACTGGACAAGCACATGGAGAAAACGTGGACCAATGCATGTGTAGATCCGTGAAACCTACACCGCGCGGAAGCAGTTCCGACTACGCCTGCTGATTCCACTGACGACTCTCTTTGATGCGTACAAAGAGCTCGACAAGTTGGATGAATGTGTCCGCATCGCAGCCGAAATGCTCGACTACTTGGAGGAGTCCTACCTCTTCGAGTACGGACCCGATATCTGCCAGAAAGCTCTCGTTGTTCTTCACAAGCTCAGTGTGCGTCACGCGGATACAGAAAGTCTTCGGGACAGCTACGTCGCGGAACGCGACAAATACGCGGACCTTCTTCAGGAATATGTGAAAGTGCGCTCGGGCTTGGACGTCGACTTCATTTCGAGCATAGCCGCGGGACGCATTCCGGGATTCCCTTAAACGCTCTGCGTAGCTTGTTTGCTTGAACTGTTTGCTAATGACTAACATCTACCCATTGTCCAACGGGAACCGCACAACTTAGTATAGCGGGACCTCGATAAACTTTTTGATGAACAACAGACCTTCATTGAAACTGCTTGAGCAGAGTAACATCGAAAGACCTTGGCGAATGTAGCGATCAAACCATGGTAAGCCTGTGGTGGGATAGGGGGCCGACTGCTACTTATGGTGACGCTTCTTTTGGGTTAAGGCATCCGTTAAGCTAGAAATGCACCCACTGCCTTGTTTTAAAATTTGATTCTACGTTAAAAGTCTGAGAGCCAGACGTTCGGGAGGTCGCTAGCACAAACCAACATGCCCAAGAACCTACTACCGTATTTTTCCCTAACTGTGCCGGCCTGCTGTCAAACCGCACTGGTTCCACTAAGCCTTTTTCACGAAACCCGAATGGTTTTGCCTCACAGAGGAAGCTTGTTTTAAGGACGTTTCCGAGCATGTACATCATGGCCAGACACTTTTGCGATACACCTTAATTTTTTGCATCGCTCAGCAGTGAACCTATAGGCCTATGTGAACCTATAGGTTCGGAAAACAAAAAAGTGCACCGGTCAAGTTTGTGCGGATGGGGGTTTTCAATCTTAGCGATAGCCCACCCGCTTCGGAGCGGTGCTGATCGAATGAAAGTACGCACCGCTTATATACTGGCTGCTCTCTGCCGACATCCGACCGGGGTGGGGTTCGTTGACTGAGTAGACGACTAAGGGACAGTGTTCTCTAGGCAGTTCCAGCGCCTTTTGTCTATTTCAGTGGACGCATCCGGCTAGCCAAGCAAGCGTGAACAACGTGCGAGCCACGGGCAACGAAGGACCGCCCATAGACACGTCCAAAGGACCCAGCGTAGGAAACGAGCCATTTTATTTCCTTGCAGCGAATTCATTTACGGCCGAACGCATCCGTATAGGCAGAAGAGTTCGGGATACGACGTAGAGCCGCACGCTTTACGAGAAGCAGATACGCTGACCACTGCCAATGTTTTTTTTGCATGACCTCCCAAAGGCTGTGTGCTCAGGTAGAACGGATGAACCATTGCAAACATAGACCGAAATGTTTGAGTGTTCTAGCATCGTATACTTTCAGAAATTATAAGCGCTACTTGGGGTTTCGAAATCCCATTTGGCCACAGGTCGAGCCCTCATTCATTCGCGTGGCTGGCAGTATCCCATTACTATTTGACTGGTAGTAAACTCGCAAGTCGTACCAACATACACAACCCAGGGCAATGGCAACAGAATCCTGGGAAGAGTAGTTTTCAGGCATAATGAGAATTGCACATTCTAGGTGCCGCGGGGACAGTTTATGGCCGACGTTTTCGTTTGACCGTTCGCCCTTAAGGCGCTTCAACCTGTTTTGTCAGCGATAGAAAACAGTGTACGTGTGCGGCAGTTTCATTCGCTAATCGCCTCCTGTGTAGTTCTCTAACTTTTCACCTGCGCTACAAAATCGCCGGCTGCCAAGTCCTTAGCGCTTCCTCTAATAGAAAGTGACCTACTAGCTCTAAGTCATTCGGCTCACCCACAAAGTCTCCACGGACCGATCGACCGCTGACAGCCAAGGTCTGACTTAACGCATAGCGATGTTTGCTGCACTCTTTTGACGCTTAGCGCACGGCGCTGAGCAGGACTGTTTCTCTTGGCGTGTGACGTGGCTGTTTTCCTTTGGCGTTGTGCAGCGCTATAATGGGTCGCTATGCCATCGACGACGCAGTCGCATTCAGCAATGATTTACAAAATTAGGCAATAAGAATTGTATTATCGCTTTGGGCTGCATCATATTGGCCAGCAAATGTTGTGTTGTTGATGGCAAAAACTGATAAGTATGCTTTTTTCAGGTACCATGCAAGACGTCCTCTTCTTCGGGTCGTTCTTCTTCTGCTCTCGCGACGATCTGGAGCATCTTCAGGCACTCTCGCAGTCGCTGCACAACATGATCGTTAACTTCTCAGAGGTGCTGCCTCTCCGCCCCATTGACTACGTCTCCATGGTATGCATGTTGGCAACAGAGACTAGCGTACTTATAGGCAGAGTCGCGGAAATGGCCAGACAGAGAAAGTGTTGGAAATAACGCTCTATGTTACCCGAACCTGTATAGTTGATTGTACTTAAAAGTGTTTTTTCAGGATTCTGGCGACTACGGGACGATTCAAATTATCGTCGAAGACCATGAAGACATTTATGAGTGCGAGCCTGACTACGTGGCCTCAATTGACTATGGAGATTTCGCAGAGACCTTCCGTCGTCTACAGCACACTTGCATCAAGGACTTCTGCGTCGGTATTCGCGACAGCGCCTTTCTTCGCTACTGGATGGCACAAGAAACCGTCGCCTTCGCCGTGGTGGATATCGAGATGGGCAGGCCAGGAACGGCGGACTACGACGTCCTTTACTCTATCGTGAGCCACCTTCGACCGAGGACCATGACAGCCGAAGTATGGGAACCTTGTTGGCACGAGGACGGCGATGAGCGCCAATGGGTGGGAATGGGTGTCCACCATTCATTCCTGACAAACCGCCAAACCTGCTCTTTAATTGTAAGCCCTAGGTCCATAGTTATTATTTCTTTGAGTCCTTGTTGTTCAGCTTCTGCTTAGAACAGAATGTTTAGGCGCAGTACGGAGAGCCTTTTCCTCCACCTGCCTTCTTCCTCGCGGAGACCGGATACTCTAACTACAAGCTCACCTACACCAATCATAACGTGTCGGACGGAATCGATGACTTCATCGAGGTAAGCATTGGTTCTCGAGAATTTTTGTTCCGAATTTTCTAGTTCAAATTCGTTTCTTGTGTCCCCAGAAGCAGTTGTCAGATTGTTGCAAGCTCTTCTGGCGTTTAATCTTACACTGGTATGCGATTGTTGGATCCCTCATATAAAATGTTGGGTACTTTCCCCTATAAATTTCACTCGCTTATAACCACACAGTTCCAAATTTGTTGTGCGCGCTTTAAGTAAATCCCGGACATTCCCGTCTAGAATCCAGCCATGTACGTGTACGATCCCCACTTGAACACGGTTTTTAGAGCTTCGTCCGTGACGGCTGCGCCAACAAGAAGCTCGATTCAGTGTGCGTCGAATGGGATACGCAGCCCATGCCGCGTATGCCGAAGCAGCTCAGCAACCCTACGGAGATCAACCTGCCTGTTCCCTACGACGAGGTAGCCGCGGGCTTGATCCCAGCCGATCGCCATGAGTGCGAGATGTACTCCTTCGTCAACACGAAGCAGCGGAAGCGCATGGAGGTCTACAATTGGACCCTCGATTACGGTCCCCATGAGGTCCCGACCTACATCTTTAAATGTTACATGAAGGATCTCTTTCTGTACTAACTGCTTTTCACGTCCATTCTTTATTTGTATCGTATGTCGTTTAACAGGGGCGGCTTCCTTCCAGGCTCATGGGTGCGAATTAGACTGACTGAAGTGCATACGTGATTCACTAACGAGCGTTCGATCCACTTCCGCTGTAAACGAGCATAAATAAAAAGGATGTTTCTGAAGCTGCTTATGGTGAAGCATCTATCCTTTAAGCTAGAAGAGCTTCGCTGCCTTGTTAAGAAGTGCGTTTAACGTTAAACGTTTGAGAGCCAGATGCTTGTGAACGGTCGCAAGCACAGATCAACAGGCACGATGTTCTTTCACCGGAACCTACTACCATATTTCCCCTAATTGTGCGCGTGGTAACCTTAGACCGATCTCGATGAGTGCTTGCCGGAGAAGAATGCAAGGAAGAACACTTGTGAGATTGCTCTGGTTCCCCTTACCTTTTTCATAAAAACCCGAATTGTTTTCCTTTACAGGGGAAACATGTTTTGTGCACGTTTCCGAGTATGTGTGCTCAGACATTTTTGTGAAACATTTTGTTTGCATCGCTAAACACTGAATCTAGAGGTGACCTCTGAAGTCCTCAGAAGGAAGCTACCTCCAAGACAGGGATGGGCGGAATTTTTTCACGACCAGGACCGGGACCTAAACCACCGGGACCGGTACTTTGTCCTCGACATAAAACCTGGTCCGGGCTGCCTGCGGCAAATGGTCAAAAAGTCGAAATTGGAGGAATTTTTTCGATGACCGGGACCGGGACCGAAACCACCGGTACACGGGGACCGGTACCCGCCCATCCCTGCTCCAAGACATGGTTCGCGCAGGGAATTTCACGCTACAGGTCAATTCGGTAAATGCAAATTCGGTAAATGCAAATTCGGTAAATGCAAATTCGGTAAAAACACAAAAAACCAAAACTATTGACGTTCAGTGACTTGCAACCATCTTTCAATGTACCCTAAAGGCGCATCAGGGTTTTTTTCTGCATGGAGATTCCGAAAATAACGTCAGTTTTTGCATGGGACCCTTTAGGGGTGCAGGGAGGTTTATACTTTATGCTTATTTAAACTCAATTTTTGGACACTTTTAATTGGTTTCTACTAAGAAGTGCTAAATAAAAGCTTAAAACTTGCTTAGTACTGTGCCTAAAAATCGATTTTTTCACATGTAATATTACAGCGGGGCGACCCCTAATTACATTTTGATTACAGTGTTTGGGTTGGGTCCAAAATGGCGATGTAATGATTACATATTTTCTGGACGGACCCATTGTAGCGGGACGGGGGCTATGCGCTTCCTAACGATGAGCAAAACATGATGCACATTGCTGGTAAACGCAAAGCAAAAGATTTGTATAGGTTTTTTACCGAATTTGCATTTACCGAATTTGCATTTACCGACTTTGTTTTACCGAATTTGCATTTACCGAATTTGCATTTACCGTATTGACGGGTTACCGAACTTCATACGTACACGTTTTAGTAAACATAGAATATGGCGGGATAGTCGTCATTCTTAATGAAATTTTATCTCTTTTGGAAATACTGCCAGAGCATGTGCGTCACATGACGTTACCGTAACGTACATCATTTACGTGCTGCTGCTTTGCATTTGCGGGCCATCATTACCACACGTCGTATAAGCTTTTCTTGCATAACTGTTAACAGCAAATTAGTGCCAGTAATGTCTGAACGTCGAGCAATTCTCCCGCTTGACTCATTTTGAATCCCGCTTGTTTATCACTACGCGCCGGGCGTCCTTTCGCAACACGTGGTCATTCCGCGGATGAGCAATGAGCGACCTTTGTTCTCACCTTCGAGGCGTCGTCCGGGTGGACGAGGAGGCGTATCCCATTTGAATGCCTCACAGGCGCATAAAAGGCTGCAAGCACCGTCGGTCATTCGCACCGATCTTTGTCCAAAGGCACATTTCAACCGGCGCAAAAACGGTAGAGCTAAATTAGGCAAGCGAACTACTGGATCCCTGTGTGTCGACTAGGCCTTAAGCTTCTTCCTCCATCCAGAGAACATTCGCTTCGTCGTCGATTTCTCAAGCATTGTTCTCTCGCAGTGGTGCTTCGCTTAACTAGGTATGGCACGCATTCGCGCCCTTCTTTGACGTACTTTATGCTATTCTTAGCGATAATTGAAAGACTAAGCGTGCTGACGTACGTCGTCGTCACCACAAAGGCAGAAAATAATTATCGAGCAGTTCGTGCCTCAAGCAGTGAAGCCGTTAAGGGTCAGCGAGCCTTTTGGCTTATTTTAGTTGCGGCCAGCCACATGGCAGTTATTAGCGGACGTTGAAGATGACACCCTCGAGCTAGAGTCATACTTGCCATAAACGCCGTGGAGAACTTTCTTAAGCATTAGATTCGTCAGAAGTTTAACAAGCATTTCTGGTGTGCGACGGACAATCAATTACCTCCCAGTTCATCCTTAAAACTTTGCAAAATATCACAGCTCCTTATGCGTACACCTCAGCTTTCCATTCGCCCCTCTACAATAAGGGTCTCTGGGTTACCCACGATGCTCTCAAGGGCTGAATACGCCTCGTGAAGTGTTCCTTCGGTATCGTTTCTCGGTTCTTTAGCGATCCCGTTCCTCCGAAACTGGTCTAATCCACTGTAATCTCTGACTTGTACCCTAGGGTCATTCAGCCTAGTGCCCAAACTTAAGCCGAACTTTCTGTCAAGGCCTAACGCTTAACGGTTCGACGCGCAACCGTACCTAGAGCTCTATTGTGTTGCACCCAAATTTGCATTTACTAAGTGGAAATGCAACTGTCCCTCAGGGAATCGGCGGTCCAAGCGGTCCCTCTTTGTTCTTCGGCCCCTAGCGGGACTCTTAGCCGGCATTCTTCGCGCCAAGTCGCCGGATGAGAGAGGCCTTTGTCCACTCGAAATTTCGGCACCGCCGCCGCGAACGGAAGAAGGCTCAAGAAGCGGCACAAGGCCGCCGCAACGGGAGCAGCAGTTCCGCGGCTAATTAGGCACCGCGGTGCGCTCGGTGGGGATCCCCTCAAACTGCTTTCATCAGCGCGGCGGTGGCGGTGAAATGGAAGGAGGAATTCCGCAAAGCGCGCATGATTAGGCCCCTCTCGACGCGGGGGTCTTAATCACTCAATTAGTCACGCACTCTTTCGGGAGTCCCGTCCGCTCCCAACCGGCGAGAAGGAGTGCGAAGGAGTTGGCTCATGCGTTATTTTTAACATTGCACAAGAGCACAAAAGGTATTGTCGTGAGTCAATGCGACGTTAGGGCGGCGAGAACGCGGGCCAGATTTGGGAGTATTCTCAGCCCAACAACTGTGCTGTGAAAGCAAGTGTGCCGCCTCGCCTTGAGACTAACTTGACAGAAAGCTGGAGCCAGTGAAGCGATTAATGCCGTTATTTTGTTAGCTTCAGTATTCTTAGCCTGATTCATCGGGTGGTACGAAGCGTTGTACTTGATTTTTTAAGAAGCGTCATTCAGCACGTGTGTTGACTAGTGTTGACCCCCAAAATGCGGCCACTCCATGGTAATCCTTTTGACCGTGTCTGAATGCGACACTACCTTCATGGACTGCTCAGTGTCGATGAAAGCCAGAAAGCCCGGGATGCTAAAGTGAGACTTTCCGTATCGGTATTGAGCGGTCCCAGTGGCAGCATCTACTCGAATATGTTTGAGCACGACGCTTAAAAATTTCCCGATTACGTAACTTTGATGGTTATCGACAATGGTGTAACCACTGAACGTTCCCGTGAATTTTTTCATCTATCCTTGCAAATTCACAACTTTCATGCAGACCCTACGACTCTGACGGAAGCTCTAGATTTGCCCCGAGGGAAGAGTGCTCTTGCAAAGTATGCGGGAAATAGTGAAAGGCTTTACCTTCATGTACAGCGCCTCTGGTCTTCGGTTTTACCCTTGTAGGACCATCCCATGTTTTTGGAGCACCACTTTTATGATCACCCAGGCGGTAAAGATTAAACGACGATAAAGCGTGTGAACTTCGTCTGCCGAACGGGGACGACCTTCACAACTTTTTATAGTTGTGTCCCTCGCCAGGTGAATCACGTCGGTAAAAAGTGCCGAAAGGCCCCGTGATGGAGACATAACTTCACCGAGGTCATGCACGGCTCATAAGTACCGCCAGAAGACCCTCCCGACCATTCACGGTGGATTTCGAACAGTGAATGAAACAGTCCAAGCGAACCAACACGATACTCTGGCTTTTGTGCCTTCGACCGTCGACGGATCATTGGCATACCCGATGGCCCATGGGCAAGCTGACGCTTATTGTTACCTACGTTTTGCACGCCTTTGTCTTCCACTGACAAGTGGCAAGCGCTTTTGCCGGTGGATGATTTATGGCTGACCACCGACTTCCTTTCAGTCATAAAACGGTTGTTTTTTCAGATGCTTTTGTCTTTGCTGGACCAAGTCAGGTCCTTCAAGTAGCCGATCTTTGATCCCGATACTTCTTGAATTCCGACAGCAGAGCTTCAAATTAGCCCCCCCCCCATCACCGCTCGCATCTAACCTTGAAGAACTCTTTACGACTTTGTGCTTTCGGTCCGCCGCCGCCCGGACGACAAAGAAGCAGTGGGTAATCGCGGGACTGCACCCTTCGAGACAGGGTGGTCCCTAGTGTTGGTCCCAGTCGAGGAGAGGGACCGATAAACTCTTCGCATATTCATTAAGCTACTGGCCCATCCAAACTGGCTATGTATGCGTTGGGTAACGTTGTCAACAGGCTTTTCTTGCTTAAACATATAGGAAGATCCAAAATGTTTTTTCATTCTTCAGGATAAAAAAACTAGGATTTAGTAAGCATTTCGTAAAATACATCTGTTTTGAACTGCTCGTCAAACCAACGTTAAGAAAAACTGGGACGAGGAAGCATGATGCCCAAGGTGAACTATTCGAGCATCGATATGCTTAACTCAAGTCTAAGCTAGGCAGGTCCTACGCATTGGTATGGCTCCGCTATTACTCCCCCCTTGCACCCTACTCCATCTGAGTAACAATGTCGGGATGGAGTAAGCTGGCTGGATATTCTTTTTGCCTAGGTTCCCCTCCATGTGAGGTAACGGCCTTTCTCCCAGGTGCCCATTTCATGGTTATTTTCCTCCGTTCTTCCGCGTTCCATTCGAATTCATCCCACACTTATCCCTGCTCTTAACGATCTTTGTGTTTTCTCAACCCCTCTCTTTGTCCACTCCGACCTTGTCCACTCAACTGTCCCTTCGTCTCCACTGATCGAAGAGGGTAATTAAGCTCCAGCGTCGACAGCGCGAATTCGCCTTCTTTGTTGGTTTTACGTGCGCGCCCTTGTGCGGTGGATAATGACATGCTGATGGCGGCGCTGGGAGAGAACTCGGAACCACTTGGGCGCGCGCAGGAGTGTGTTTGCAAAAGGCATAAATGCGTCAAGCGCCATCGAAGATTGCCCTACGCCTTCCGGTGTTTGTCCAAGTGGCCTTCGGCCGGGCCCGGCTCGGCCCTCACTCGGCGCGGGTGACGTAATAATGGACTCAAATGGAGTCCATATTTGCCTTCTCAAGCATTGTCGCTATCCTCCATCCGTGCACGCCGTGAATATGTTTGCGCATGGGGAGCACTTTCTCCACGCCCCGTATGAATGAGCTCCAAGAATGAAGATTAAAGAATGTGTACTTGAACTATGCGGTTGCAAGTACATTTTGGACTAATAGTCCCACAAAACTTCGTCCAGCATTCGAGTATCGAGGCCCGATACAATGTATTAGGTGCTTTTGCACACTTGACACCAAAATGCGCATGTTTCGTAGCAGAGTAATGCACAGCTTCCAGCGTCCTCTATCCTCTTAAAGCCTGAAGGTCGAATACGTTTTTCATTTTGGAAGCGTTCACATAGAGCGGTGTTGGGTAAAAGAACCGACGGCGTGAATGCACGCTTGATGTTTTGGGGATATCGAAAAGTGCCAACAGTCATATATTTGACACTTTTCTCATTTCCGGTGTCAAAGATGACCTTCGTAGGATAGTCAAGAAGTAATCGTAGACGGTCCACAGTCTGTCGCACCCTCCTATGGGCTTTTCGCAGATGCAGCCTCTCATAATGATACTAGGTAGACTGACTGTCATAGCCCTGTCATACCAGCAAAATGAGACATTTCGCGTTCCTTGCCAAACCAGAGTCTTTCCCTCATTACTTCTGCATGACTTGCTCGGAAGATCAGTTTTGCCCTCTGACTCTCAGTCACTCAATGTAACGATACGGCTGCTATCCTTGTTGTTGGCTTTAGCCAGGTTGCACTCTTACGGCGCTTGCATGTTTGCAGAGGGCGCTAAAGCGCACTTCCAAGCACGCCCGCCCGACTTCCGGCCTTTGTCCCTGCCGCTGCCTTCTTGTGACAATAGTGCCACCGGCTGCACGATGCATCCGGCGCCTGCCAGTTGTTCCAAATTTAGTCTCGCGGTTCTCGAGAATGAAAATGGCACTCATTTCTAACGCGCTTGCCGTGATGCGGTTTGCACTTTGCACAAAAACCTTAAAATTGCAGCTAAAGTTTGGAGCATCTTAGAACGTGTACGCTGCGCTAACGGTATCACAAAAAAACCTACGGGCCTGCACAGGACATTCTTAGCGCTCACCATAAAAATCCCCGGTTTTGATGGACCGAAGCACACGAAAAACGACGTACGAGTCTAAGACGCTGTTGCCTGCTTGAGTCGGATTTGTAGGTGGAAGTTCGCGACCCTTGTCTATTTGAAAGGCGGTACCGGGCTTCGTAAAATGCAATTTACAATCCATGATAGGTGCGGTTTCTATTTTCCCTCTGTTGCTTGATACAGTGCCGATGAGGCACTAACATGAGTCTCCTCCTAGAAGCGTGATCCACTCCCTCCCTCGTTTTAGAGTTTTTGGCTCCGGTTTCAATGTCGTAATCAGGTGTTAAGCAGGTAGTATTTGGCGTCGAAACTCTGCACGTCTGGTGATCTGGTGATACAAAGAGAAGCTCGCGTATATTTTTGCTAAATTTATATTCAAAAAATCGGCGTCTTTTTTATTTTATCAGGTTGTCTCAGTGGCGTACCGACAGTGGGGGGCAGGGGGCCCCCCCCTAAATTTCGGAGGGCACGAAATATAGCAAAGGGGGACCCTTATGTTCGCGGCGGCCTTCGGCCGCCGCGAAAAATATGGTAAGGGGGTACCAAGGGACATTTTTTCGGCGGATAGGATCTTGGCCCCCCTAGACTCTTGGCCTCCCCTAAAATCGGATCCTTGGTACGCCACTGGGTTGTCTTCCTGGCGCTCTTTTTGAAAGGCTCATTCAATAAATTCGCTATAGTCTGCCTTCGTACCACGGGCATCCCCAGCGATTAACAGCGCATTGTCCCCGTGGTTCCTTCGTTCCGCGTCCGCATTTCCATTCTTCGCGGCGGGCCACTCGTCCTGAAATCCATCCTCGCAGGCGTTTTTCCGTCGCGCTTCGAAAAAACGCGGTCGCCTTACTGCCGAAAAACGCCGAGGAACCTTCGGCGCGTCATTTGAGCCGGCGCTGGGAGCTCGTGTTTCTTTCCAGTCGCTCAGGTTCGGCGGAAAAAAGACACCTGCGCCCTTTCCGATGACGCTGGTCATTCGGAACGCAGTGGATGCGGTTTCGGAAGCCGCGCATCCCACTTTGATAGTTATTATGCGTTCGATCCGACACTGTGTGTTCTGGCAGTGTTCACGAACGAACCTGAGGAATAGTCGCTTGGTTTCTCATTAGGGTTTAACAATTTCAAGAGCGTCTATGACTAGCTAAATGCCGTTCTAGCAGGGTGAGGAGTACGCAGTTGCTCAGTTGCTTAGTATACAAAGCCACCAGACTTACTTGCCTTTGCCGTTTCGGGTGTTCGGATTTACCCGTGCGTATAGGCCCAGCTCACCTACTTGACCGCTTCGCATACATGGCTTGCTGGCTCAAACGTAGACTTTGGGGGCTGCCTATCCGGCACTGATGCGGTTCCCTACCACTCACCAAGCGTGCATCCACTTGTTTTATTTTGAAAATTGTCCTCCCACAGCAACTGTGGAGTACGGTACGGTACAAAAAGGCCATCAGAATTGAAACACTCTCACAGGCAAAAGGACAAGCAGTGACGGTTTTTGGCCATTTCAAGAACATGAAAGTAAACATTTTTAGTCGAACCGTTCGTCCAGTGAGTGGAATCGAGCTTTGTACGATAGCATTATTTCCTTGTACCTCGATGGAAATTCGGTAACGAACAATTCACTGGCAACACACCTCCATGAAGAAGATACCGCGCAGATGAGGAACACAGTTTTTTCCTTCCAACCCCACGACGACCCACTCGATCTGTACCACCGCGGCCTCCGCCTTTCCGCAACGACGGACGACGGCTGACCCGCTCGTGTCGTGTTCTTTGAGGTCTTTTAAGAGTGTCATCTTACGCTCTTACCGCGACGTCGCCCCGTCCGTCTACCTGGCCGGAGCGTCCGGCGCGCCGCTTTTTGGCCCTCGCGAGGGATAATCCGCCGCCCGGCCAGAGGTCAGATGGACGCCGTCGACCTCCCCGGCTGTTTGCTCAGCGACGTCCGTCCGGCGATAATAAGCGGACGTATGCTCGAGACGCACGTACCACCGCACCGCTATGTTTTGTGGATCTGTGGGACTAGCGGATACTTTGTTAGATATTTGGCTTCAAACGTATTAAGCTCTCTGAAATCACACGTTTCTTCTTTGTTCGGTTAAACGGCAAGTTGACGCTGAATGGCCGCACTGCCATACCCTTTGAACCGAGCTGGATCCTTCTGAATTCGAAGACATTTTGAGCGGTGTAAGCATGTAGAATAATGCAACATTCTCGACAATCACATTAGGGTTAGGCGACGTCCCGTCTACGGATCGGAAATCGGCAAAAATTGAAAATTCCAAAAACGGCCCGAGGACCCAATACCGAAGACTAAACACATTAAAGTGGGACTAGGCATATTTTTCATTGCCCAAAAAGTGTGCCAAGGACCCGCTTTTCGGAAGGCGTCTACGTCCCTACAATGCAGAGATTTGTCATCATATTTTTTGAGGTTTTCGCTTCTGGAATAGTTGGCGCATACGCTGTTGTCGTAAGTGTCGTTTTGGGATCTGCCAGTCAAGAATGGCAAAATATTAGGCTGGCAAGCCTCATCCTCCGTAAGAGTTGTACTGGCCTTTTAGCTCTAGAGATTCGCGTCCTATTTGTAACTTTACGTTCCTCCTGTCTATGTAATGGAGCTTACTGAGGTTGTTTACTCCGTCGCAAATTCCGACTATCCTCTTATTATTAGCCGGTGCTCTCGCGTGTCCCTCTCGCGATTGTTTATCCAAGAGCAGGCGTCGCCGTCGTCGTCGTCGCGTCGGTTTACGCACTCCTCCGCGTCCGTATTTACACGCCGCTTTCCTTCACCGTCCTCCTCAGCCTGCGAGGCCTTTGTAAGTGCTTTTCTCGATGTGTTTTCCTCACGCCGTCCTCCTCTACGCCTTCGAAATTTGATGCAGTTGCCCTCTCAAAAAGGATGTTATTTGTGTTTTCGAGGCCGACGAGGAGCAGTGCATGAGCAACGGAGCAATTTTCGCATCAATCGTGACGTGACTCTCCATGCAGCACTGCCGACGAACTTCGTGCAAATTATCTCGAGGTTTCTTTGTATCCGAGAGGAAACAAGCTGCATACACCGTGAAGGACTGTGTGCGTCAGAGGATGGCACGGAATACGCTTGCCTATTTCCTGCTTGACAAACATTGCGTGCACCGGCATGCTCGGTCGCGGTGTTTATTATTCTGGTAACAAAGTGTCTTCTTGGGATTCCAGCAATATTCACTCTGTTCTGAGGTCAACAAGCAGCAACCATTATAGCAAAGCAGTGCGTTAAGCTAAAAAGCGTGGCAACCAAACGCGATGCCTTCGTTATACGAGTAGCAAACTCTTGGAGATATCTTTTCACAATTTTTATGTGCGTTCAAATCAAGCCTAGCTTAAGCTTTTTTGGGGATAGTCTCGAAAAGAAACACGCATCTGCCCTACGCAACGGCACAATACACAACGGGGTTCCGTTCAGTGAGTGCTGGCAATGAGTGCCACTATTCGTCGTTGGGTAGGCGTACAGTATGTTGCGGTGCTCGATCAGCAAAGCCCTTCGACCTTACTTGAAAAAAATCGAAGCTTAACTTCAGAGATGTGCGCAAAAAGTCGAATAATTTGTTAATTTCCTGCAACGCTGTTTGTCGACCAATCTTGTAATGATGAGACACAGTGTTCAAATTCGGATTGTGGTTCTTGGGCTCTCGAGAACCGAGTGCCCACAAGGCTAAATGTGCCGAGAATAGGGCAAAGATTCTCCGAGGCTCGCGGGGCTAGCCTATTCGCACTTAAGCCCCTCATTCGGCCAGCGGCGACCACTTCCCGCTCTCCATTGCCGGCGGCGGCGGCTTGCCACTGCCGTCCCCGGCGGACGGCTCTCGATCTCTGCTCTTTGCCCACTTCCCGGGGCCGGAGAGGAACGGCGCCGGGAGCCGCCGGCGGCTAGCCATCGAGCAGATGTCACTGCCCGGCGAGTGACAGATGCTCTACCCGCAGCGGAGGGCACGCAAGACGCAATGCAATTATTGCTTTACGGACGCGTCCGTTAGCGCTATCGCATAATCGGCGGACTCGGAAGAGGTCACTTTCGACGTTCGAGAAGTGCCGTAGATCCGGCTTGGAACTCTTCTTCTACTTCCCCAAGGGCTATGCCACATGGCTACCCTTTTTCGGGCCATCTTAGAACAGCCTTGGGAGGCCTTTCGAGGTTATTTTGGCGTCCCAATGCTTGACACGAGGACCTCTGGGACAAGGGGAGTCCATTTGCCGTGACCCTTGGCAATTCGTCGCCGAAAACTACTGCCGTTCTTTCGGGTAAACACCCAGAAATGCTTCTAAGCTCCATTGTGACAAGATGCACGATGTTCAGCATTATCTCTAGCACTCCCAAGCGAGCTGCTATAAAGATGGCGCGCATATGTGTGATCCTTCATGTTCTCATACGCACACCCCAAACCCGCGTTAGGCTATGAATTCGACCAAAGACAGTTTAAATGTTGGTCGAAGCCAGACTGAGTTTGAAGCAGTGTGTTGCGTGCATAGAATTTTTCGTCTCTTTTTCTAGTAGTCCACCCGCAAAGGCATGGACATGGCTCGACGTGTTTCCCCTGTCTAAAGCCTACAGTTGCAAGATTCTTGGTGTCATTTCCAAATACGCCCTTAGCTGAATATGACTGACCTAGAAAGGCTGCCCCGGTGGAACAAAATGCGCCAGCCATCCATTTACCTACACAAACTCTCATTAGCCATTCAGTCATGAGCATAACCTCTTGTACACCTAGCCCCACAGGAAGGATCTGGAAGGCTGCGCGTAAACAGTCTGCGCCCGCATAAAACCTATGCATACCTAGACGATTTAGTCGTACCTCATTCGAAGCTTCCCTGGTGACGCGGAAGTCGTCCATTCAAAAGATGCTGTCTCGCCGGCATAAAGTGAACTCTGCGCTCAATCATCGCTGATTTGCCTCCGCGCCGCCCGTCGCGCATAGCGGCCCGAGCGCATCCTTTACGACTTCTCTTCGCATTCCTAATGGGATTTGCGGATAACGAGCGGAATCCGAGCATCTGCACGCCTTGCTGTCCGCGAATTGCACACTTGGCTGTTGTCGTCGTTGGCTAAGCGGCGACCCGCTGCTGCTGCAAAATCCGCGATGGGACATCTGCTGCTGCCGCCGATGCTGCGCCTGCTGCAGGCGCGTCGTCAAAGGCGACCTGTAGCCGTCCGTGACGCGATAATAACCGCTTTTTGGTCAGTGGGTGGTCGAATAATGATTTGTACAACTAGCGAGGAGGGTTGTCGGCGCTGGGCTCATCCAGCGAGTAAGGGCTACTAGGCATGTCTTTTTGGTATCGAATGACGGTAGCACAGATTTTTCCAGGCCCATATATCTCAGTGATCGGCCCAACTTCTCAGTACTCAAGATGGGGGAAAGCCTCGTGCGCCGCATCCGACGCTCTGAAAAAGGTCGTAGAAAGGGCTCCGCACGAAGAGTGAAGTGGGGCCCTTTTTACGAGAGGACACGTGGGCTTAAACCGTTACTTGCCACTGATGAGGTATTGCGTACAAAACTAATGATCGACTTGATCAGGTATTTATTTGTCGAAAGCTAAAAAAGTGCTTCATTGTGGCGAAGTATCGTTCAAGTGTACTTGCGCACTCCCTTTCGGTGACTCTCGCGTGTCCGAACGAACTACCACGCCTGCTCTTTGCAACGCTCCGATGCCCTTTAGTGGTTCGTTAGCCCTCTGCTCTTGATCTCATCTTTGCAGCGGGCCATTAGTACCTGCCACATGGATCTGGCTTTCTAAGGTCATCCGCTCCGGAAGTTTGAACGCTTCTTCCCTTATCACTTGCCTTCCCCTCCCGTTCACGCCGGTGTCTGACCCCGGATGCGCACGGCGAGATGGCGCCAAGCGATTATGGGCGTAAGGTTGCGTAAGGTGGCCTGTCAACGCTCCAAATGCCCTCCGATTTTCGCGCCTATTATCACATCGAATCCTTATCTCCGCACGCAGCAGAGTCCATCACTCCTGCCGGGAAGATTCCATTTTGCATGTGACGTCCAGCTGCGGTTCCCACACGGTGCGCGTCCCGGAGGGACATCCAGTGTCACTTGGATGCGTGCGTGGACGGATGAAGGAGGGAAATGATGAACTGTGTCGTCACTTCCCGCGTCAATCACTTCGCGTGTCATTCGAAGCTGTTGCCCCCGTTAACGCAAGTCGAGAGAGCGGTGATGTTGCGAACTGCAAGTGTCCAGCCTGATAAAAAGTTCCTGGTCCTCTTAATTACCGCAATGCGTAACTGCGAGCATCGGGAAACTGCAATAAGTTCGAGTGGCATGGAACTTCCCGGGCCCCATTTTGTTAGTTGTTCACAACAAGTCTCCTATAAAGACAGCTTAAAAATACGCAGCAAATGACACTACAGGGAACTAAAGCACACTAAAATCTATGCATAGCTTACGGTAAAATGGTGCGCTTCGCATGCGACAAGGGCCATTAGCAAGCGTTACAACAGCTTGAGTATACTTGACGTCAGATAAGCCTATAATCTGAGAGAAAGGATACCTACTGACGCGTGGGTTTCTGGGCGGTTTACCGATTCGCCGGCAGTGAACGTCTAGTTAGTCCGGTCTAGAGCCAGCAAAACACGTTCCTTTTCAGTCTATTGCCTTGCCATAGTCCACAAGTTCAGCTGCACTTTAGAGCGATCTTTGCCCCGGACAACTCTTTCTCCAAGGCCCGTCCTCCCAGTGTCATGTTCCGGCTGGTCCACCTTTTGCCCCATTCACATCCGAAAACCTTTCCCAGCCATCCGGTGCGATGGGCGCCGCAACCTTTCCGCCACCATCCGCCACAATTCGGGCGTCCATCCACTTCACTCCTCATCCAATTTTCGCTCTCAATCACCGCGGCGACGACGACGACCACGGCGGCGGCGCGGCGGTGACCTTCGCCGCGCGGTCCCGAGCGCACAGCGGCGGTCCAATTCGGCCGGAGCCATTTCGCGCGGTCCGCGCGGGTCGAATTGCCACAATAGCCGTCACCGCGACACTGCCGCCGCCGCAGCGGACGGTGAGAGCAGCTGCAGCGCCCTCAGCCCCGGAAATTTCCTCCTCCTTCGCGCAGCAGCTGCTGCTGATGCTGCACAGAGTGCAGCGCGGCGTTTCTCTGTTTGCGAAGCCGCGGCGGCGACTACGGCGGCGGCGCGACAAGAGAGTATTTCTTCGTTGTCGTCGAAGACGACGAGCCACTTCAAGTTTTATAATTCGAACTAAATCGCCACACGGCCACTTTCCGCCCGGCGCGCATCGTCGTCGGTGAGTTCGGTAGAGCTCTTTGCTCTCGGTGGAGGAGCTCTTCAGTGGCGAGTGCTCTTTGGCCCGGGTAAGCGGAGATAATTTTACTTCGACCGGGTCCTTTAAGTCATTTTCAAAGAACAGCGATTGGGATCAAGAAAGACTGCGTTGGAACTTTCTGAGTTCCTTCCCCTTGTCGATCGTTAGCTTAGTCGGCACCATCCCCCCTCGCTATCCCTTAGGACGTAAATACTCCCCCCGCCCCCTTGGAGACGGGGGCAGTCCCTCATATGTCCCCGTCGCCGCACGCCTTGGACCCGGGGTACGGGAACGAATTTGCACTACATAAAGTGCACTTCATGTCGTGAAAAAGTGTCACCATTTTAGTGACGTGACACCTCTTTGAGTAACCTCTAAGCATGTTGGGGATATTCAGCTAAATGTGGGGGCCGCTCGGATAGAGAGGTTAGGCACTCCGACGGTGTGACATTGCCGGTAACCCCAAATCTGTGCCCGTGAAGTCAAAACCCAATGAGTTATTGAGTGCGCCCATGTATACTCGGGTGTCTGTTTACGCACTAGCTTTAAAATATTTAAACGCTGAAGGCTGCCCACCGCAGATAGGACGCCACCGCTGTTTTCGCTGAAGGGCTAAGTTCAGTGAGGTTTCGAATTGAATTCGGCCTAACTTCATTTTCACTTCAATTCATTTCCTCGAGAACTTAGGTAGTTCAGCAAGCGTAAACTTCCGTTGAAGTACTAACTTCAGCGATGATTAGCGAAGCGAAGTCGACCTTACTTTATTTTCGCTTCACTTCATTTTGCCACAAACCCACTTCATGGAAAGCAGTGGACACCACCAGCTTAGCTATATGGCCTTCTCGCGAAAAACACCCGAAGTGTAATATTTACGTCAGCCATCGCCCGCGTGGGTAAATGCGCCTCATAAAAGCGACGATGCAGCTGCAGCGTACAAATTGCCGCGATGAGGAATGGCTTGTTTAATGCCGCCCATGAAACGGGCTCCTTAAGAAACGGCGGAGGGCGGCCCCGGGGAGCGGACCGCCGGAACGGCTTTTACGGCGACCGAACGCGTACGAACGAGCGGATTAGCGGTCGGTCGCGGTTTTCCGAACCCGCCGCTATCCATCCCTCATCATTACGGCCCACTTATGCCCTCTGCTCTTAACCACTAGGACCCTCGTAGTGGGAGGCAGTCGCCTAGGGTGGGCTGTATTCCAACTCCGGCCCGAAATTATGTCTGGCTACGGTCTTCCGAGCGACTTTCAGGAGTGGGCCCGAAATTTTTCGAGTTTGGAAATGTGGGAAATACGTGTTTTTGTGCTTTGAATTGGATTCGGAAAGCTGTAAAAACCCGAATTCACTGCATAACGGACATTTCACACAACCGGAGTGATTCGATAAGGGCTGGGCAGATGCTGGTCCTGAGGGCCTAGGTCCTGGTCCCGGTCCTGGTACTCCGAGTAGTACCAGGAGTACCTAAGAAAGACTTAGGTACTCTAAGTCTTTCTCGTTAACGTCCCCCACTGTTTTTCTCGGCGAGGATTCACGGTTGTGCGTTTGCCTTGCGGCGGCGCTTGTCCACTTCGCGCATCACGCCCCGGGTGGACATCTCGCGGTGCGCACGCCTGCGGCCAACTCTCGCGCCGCACGACGCCCGTCACACTGCCATCTGCCCGCTGACCACATCGATGAACACACGCTGTCCTCGAGGGATTTTCCCGTTCCTCCGTCGCCGCATCCCGTTGCACCATCGTCGCTGCAACACGACGCAATCCCAACAGCCCAATGGACGCTGCTGCTGCGTCCTGGTGTGCGTCTTAGCCGCCCCGCAGCGGAGGCGGTGGAACACCTCGCGAGGATTGCGGAACCATTCGGACCGCATTTTCGTTTGCCTACTCGCCGCGCGGATTACACTCCTTTTAGCGCAGCGAGTTCGGATGCGTCTCAGTCCTTCTCCTGTTTCACTCGTCCAGTAACTGCAGGTGCATGTAACCTAAGAGGAGCACGGCCATAGGAGCAAGCCCGAAACGGGCATCCTATGGAAAATAAAGGATCATGGCATAGAGTAAGCCCAAAGGAGCAGTAAGGCCGCCTACACCTAAAGGAGCTTTCACTTAGGTGGAGTACGAGTAGAATAAAGCTTAGCGTCCAGGAGTCAAGCTTAGAAGGCCGAGAAAGCGAGGTTTTGGTCTATTCCCTTTTCGATATACTCCTTTCGGGATATTCTCCTTGCGTATTCTACTCCTTACGACCTTTTTTCCACCCACCCAAGGCGTGCTTATGCTGATCCGCCATCTGTTGCGCGTGCGCCGCAAATCCACGGATGGCGGTGCTGCGACCGCGCAGCGCAGCGGCGGTTCAAAAAGATGAATGCGCTTTTCAGTGGCTGCACACGGTGGCGATGCATCCATCACCGCGCGGCGGCGACGCGCTCGTGCTTGTCGTGTCGTGTTCGTTTCCCTCCACGCGCGTTTACCAGCGGCCGCTGGGATGACGGATCATCTTCCCGATTAGGGAGGATGGGAGGAACGCTTAGGCAATAGAACACGCCGATGTCCGCCTTGGCCCTCGTTTGGCCTCCGGCTTGGACCCGTAGTTCTGACACAGTCTCGACGCCCTAGTCACGGCTTGGTCCATCCTTCACCCCTGGCTTGACCCGTGGGCGGGCTTGACCCGTGGGCTGTCTTGACCCGTGGGCTGGCTTGACCCTCGGCTTGATCCCAGCTTGGCCCTCGCTAGGACCCTACTTGGACCTGGACTTCCACTTGGACCTTACTTGGACCTGGACCTCCGCTTGGACCTGGGTCATCCCTCATACCCTTACCTGGGCCTGGCTTGGACCTGCGAAAATGGTTCCTCTTTGAACCGGTTCTTGACCGTGGACTGCCTCTCAGTTAGACGATATGTTCAACGTTTATACCTATCTGGAAACGTACAACAGCATGTCTAGAATCAGCCTACGGCGGTTAACCCTTTTAAGACGGATGGCCGCTGATGAGCGCGGTTGACTCATATAGTCCTTTAGGGCTTCTTGCTGAGATGCCTCAGCAATGAGTATTGCCAGGCGCCTAATGTCGTCCATGTCCTGTTGCGTGAAGATGTTTCGACGTGCAGTGTCCGAGCCCGGGTCCTAGCCTGGCTCGGACCCTGGGCCTAATTGGGACCCGAGCCGAGGGTTGAGCCGGGCCTACCAGGTCCCACCTAGGGTTCTAACCGATGCCTAGCGGAGGGCCTAGCGGAGTTCAAGCATCGACTCAGTAAAGTTGGTCTAGCCGGGCCACGCCGGCTGCTAGGACCAGGTTAAGGCCAAACCAGGACCAAGCCAGCGCGAAGGACGGCGCACACACCGAGGCGTTGCTCTAGTTATCCACTTGTCGTGAATGTCGAGAATGTTACGTAGTCTTCACTGTAAGTTATGTGACCTTACTGCAGTCTGCCTTGTCGAAAAGTTACGACTGTGTGTACAACAAACAAGGCTTCCAAACACGCGAACCCACAAGGTAGAATTGCGCCTAAACCTGAGTTGAAAACCGTTCTACGTCCAAAAAGGGTCCAAGTCCAAGCGGAGGTCCAAGTCCAAGGAGGCTTGGACCCCGATGGGTCCAAGCCAGGTCCAGGTCCAGGTCCAAGCACGGTCCAAAGAGGGCCCAAGTAGGGCCCAAATGGGTCCAAGCCAGGTCCAAGTGGAAAAAGTGAAACGGCGAACGAGTAGCGGAGGGGGATAAAGCCTCATAAAGCCACCAGTGGTCGAGTTGATGGCCCACAAAGTTTATTGGGTGTGATGGATGGGTGTTCCTCTGAAAGCCTGTGTTTTTGAAAGCCTGGAACGAGGTCGACGATCAGCCGTTCTAAGCCTCGGATTTATGCTGCTTAAATTTTTATGAGAGCCCTGTTTTGTCCAGTAACCGATGGACACTACCCTTGCCACATTTCTTCGCGCACCAGTCACCTTAACTGGACAGATGTCCTTAAGCGTACCCCGGCGTCTAGACTACCTCGTTAGCGGAGAACAGTTGTGTTCTTTGATCGCTTCCAGAGGTGTAAATGGACCTCCGGTGCGGAGACTGCTGTTCTTTGAGTGCAAAAGGCGCCAATTTGGACCCATTCGGTTGCGCGCCTTCTGCTCGCCCATATGTCCACTTTACGATGGCAAGGTCATAAATGGGCGGCAAGCGGCCCTTCAAGCCTGCCGCGTCGCCACCCCTCCCCAATGCAGGTGTGGCTGAGACAACGTGTGGCAGCACTGACCAGTCAGTTCCTGGTGCAAAAAGTGCTACATTCTTTCGTTGTGGCTTTAAGAACTGAATTCCCTTTACCTGAATACTTCTTTCTCTCCCCGTTTTCTTTCCTTCTCGTTTTCCACTCAAAAGGCTTTCGACAAAGAAAAGACGCGCAATCTTACGTCACTCAGCGCTCTGGAAACTTCCCACCCGCTGTGAGGTCGCTGTGGAATTGTCTTTAGTCTGCCTCCGCGTGGAGTGACCTCGTCGTAGGCTCCTCCTGTCACGCCTTTTGTCTTTTGGATCATCCGTCAGTCGATGCGAAATTATGCCGCTCCTTGGCTTCTCGTTCTAGTTCGGCCATTGACCACTAGTTGGTCCTAGAGAGAGGTCATTGGGTAGAGACATTTTATTCGTCCTGCTGGTTACTGATGATTCAAGGTCATTAATTTAGTCCCAGATGCTGTTCTTGCAGACATGTCTCCTCCGAAAATTCAAACGGTTCATGCTCCGTCAACGAGTGACAACGTGAGTGGCGTGCATCCCCGCCCTCTTAAATGCCCTCCTTGCCACAGCTGCTCCTTGGTCACTCACTCTTCCTCCTTACGGCATGTGGGAATACCGAATCTTTCTCGTAAACAATCCTTAGTTGATGTGAGTCGCGCATGCCATTATCAGGCAGGTCGCCTTGTTCGCGTTTATAAATACACGCATTCCCAAATGCGTCCACCGCAGTCAGGCCGAGGACGCGACGGCATTCCGTCTCGCTGTCCAAAATATTTTGATGTAAGTATGTCTGTTCCTGTGTGTTTTTTCAAAAGTTTTGGTATTTTTTCGGTTTCTTAAAGGTGTTTTGAGTTGTTTTAGTGTTCTCCCGCTAGCACTGTAATACTCCGCCGAAAGACCGCTACTTTTAAAATGCAACTGTATTTGCCTCCAGGTTTGTGCGTGCTTTCCGCGCACCGTCGCAGTACCATCCTGCCAGGGTGGTACGAATTTTCCCCCTCTACGTAATACGTAGTACGACGAGAGCGGGCACTCGTTCGTCCGCTCTTGCACGTGTCACTAACTCACGCTCCCGCTCGGATTGCGAAAACCTTCATCAAACATTCTCGCCCGGAGGACGCACCCTCCGCACTCAAATTTCGCAATGCGTAAGGTCATTGCGGAAAGCGCAAGGATGAGTGTTTTCTTTGCGTGTTATCGCAAGCCAACAATGAATAACAGCGCAAAATTTATTTTGTTAGCAGCTTCCAGACTACGTGGCACCGATTCGAATTTGCGAAAGCATTCGTGCCACCAGTCCACCTTGCTCCACTGGGACTTCTTCCATGCTCATTATTCGGTCCTGCATACCAAATTAGTATTTGGGAATTCATTCGAAAACACACACGCCCAAATATGCGCCCGCGCATAATGACCATTGTCCATTGCGCGCCGTTTACGAAGACGCACCCGAAAACAATCCTTTGTTAATCGTTGCGTCGTGGGCGCGCAGTTTTCGCATGCATCCGCCCCCAAGCGCTGCTCCCATAGCCTTCCGCCGCCGGTCACTCATTTTCGCAATTCGAATGCCGTCGCCTCTTTATGACCTCTCCCAGTAGCCGTTGCGAAACGCTTCGAGAAACCTCATTACGCATTCGCGTTTGATGGACATGCGGTCCACTCCACGATGACTCGGTGCCATTTCGCAAGTGCCATTCTGGGGCTGACAGATGCACACGCGCATATCGTTCATTTTTAATTGCGTGCGCTAGAGGCGGTGGCCGGCTAGGCTTAGTTAATTTGCAGCACTGCCGACCAGCGTTACTGTATTTGTTGTAGATACTGTTACTATAAGTAATTTATGAACGATTTGCATCGTATTTACAGTAGCTTTCTTATCAGCTACTGTAGCATTGTGCATTTATTACTGTTCATTTTTTTCCGACAGCATTACTGTAAATTTTGCTGCCGCATCCTGGAAGACCTACGCACTTGATACTGTAAAACTCTCGTTCGTGATTACATGGAAGTATTTCCCTGATCAGCTTCCCAACTTGCGTATGGTCTTCCGTATTTTAGCAAAAGACCATGGCCGACGACGCAGCGCCGCACTTCGCACCGCAACTCCAACTGCCATCGCAATACGCATTCCATCCGATGACGCACCATGAGTTCGGCATCACAGCGGACTTGCAGCAGCACCAACCGCAGCGCCATCCTGGTGCATGGTTCTACGAGACCGGCTCTAATGCAGATGACGGAATCGGCTCTGGCTCCGCAAGCACGGGTATCTCCGGAGATGTATCGCCAGTTGCCGAGCTCACTCGTGACCTCAACCTCAGCCCTAATCAGCTAGCGGTCTCGGGAAGACAGGTCACGGTGTCGGTGGAAGTCCCGAGTTCCGAGCACGTTGCGGAGATCGTCGGACGTCAAGGTAAGGACGACCCTACCGTCATGGATAAGCTGCGCTACGTGTCGCTCGGCTTCTGGTACGGTAACAAGCCAGCGTAACGCAGCAAGGCAAATATTGGCTTGCGTAACATTTACAGTATCTTTTTTACCCTTTTACAGTAAGTTTCCGTACAGCTGAGTACAGTGATGTAGCAGCGAAATTCTCTCCGTAGTATAGATTACAGTAAAGTTATTCGTCATTAGTGTAATAATACCGAATCACTGTAATGGTATGTGGCGTTACAGTCCAAGTCAACCGTTAACTCTGTTTTAGGCTGCAAGATCAAGGCTCTGCGCGCTAAGACAAACACCTACATCAAGACACCAGTGCGCGGCGAGCCACCGGTATTCGTCGTCACGGGACGAATGGAAGACGTGATGGAGGCGAAACTCGAAATCGAACTCGCAGCCGAGCACTTTACGCAGATCCGCACTTCGCGACGCCACTCGCAAGGTGGCATTTCGGCGCCAGGACACGTTACGGCCTACGTCCGAGTGCCACTTCGCGTCGTCGGACTCGTAGTCGGACCGAAGGTAAGCGATTGGCGTTTGAGGTTTGAGAGGTCAGTTGATCTAAAGCCCCATCGAGTTGGACCAATGTGTTATCGCCATCACCAACTTCGGCGCTCGCTGGGATAGCGGATCGTTTTCCCAATTAGGGAGGGAAGGGAGGGAATGCTAAAATTGCGCCACAGAATTAGCACTAAACTGCTTCCAGCTCTCAAACATTTAAAATTACCTACTGTCTTTAGGGAGCGACCATCAAGCGTATCCAACAGGACACACACACGTACATCATCACGCCAAGCCGCGAACGAGAGCCGATATTTGAGGTAAGCTTCATCCAAGTCAATGTACTTTTCCACTTGCGCAGCTCACTGTAATCCCTTGTCATTGGGTGTCATTATTAACTGCAAATTGCTCGTTTTCAGGTCACCGGCCTTCCACAGAACGTGGAAGCGGCCCGCCGCGAGATCGAGCAGCACATCTTCCAGCGCACGGGAAACATGCCGCTCACCGACCCATCCGCGCCCATCTCCAGCTATGCCGAGCTGCAGCGCGCGATTGTGGCCGCAGCCTCCAACGGACACCATCTCGACGCGTCGCATCGGCCACCGTACGGCGCGCTAGCCGCTGGAACGCACATGCTGCGCGGCATGGGCCACAACGGCGCCTTCGGACACCGAGGCTTCGACTCCGATTACGGAATAATGCAGCGCAGTGCGTCCGCGGCGACTATGACACCTCCGTTCTCCTCGTACGGCTCGATGAACAACGGCAGCGACATGTACGCAGCGGGACACGTGAACTCGGCGTTTGCCTCGTTTAATGGGCGAGGAGCGGGCCGCAACATCGAGACACAGCAATGTAAGCGCATTACCTGGTGGTCCAGTAAAACGTGCGTCTTTCTGAAACTGTCAAGCGTACTGTTGGGAACGAAAATACCGAGTGCCTTCCCCCCAAAACGGATATAATAGCGTGTTACAAAGAACTAAAAGCTCACCGGGAATACTGCATCTTGATATAGGTACCTTGTTTTCAGCAAACGGGTACCACCTGTGGTCGTACGGCAACAACTACTCGCCCAGCTTCAGCTCCGTCTCGGACAGCTCGAAAGGTAAGCTTTCGCAGGACACCATCTATAGCTTTATTTCGCGAATTTAGGCTTCTTCTCCGCATCGAATGGCTGCTCCGGACGCGTGGAGTCGAAGCTCAGCGACTACCTCAGTGGCAACTACAACTCCAGCAGCGAGAAGCTCTCGACCGGCAGCGAAGGAGCGCGCAGCGAGTCTCCGACCAACGAGTAAGTTCGCGATGTGTTGAAACCTCAACCTCAAAGGGATGGCGCATGCAGTGCATCAACGCGTGTTTTGCCACTTAGCGCTGAACTTCATTGGGGTCCAGCTAAGGCCAGTATGTACCAGTACGCAGCGCTGCGTTCATGAGCAAGTAACCTTAGCGATGCATGTTGGTGCAGCTACGGTTAGTACTTACAGCGCTGCAGTCGGAAAAATCTAAGGCTAGCATGGGTACACAGCGATGCAGAGGTATGCATCTACGGTTAGTACTTGCAGCGCAGCATGCGTGTATTGCATATCTGCCTGCAACATGCGATGAGGTCCGAGTCGTGTAGCGCTGCGGTCAGTAGTGTTATGTTTAGTGGCCGCAGCGCTGCATAAAATGATTACAAGCTGCATTGTTTACTGCGCTCAGATACCTGCTTTGTGCAGTGCTGCCCGTAATCGACGCTCATGCCACTAACTGACCGCTCGTTTTAGCCTCATCGCGGACTTTGGCCGTCTCGAGACCGACGGCGTCGCGTACCCACTGATCTCGTCGATCTGGTCGGACGTCGACTCCGTGCTCACTCCGCGCAAGCCCGTTGCCACCAGCTAAAGCAGCCTCCCAACGATGCCGCCTTCGATCGAACTGTGTCTTTTTATGGTTCCCCGCGCCGCAGCCGGCTTTATTCCAAAGGTGTCTCTGTATGTATTCGCTGGTTCTACTGAATGCCTTCAGCTTGCATTTCTTTGTGTTTCACCCCTAAATTTGAAAAGCCAAAGTTTAAAAACACTTTATCACATCTACCCACCGATATTCTCTGGATTTCCCAAAATACTTATGCACAGTACCCGTTAACTATTTTGTATTTTCAGGGCGTAGCCAGGTTCCCAAAGGTAGCGAAACGTCTTTCTTTCTGGCTGCGTCCTTGAGCCCCTTCCCGATTGCGCTTCCCTAAAGAGTCGACTCATCAGAGTATTATTCCGCGCCCATATTCGCACCTGCCTTCCTACGAGTTCTCCGCAGACGTCTCATGTCATACTTCACTTTTGCGCGAAGACTCCGTCGTGGGGTCGGAGCGCCGCCAGACACACTACGATAATTCGGGCCACTCGAGTTCTATGTAAGAGATTTCCCTTCAGCCTTCCTTTTTCTGCACCACTCTTTCGCTCATCGGGGCTTAAGCTTCTGAGGTGTTGCGTCCACGGCTACACCGCCGCCGCGGCACACAGTTTCTGCTTTAATCATATTTGAGTTAATTTATATTGCCGATCTCACGCAGAGCGAAAGGCAGAAATGATTGTCCCACTTTTATGCAGGTTGTTTCCCGGAATAAAGTGCTAATAATAACGTCCCGCTTCCCGTTGAGATGGCAAGTAGTGCTAGGACGACAGTTTATGTACGTAGGCATCTTAGCCTAGCCGGGAAACTGTTTCGTAAAATACGGGGAAAAGAGAACACGTACCGTTTTGAAGCGGACACGAGAGGGAGCACATGGTGCTCAAGGGCATGCTTGAGCTCTACGCTCTTGCCTACTACGAATAACTGCGCATGTTTCCTTGAGTGGGTCAATACTTCCGACGGCTTGTGGTGGAAATTCGGGAAAACAAGCCGGAAGCATGCACTTCCCGTGCCCTATTTGCTAGCTACGTACTGATCTAAGCGGTCATTCACTCAAATGCGTGCCCATTAGATGCCAACGCTTTCTGTCATCTCTTCTCCTGTTCGCACGTTTTCCGACTGTGTCTCCCCGACTCCGACACCTAGCAGGAGAAACCTGGAAACTTTATTCCGCCTTGATAATGTCAAATGAACCGCAGTGATGCTATCGGAGAAACGCCGGCCTCTCACGACCGGCACACGTAAAGCAGAAGAACCGTAGCAAGAACAAGGAGATCGTAGGCACTAAAGTTTCATGTCCGCGCCCCAGTTCTCGTCGTCCCAGTCGTCGTCCGCGCCCGGCTTCGCGTCGGCGTCGCGCTTGAGGCCCGCCGAGGTCTCCGCTTCCTCCAGCTTCCCGCCGGCGACCGTCTCGATGCGCGGCATCTTGACGAATGCGTCCCTCGTGGTGGACGCGTACGCGGACTCGAACGCCTTGTAGTGCGACGGGAACGGCTCGAGCGTGAAGTGCTCCTTGATCAGGTCGATCACGGGCCTAGGAGAGCGTGCAATGAGTGACTATAGCAGGGCTAAGCACACTGTTTGATGGGGGATCAGGGCCTAGACTTCCAGAACCACGGGACCGGATCAGGAACAGAAATGACCTCAATTTGCCACGACACCTTAGGTGAAGGTGGAAAATGGACCAATTAGACACTTTTATCCTCTAAATTTTGGGCCAAATTGCGACGGAACAGGCATAAATTTTCGTCAGCCTGCGCCCCGCGTCATTTTCGATGGCCAGGACTAGACCCCCAGGACCCCACGACCTGCATAGCCCTGGACCATAGCAGGGAAATATCGGTCGTCCCCAGACGGGAAGGATATCCTCTACGTCTGTCTAAGGGACTCCAAGACTGCGTCTTGCTTACTTTGCATTGTCGAGAAGCTCGCGCGGCGGCGAGACCACCGCGAGAAGCGCGTCCCGATCGAGTTCCGGAAACGGCTCGTCCGGGTGCATCGCCTTGTGGCGCAGCACTTGGCACTGATGCTGATGCTTCGGGTTCATCACGTCCCGCGGACGAAGGAACTCTTTCTGCGGACTAAAAGCAAGGGTGAGAATTTGCACTCGATGTCCATCCAAATCGTTCCGTGCATACCGGCCCCAAAGACTAAACCGGTTACAAAATGCGTTAAGCTTAGAAAGCCAAAAAGAGAACAAAAAAATTTTTCCCAGCAGCATCAACGTGCTCTATAGGATCGATAATGGGAGACTCGACGTTTAGCAAGCTTGTTTTTGTTATGTTGGATGTGTTGATAAGAGGCGATACTCGCTTTCGACATGGGGACGATTTTGGTCGTTTGACGAAATCAGTTTACGTAAGAGGGACAATGTTCTGCGAAGCCGTTTAGTGAAAATTTGCAGCCATGTGGTACCTTTTTTCACGTGTAAAGGGAGCCAGTAGGAAGGGTAAAAAAGGGTCAGCACGTACTTCTCGGGATCGTCTACGAGCATCATGGCGTCGATATAGTTGTCCACGAGATCCATTTGGTAATCTGAAATTCCGTCCCGTGAACGTACCAGCTAATCTCCCCACAGATCTTACCGTTCGGTGCACGTCCGAGGCGCTCGAGCTCGGGGAACTGGTAGAGTCGGAGGTCCTCACTGAAGGGCAGGATGTAGTGGATCAGTTTCTAAAGCAAGGCTCTATTAGTGCATCAAAATTCTCCGACAAGGCTGCTAGCTACGAGCACAACTTACCGGTAGTCCCTCGCTGGTGATCTTCGGAATGAGGACGCTCAGCTTGGGATTAGCGATCACGTTGTAGGCGTAGCGGCAGAGGGCGACCGTCTCCGACTCGATCATCGCCTTGACGAGGGCCAACATGGCGACCTGTGAGTTCTGAATAGCGTCGTAACCGACACTTAAAGCGTCACACGGACGTACCTTGTCCCGCGCATCCGGGTAGTAGTACCGCGCATTGCTGAGGATGAACTGAGGAAGGATCTAAAGTCGTCTTTTGCAAATGGGAAGTAGCTCTAGGATCGCTCACATTTTCACGCTTCGTGAACTGCACCAGCTGCAGCTGCTTGCCCTCCTTCTCGAACGCGAGCATCTCCTCGTCAGCGGGCCCGAACGGAATCAAGCTCTTCCCGTAGCGGTAGCCTAAATCATAGCATAACTAGCAAGCGACGCTAGGCCTTCCGCTGCACCTTTGATGACGTTCTCCTTGTCGACCTTACGCCCGGCGACAGGTTCTGCGGCCCCCGTGAACGCCTCGTCCTCGGTCTGGTCGATCTGGTTCAGACGGATCGGGATCTCCTCCGGCGCGGTCTCGAACTGACGAACTTTCTTGAGCTAAAACGGAACAGTTAGTGTGGTACAGACCGTCCAAGCGGTCGCATTTTGTTCTGAAGACCTACATGCTTGTTCGGGTCGTCCGTCGCGACGATATCCCACTTGAACTTCATCGACGCCCGCTGATTCTTAACGTACATCTGCACTTTGATGGCGTAGTCGGGCGCAAGCTGCAGGTTGAACGGTTGGCCGCGCGGCTGCGTTCCCTTCGGTATGAAGAACTTCAGATGCTGCAGGCCCTGGCTGAAAACAACGTATTAAAGACCCCTTTACAACAAAGGGACGTACTGGAAACTGAACGAAGTTCCTGGGACTTCATCCAGCAGGGACTTCACAAAACCGAAGCCGACTTCTTGTGCCTTCGTCTCCGGCTCCGTCGACAAATCAGGGCCGCTAAAATTCATAGCGTTAGGCAAACAAATTCAGCCTTACAAAAAAGTCAGAAACTGGCCTCTTATGGAAACGAGTCTAAAACCGGCAGCAAGTGCTTACACGATAATGAGCTCCACGCCGAGCTTCTTGAACCCGGTGAGAATCGGCTGGAGCATTTCGGTGGCCGCCGCCGGATCGTCCAGTCCGCCGAGGTTGCTCAGCAGCACGATGGTCTTCCCGGTGATCTCGTTGGTCGGCGTGTTCTCGCAGTACACTCTCAGCGTCTCCAGGCCGGCGATCAGGGCCGAGGTGTCTAAAGCGAAGCTTGAAAGAGGTGTGTGCACATGTTAGTGTAGCTTCCTCAGTTGTACAAGCGCAATAATGTGCTCACAATCGCCAGCGGTCTTCGCGTTCGTGCGGACCTCCTTCTCGAGCACCTGCAGCATCTCGATCTTTGCGGTGTCCGGCTCCTCGTTATGCACGTAGACGTTCGGATAGTCGTCGTTCAGAGTCGTCTCGTGGCCGAAGAACACCAGCGAGAAGCGGTCCTGGGATTCGGTGAAGATCTAAAGAGACCAGGCTTAAGTTGCTGTTCAAGAATTTTTGACAGTAACTGAGTTGTACTTTTTATAGTAGACTGTTGACGCTGCAGAACTCTAATGCTTACAGCGATCAGTAACGTGTACTTTGCAGCAGTAACAAGCTGTATCCACTGTAGCTTGACGCAGCGCTGCATTCAACTATACCCTTGATGCAGCGCTGCGTATGCAACTGCTGCTCTTTTTCCCAGCCAGCAACGCTGCACTTATGCCAAACCAATCCTAGCTTGAGGCAGCGCTGCATCCACGCGTAGCTAAGCGTGTGTCCAAGACAGCGCTGCGGGTGATGCAAGGAAAAATGCTCATGATATGCACCGCTTCGTTCACATGCAGCTAGCCAGGCGTACCTTTCTCGAGAGCACCCAGTCCGCGACCTGCTTGGAGTGCTCCAAGTCGCTAACGCCCTCCGCGTCTTCTGCGGCGGAGGTCGATCCGACGTCGATTAGGAGCACGGTGGCCTCATGCGGCGTCTGCTTGGCCCGTTTCTTCGGAGTGTACTTTCCCTTCGTCGTCTTCATCTCGACGTCATCGGCGGCTTCGACTTCTTCATCCTCGTCTGCCTGCTTTCGTTTCTTCGGCTGACGAGCGGTGGCTTTGCTTCGAGGCATTCTAAACTTAGGGAATGACGACGGTTTTCAGATTATTTGGTATTCACGGAAATCTCGCGAAGAGTTTAGCGAATGACAAGCATGAGAGTTCTCCTAAGAATACCTGCCAAAACATGACGATTCCAATCAGCCTATCTTCCGTATGCTTTTAATTACCGAACTTAGAGTCGGTTAGAGAGCGTATAAAGAGAGAATCTGAGTAAAGCAAAATCTTTTGTCAATAATTCCAGCTGTTGTCCTGGTCTAATATCTACAGAGCCCTAAAAATATTAAATTTATCCTGCATTATTTTTACGGATGCTACGGCTGACAGAGACCTAAATGTCTCACGATCGGCGGTGACTAACAGGTAAACAACTTTCAAGCCGCCATTATCGACTGGTGAGTCGCAGCGAAATTCCGCGGGTGCTTGGCGCGGCGTTCGCCTCTTCTGGTCAACGCTTTGTTTGCCATCCGGCAACGAGAACTCATTATGAGGAAGGTAGTCAACTAGAATCCAGAGAGCACAAAACACCACTTGTACCAGAAGGCCCGTCCCCAAAACGTAAAAGTCGTTCCAGGCAGGAATTCCGACTTCGGAAAGTTATGCTCATCAAGTTCATACTTGGATGGCGGTCCCGGAAGAAACACTTACAAAACGCTCACCACGCTTGTTGCATGTTTATTCGAAATACAATGCGTAAGGCAAGGCGTTACGGGCATAAGACGAGGGTATTGCATTGTGAACGGCCGAGAAGAAGCGCAGGAGACCGCTCTCACATGTAGCCTAAAAGACGAATTTTGCTCCCAAATTCGCGAAGCAGTAATCAAACAGATGGAGTTATCTGGCGCGAATGCCTACCGCCAGCGGTGCCGCGGTAGGAGCGGGGAGTGTGCGACAGGTAGTACGAAGGTTCGTCGTTGTAGAGCCACGTGTAGAAGTTCTGGTGAGAGCGGTAGTCCCACGGGCGCGTAGGTGGGTTGTCGCCTCTAAACGTGATATCTCTGTTCTAGTTAGGATCTCGCCCTCGGTGCACGAGTTAATGGCATTAACGCTGTAGGGTGGGCTTCGTGAAGCATGTGACTACGACTACAAGCAGCAAACAACGAATAGATGGACGAATGATATTCTATTTCGTATTCCCTCCCACCGCCGGGTTTAAACAAGCTGGCAAAGAATGTTTTGAAGTAACTATGCGCAGGGGCCATTCAGAGCCATCTAGGAGGCCGTAGCGTGTTAGCCGTTGTCCAAATTAAATATAAACACTTGCCACCGGAAAGGGGTCATAAGACGAAGCACTTAAGGGAGAGAACGGGAAATAGCCAGGAAATTCTCTTGGGATTCTCCATTTTAACCGAGGCCCGAGAAGATGCGACAATTTGGCCACAATTTCGTTATGAAACGGTGATGCGGATACCCCCCCCCCCATGCCGTTGTGAGCGCCTCCTTAAGCCGTGCCGTGATGAGCCAAAAATTCCGTGCGGTTAACACTAAAGAAAACGCGCGGAACGGCACAACATAAAAGGGCATCTAATAGCATCGTGGCGAGGGCAAGGCAGTGCGGTGGTCATGGGAAAACGGTACGGCACCGCCAAAGCATGGCACGGCGCATCACTTCTACCTTCTCGTGAAGCCAGTTGCGTGCGCAGTTAGTCTTTGAACCCTAAGCCCTGCTTACCTGTCGAATGAGAAGCGTCGTGGCGAGGGATTCGACCTGTAGTATAGTGGATTCAGGCCGAGATAATTGTACCAATTGTAGCCGTAGTAGCCGGTCTAAAGGTGGTCGATTAAACGCTCTCCTGCTCGTATCGATGGAGCCCACCTGTGCGTAGTCCTTGTTCGACTTGTACTGGTAGTAGTTCCGTCCGTACAGCTCCTGCCACAGGGGCCACTGGTGCTTGAAGGCTTCCTTGCCACCGCGCACGTAGCGCATATTCTTCGGTATGTCGGGCAGCGTGTGGCTTCGTTGGAGCTAAACGTGCGCTGTAATACGTGCGGATTACGCGAGTGCACCGTATGCCCCCATCGGCAGGTCCTGGCTCTGTGGTCCTGCGGGTCTGAAACCTGGCTCCGGTAGTGGACGAGTGCCCATCTCAGCTATTGAAAGCAGGCCGACCGAGGAACGACAATTTCTCACATTCCCCGTTTTGCTTCATAATCTAGTCAGATCGGAAACAAGTCCGCCCTTCCAGCAAAAAAATGAGACGAATGTGGCCCTCTGGTACTGGGAGCGTAGGTCCTTGTCCTGGTACCCACAAAAAAACGTGGCCCTGATCGAATGCCCAGTGGGTGGGTAAAAGACCCGGAGAACAATCTACCTCTATTCGTTGCAGACCCTGGTTAGGTATATATCCTGCTCACTTACCATTGCTGCGGACGCAGGAGGCCCTAGCGAGTCCGAGAGATACGTTCCCGCATAGATCGTGCCTGACCGGTCAAGTCGAGGATCCATGTCCTGCAATGAGCTATTCGCAAACATGCAGCTAGAGTGCGTCTCTTAGCCTCAAGGACTAAGGAAGCCACGCTTTATCAAAGGCTATCGGCTACAATCCGACGACAGTGGCGCTATAGCCTAGACTTCGGCGCCCGTACCAATTAAACGGTACGGCCCGTACCGTTATACCGTTAAAACGGTACGGGTGAACGGTACGGGGGGTCCCTTTGTACGGGACCCGTTAAAAAATACACTGAACGGCCCGTTAAAACGGCGGGTTTACCCCCCGTTTTTTGCCGTTAAAACGGTACGGGTGAACGGTACGGGGGAGGGGGTAAATAACGGTACGGCGGCACGGGGGTGTCAGTGCCGAAGTCTACTATAGCCTGGGGCTGAATGCATATGGGAGCGAGAGTATTTTAATGAGAAACATGTTCGCTCGGAAGCACTGCAGCATGCTTTCCGTAATCAATTTACGGGTTGCAGTTGCGATAACCACTGTGATAAGATATTTCCATGGAAAACCTTAAAAAATCACGTATGACGGGCCGGTCGATGCACCCGCGTGAACAGGAATCGAACGGCAGGAAAGACATTCGATCCGATCGTCCTCATGCAGCTGTCACACGGAATACGCAATTCGCTTGTTGATCCACACTTGCCCGCCAAACAGCTGCGGCGAAAGGAGGAATGCTGCGGCATCTGGCGGGCCACGAACACCGGGTCAAAGGGCTGCCGGAAGGATCGATTGCCCAGCGGGCCGACGAGCGGTTTATTTCCGGTTGCAAGCAAGATTGTCTAGGCAGCGAGATTAAATAAGAATTTGCGTAGTGTGTCTAATGACTTCAGTACCTAAATATCGTACGAAGAGCGAAAAGGAGACTTAAATACTGTCCTTGGCCTCTACGAATGCAGCCAGACAAGCCGCATATTCGGAATGCACCTCAGCAACCGTCCGCTGACAGTTGATCTGCGCTAAGATTTAGTGATCTCAACGAATACTGGACGTATCGAAGACAAAGTCAGCAATACCAACAACGGTTATAAAAACGTACTCAACTGCGATGCGGTGACCAACAAAAGCTTTAGGAAACTGCCGTCGAAAAAGTGACTTCGTCAGCAAATACTGTGACCAAACGGGGCAAACGAAACAACGATACGCTTATAAAAATTGTCTGTTATTACAGACTTCTCCTCTAATCCCCTGACATAGCTAAAATTGCTAGAATTACCCGAAAAATCGGCAAAAATTTGAGCCGGTCAAGGAGGTGTGAGTGGGTCATTGGCCGGTAACCCACCCACTTCGGACCATGCTCACACACACACACACACCGTGGCGCACCCAGTTGCCCGGGTGGCCGATTCCTTGGAGTAGCGCACCGCTTATATACCGGCCCGTTTCCCACGAAAGGCGACCAGGGTGGGGTCCGCCTGCAACGCATACGCGTTAGTTTCCTACTTCCCTCAAAATCTGCAGGTGCCTGCAGCTTCCGCCCACTGAACGGTCTTTCCATGCGTCCCGGTCGGCGGGACGGTCCCTCCAGCACGCCCGCCAGTTCGATGACAATGCCAGTCAGATTGCGAAACGCTGTTTTGCGCGTCGGCATGCAAAAACGTCTCTGGAATAATTAGTGTGGGGGTAGGGTCGAAGGAAGGCAAACAACGTTAGACGCGAAACGCTACGTTTCAATTATGCACAAGGGCGTTCCGACGCATAGCACGATGAATATCATTTTTTTGACAGCTCCCGTTCATTATTGCCTGTTCGTAACTGTTCGAGCTTTGCTTTGCTGGTACCCTTCCGACAGCGTGCCGAGTCTCTGACTCTCTGGTCAACATTGAACTGAGCTTTCGGGCAAACAATAAAAAATCTAGGCGCTGTCGGTGATGCTTTGTGCAGTCTGTTGCAGATATGAGTCAAATCCGAGAGCCCTCTGTTAACCTTATGGCGAGTAATGGTATGCTAGCCTCCCCCACCGATTGGCCAATACTGCGGGCTCGTAAGCGTCCGTTTGCATCACTAAACACTTGCCAAATCGAATCTCAACGTTTTTGTGACGGTGGCGAAAGGAAGAGTGGATTGCTTGCACGCCGCCGGTACGCGCAAAAAAGCATCTCATTTCTAGCGGTGACTGACGGAACGCAATGGGGAGAGGCAGCGACCAGCCGTCGGTGACCTTCGCTGACATTCACCCGCGCGCGGCCCTCGCTGTCGGAATCGACGCAAGCGTTCTGTCCTACCTGTTTCTCCCGCTGGCCGTTTGCTGAATCGTTGCATGCAGGGGGACGCTTGTTTAGGGAATCGGTTCGCAAGCGCAGCCATATCAACCTTCCTCATTCCGCATTATTACCCTCGTGCGTTAATTCTACACTCTTGCAAACCGATTTTGCACTTTTAAGGAGCAATTTTGCAAAGACCTGACGCATTTTAGCTATGGGATCCCTGCAAACTTTCTGAAATGACCTTAGAGGAGGACCGCTGTGTGGCAAATTAGAGTTTATCACGCACCTTTTCTGTTGGCGTGAACGTCCAAATGCGATCGGCAAAGCGTGTGCATGAAATATTTTTATTCTCACCCAGAAAACTTATGATATTGTCCCGTTAAAAGCTGTTAGCGCTTGTACAACAACTGCATAAAACACGCTGAAAGGCACCTATGGTTTAGTACGAACACTAATCGCGTGCTTGCTTTCCTGCACTTGTTACCCACGAGCCAGACCGCATAACGGTCTAGCAACTGATTCTCGGTTTGAGCTTTTAAAGCACGTAGTAATGTTGCTCATATTGACCGGATGATTTCGCAGCGTAGCGAATACAAAGGTCCCGGTAAACATGCAGTGGGCCGACTCTGACATACGTGCTGAAGACATTTGTCTGCTTCAGCGATAGAAGCATTGATGTCACATCAATGGGTAACTTTGGGGCTAAAACACTTTCTTTGTTTTGTTCCACCACGTTCGGTTGCCTTGTAGCTGTTCGAGTTGCCTCATGATTTTACCTCAGTGCATTTGCGCGTTGTTGAATCGCTTTCACGCATGCTGGTAAATGTTTGGTCGCCTAACGCTAAGCTGCTTTAGTAATTGCGATGGTTCGACAGTACGTTTCCGACGCCGTCGAGGCCAATCTTCAGGAGACCACGGCCATCCTCCACGAGCTGAATCTCACCGCAAGCATCCATGCTCTCGAGGGAATCAATCTCATCGATGATACTCCCCTCCAAAGGCCGAAGGTACAGATCCGCGAGGACGAGGTATGATTGCTAATGGACAGTTCTCTACTATGACGGAATTGCCTTTGACTTCTAGTTTTGCCTTATGAGTGCAGCGAAATTTCTCGAAGCTTATCGTGTATTTCAGTCAACGTGAGCTGTTCGTAGCTTTCTATCTCGCTTCTTTTAGGTCCGCAACAATGCGGGCGGCTTCGTCTTCAAGGTCAACGACGTGACGCGCATTCGCCGCTTCCTGATCCTGGGCACCGAGGGCGGCACCTACTACGTGCAGGAGAAGGAGCTCACGCTCGACAACGTGCGTGCCCTCGTGAAGATGCTCGACGAGGGCCGTGGCGGCCTCCTTCTGCGCGAGATCGTCGAGATCTCTCTGGCCGGACGTGCTCCGAAGCAGGAGCCGACGCTGATGGCGCTCGCCCTCCTCTGCCACTACCGCCCCAGCTGGCTGCCGGACATCGACAAAGTTCGCAGGCTCCGCGACCCGTACGGAAAAGATAAAGAGGAGTATGAACAGGTGAGTTTCACAGAGCTTTCAATAGTCATTTTGGTTGAGTTAAGAGGGTTTGCTTAGAAAATTGTAATTCGTCTTTCCTCCAGGTAGCATTAGGTTCCTTCAGCCACTGGAAATTCCTCCATTTTCACTGTTCACTTTCCTCTGCACTTTGCATTGTCCTAAGCAAATTCTTGTTCAGAAGATGTCGCTAATCGACCGCTATCGTCAGCTCAAGAAAGCGGCATTCACAGCCATTCTGAAGGTCTGCAGCACTTCGCCGCAACTGTTCACCTTCGCGAAGTTCTCGAAGATGATCGCGCAGAAGTTCAACAAGAGCGACGGGTGGGGCCGCGCCATGCGCGCCACCATTGCCAAGTGGTAGGCCTTCGGTTAACATGTCTTCGTACGAGGCGTTACTCAGGTACTCGTCGAAGAGCGCGACAGAGCTCGCTATGCACATCACAACGCACCCGCAGCGCAATGGCTACTCGCACCGCGACCTGCTGCGCCTCGCGCACCCGCACGCCGCTCCCTCTCTCAGAAGGCGCCGCTGGGACGACCGCTGTCCGCCGGAGACGCTCGTCTACGACCAGCTCTTCCACTACGCGTGTACCGGTCGGCTGAGCGCCGAGAAGCGCCAGCTCCCCGTGGACCAGGACGAGCCGGCTAGGAAGCGCGAGCGCTGCGACTACGAAATCACGCCCCAGATGGTCCAGGCGGAGAACGCCTCGCAAGCGATTCAGTTGATCAATGCAGTGGCGGAGGCCAAGACCTTCAAGCCAGATGACCGCGGCGCGGAAGAGCGTTGCGCGGAACTCATTCGACAGCACGGTAAGCCTCGAATAATAGCGGATATGTGGCGAGCCCGCTATTTGCCAGCTGTACCGTTATTTTTTTGAAGTAAGCTAAGCTGACATCTTGTAATGAGGTTGTATTACCTAATCACTTGCTGAGGACCTGCCGACTCTTCTTCAACTCGTTATTTGTTCAATTTCAGGAGAGGTTTTGAGACAACTTAATACGATAGATGTTGTCTATAAGTTTCAAACCGTAACGAGGGGGCCGGCTCTAGGAAGCTCCATGCGTAAGCTGGCGTGCGTACCAAATCAGTTTCGAGGGTATGGTTTTCAGGTACGGGTTTTGCGCGTATGTGTTTGTTGTAGTCGTGCATCATGAGTGTCTCTCCGGAAGGTTTCGGAAGAATTCTTTTGGCTGTAAGTCAATCAAAGAGAGTACACGCTTCAGTCAAGCACGTACCTATAATGCCTAACACTTAGGTCGTGTCCTGTCATTATCGACTAACCGATGACCTACTGACTCTTGTTCACAATGTGTTTTATTCGAGTTCAGGCCTGGTCCGTGAGCACGTGCCGACGGAGCTGCTGAACTCGATGGTTGTATGGGCTGCCCTGCTCGAGAAGATGCCGATGACGGCCCTCATTCGCGACCTCTCCACACTCTCGACTCTCGGCATGATCAGCGAGGATGCCAGCGAGAGGTAGGGACGTTGGGACCTTGGTATCAAGTAAACGGACAGACGAAGCATAGAAACGAACACGTTTTTTTGCTACTACATCTGTCAAGCTATGATTTTCGCAGTTCTGTGTGAAAGCTATCTAAACAATGCAAATTTAGCTCCTACGTGGACAGCGTCGTTGCGAAGCTGACCGACGAGACGGTCATCCAGAAGGCGCGCATCCACCCGATCTCGGTGCTGCTAGCGGCCGCCACCTACAAGAAGGGCCGCGGCATGCGCGGAAGCCTCACGTGGTCCGTGAACGAGCGCATCGAGGCGGCCCTCGACGAGGCTTTCCTGAAGGCCTTCAAGAACGTCGAGCCCACCGGAAAGCGCTACTGCCTCGCCGTGGACGTCTCGGGTAGGCAATCCACTAGCGCTATTGATACAAGGTGCGTTTTGTAGGAAGCATGAGCTCGAACGTGGGCGAAGGTCCGGCGTTATCTCCTGCCGTGAAGCGTCTGTCGCCATGAGCAAGGTCTTCCTAGAGACGGAGCCGCAGGTAAGGCCTGCTCTCCATTAAGAGGCCTAATTCGGCTCTTCAGGTCGAGTGCATGGCCTGCCAGGACGAGTTCGTGCCACTGCCGTTCAAGAAAGGCGACAAGCTGACTGATATGGTACAGCACGTCGAGAAGATCTCCTCCGGAAACATGGTCTGCGCCCGTCCGATGCTCTGGGCACTGAAGGAGCGCAAGAAGTTCGACGTGTTTATCGTCTTCACCACTGACTGCAAGATACGGGCCGGAGAGGTAGGCATCGGGCCATATTTATCCGGTCGGGGGGGGGGGAGAGGGGCACATTGCACCACTTTAGGCCATTTTACCCATTTCGGTTTTTCGGTTAACGCAGTCGCCCGTGAGGTGCCATGGTTCACGTCATGGGGATGGTCGCGCATCACGTCACGGAACGGGTCCTAAAAGCGGTCCGTGGTATTGACGTGATGGCCGTGATGCTAACGTGATGTGATCCGTAACGTGGTTCACGTCAGGGGGTGGGCATCACGTCACGGATCACGCACGGGAGGGTGTGCGCCTAATTTTACGTTGGGCCCCTGTTTTGACCTTCACGCCCCTCTCGCATATCATAGAATCCTGGCTACGGCTCTGGGTAGGCATCCACGCTCTTTTTCATGCTTAGACACAAAGACAGATACACTGATCAATGACTTTGCTTTGCAGGTACACCCGTTCAAAGCGCTGCAGGACTACCGCCGCGAGATGGACGTCCCGGACGCAAAGCTGGTCATGATGGGCATGACCTCGACCGACTTCGCCATCGCCGACCCCACGGACCCGGGCATGCTTGACGTGTGCGGCTTCGACGCCGCCATCCCCGAGCTCGTCCGCAGCTTCGTTCTCGGACGACTCTAAGTGGAAGACGGAACGGACCTGATCACACACATGTTTGCTTTGTTCTGTTCAGCTTTATGTGTCGTAACACAGATTTTTAGCCCTAGTTTCAATCAAACTTCCACTAAACATTACTCAGTTTGTTGCTCTGTATGTGTTCGTTATCCATTCTTGTTGATGTAAATCCTTGTTTTGCAGCATAATGAATTAACTTTTTAGTAAGCTGGATTTTAGTGCTGTGCAAATATTAAGTGCCATCAATACCTGATTTTTACATTCTGATTTTTGTGCTCACTACACGCACGCCTCGTTACTCGCTACCGCGGAACTTAGCAACGATCAAAGTACGCCGGCGGTCTGCGACCCAGCGGTCCCCTTTCATTCGGCGGAGAAAGCGACGCCGTCACTCGAGAAACGATTACGCACGCGTCACTCTGTACGCGACGCTTTTTCCGTATTTATCACTTCGTGTTTTGATGGACTCGTTAAAAATGTTGAGCTTACTTCAGTGCTTTTGTATCAGAATCAAAACGACATTTTTTTCTTTCTTCAGTCACTAACGTCAATTCAAGTGTCAAACATGAACGTTAGACTTTTGTCTTAAGCGTGCGTCAGGAACAATGTAAACTTGTACGTACGCAAATGAAGGAATGAATGAATGTTCAGCGTAGAAGACACTTAGGCTTCAGATGTCGGAGTGCATCTCGCACCTGCTGAGCCGACCGGCAAAAGTCGAGTTACTGGCGCTGATCGGCTGGTCCACGCTGCACGACGTGATTCGGATCGCACCCAGCACGGAATGGAGGTACCTTGCGGCATTGGCGGAAGAGCATTTCGGCTACTTTTGCTACGGCCTCGAACCGCTGAAGGACGTAACGGAAGAAGCCTATCGGCTGGCGCTGGACAATGCGGAACTCGACAAGTTTGTCGTGGGCCTGCTCAAGGGTGGCGAAGAGCTCTACATTCCCGGCGTGGTTCCTTCTTCTGAACTGATTCCGACGATCATTCAGGTAAAGTCGGAAAATACACGACAAAATTATCTTTGCTTGCCCTATGCCTGACACTGAATTCCCAGGCCTTCAAGCATTATTCACCTGCCCTCGGCGACCTCCGCCCACTGAACATTCGTTTTCCTCATGCTCGTCTGAGCCTCTACGAAATATGGCCGGATGCTGCCGAGAGATGCATCCGTCCGTGCCCCTTCTGCGTGCCGAACGTCGAGCATAACATCGCCAGCTTCCCCGTTCCGCACATTACCGACCGCTACCACATCCGCAACTCAGATTCCGGCCAGCAGCTAACCATCGAGCTTTCACAGTGCTGCCATCGTCCGGACGACGCTTACGGAGAGCCCGTGGAGTACTGGACGTAAGATTTTCGTAGAACTTGGAAAAGAAACTGCTCTGTTAGATCTTGTTTTGGCTCTATTTTTCGTTTCAGACGCATTTCTAACAGCGCATCTGCCATTCGGGTACTCGTGGAAAACAACGTTCGATGCCACCCGGAGCTTCCAAAAGGACCCAACAGGTACTGGACTTCATGGACGTGATCGAGCGAACGAATAATTCTTATAGGAAAATATCACTGCCACGTCAAGAGGACCTGCTGCTAGAAGTGCTGGGCTTCGCGTCGAGGGACGATCTGGACGCAGCGCAGCTGACGTGCAAGTTCTGGCGAGACTTCGTGACGGACACCGCCGGGACGCTCGCTCTTCGACCACTTCAGCACGTCCTCATCGTACGTTTGCACCATCTTTTCCCGGAGGCAATCTGCGGAACATGCTTGCAAGGACAATTTCAGTGTTCCGATGATGTCATCATTGAAAGGGCTCCTGTTTCCGACGCGATGCCAGGCGCCTTATTCGACGCTATGTGGGAGCAGATTTCCGGCTACCGCCGTGAGGAGTTCCGACTGGGAAGACGTCCCCATCGTCATGGCCCTGCTAAGGCACGTCTGTGCCCTGGCCCCGAAAGTGAGAGCCAGTCGATGCATCTCTTCTGTCCAGTCTCTCAGCTTTTGGCGGACGGAGGACGCACCTTCCGCGCAAAGTCCGTCATCCTACGGTGCTTCAACCAGCATGAGATCACCATTTCACTTTGTCTGATGGCGGAGATCGACGCGAAGGACTTCGACCTGCGTGCGTTCATCGAAGGTGCCGCTCCCTTAATCTTCGCGAATGAAGTGCTTCTCAATGCGGAACGATTTCATTTGCGGATCGGTGTATGTACGTAGCGCGTTGCTTCGAATATGCCCCCTCCCACCGCTCGCCTAGCCATTCGACTGTGGGAATGTTAACATCATGGCGATGATAAAATATATGTTGGCATCCTGGGTACTAGAAAGCCATCGGACCCACTAAGATGTTTCTTTCGTAGGCATAAGCGCCGCGCTTTGAGTTTCTTTGGTGACCCTAATGGCCTGTTTAGTACGACGACAGCTCCCCCATGACGGCATCCGCGCTCAGCGACATTCAAGAGCACTGCCATCGGTACCTCAGAAAGGCCGGCGGATGCCACGTTTCGTTCCTTCAGTTCGATTCGTACGCCTTGTTCAGCTGCGACGATATCGTTGAGGTAATTGGCTGCTGGAGAAGCAGGATACCGCCTTAGAGTGTAAAATCGTTTAAGTTGGCATCCGCTGGCAAAAAAGTTCGTAGAAAACTGACGGCTTCTTGCTGAGCCTACCGATGAAAGCAAACCATGCACCTGGGCATTCACAAAGGTTGATTTCAGCGCTTTCTGGCCGCGGCACGAAGCGACGACTTCACGATGCCCCTCTCCATCCAAATGCAGTTCATGTATACACCTCCAGGGATTCCGAAGCCCACTAACTGCAAGTACCCGGCACTCCGCGACGTCGCCATCTCCCACAAGGTCCTTACGCGATTCCACGGCGACGATGCGCTGAAATTCGATGTCTACCACTTGCGTAACGAAAGGACGGACGAGTGGCTGACGGTGTGCCTCGGCAAGGACCTCGAGGGTACCATCGGCTACGTCTTCCTGAAGAAGGGGCGAATCATGACGTCGCTGGAGGACATTGCCAAGATGAAGCCGTTCCCATATCAGTTAAATGGATAAACTTTCGAGTAGTCTTCAAGTTCGTCCGGAAAATAAAGCACTGCTCCATTCAATAGAGTCTTACTATGCGACAGCCGAGCATCGATCGCCTTGTGTAGTTGCAACATTATGGATCCGGCGAAATACGAGAAAGACGCGAGCCATCTCCGAGCTAACTTTAATCCTTATACACTAAAGCGCTGTTCCGTGTTCGTCCCCCGCCAAAAAGTTTTCGCTATCGGCCCGGGTTTGGTATCATTCGATAGGGCTTCTAAGGTTATGTAAAACTGGAAAATTTCAGTCGGATCGATAGGCTAGAAAAAAAGTTATGATCGACCAAATTTTCAACTCCTGGCTCATGCTTACATGCCATAGCGGGCTCGCTATAGCATGCTTCCCAGGCGGACAACAAGGCAAAAGTCCATCCGATTTGCGGTCCCAGGTGGTTTTCCTGCATGGAGAATCCAAAAATAGCGTTCATTTTTGTAAAGGGGCATTTTGGAGGTGGTAGGGGGGGGGG
>JNEY01000094.1:190088-206241 GCA_020875895.1 Aphelenchus avenae | reverse complement strand
CAGGGTTGTTGAATTTCCATTTCCGGAAATGGAAATGGAAATGGCAGCAAATGACGCTAGTGGGAAATGGAAATGGAAATGGCCAGAAATTAAGCCTGTAGGAAATGGAAATGGAATGGAAATGGCAGCAAAAAAATGCCATTCATTTCCACTTTTTTTCAGTACCCAAGGGTCCCCCCTTATGTCAGAGACGGCCGACCGGCCATGAAACACGGAACTAGATTTGTCGCTGACACCAGCCCATTCAACCCGACCTGATCCCTCTTCCCCCGGCCGACTGACCCGACCTGATCTGCGCCCTCCACTCCGGACGATGACCCTGCCGACATTACCTCCCCCCGCACCTCCCTCAAGCCGACCGCCGGACCGACCTGACCGGCCAAAAATGTGTCCCAACAGTGGACAAAAATTCAGCTCACTGCAGGAGATACGAACAACATTATGTCGAAAACTTTACATTTATGCTAAAAAATCGTTATGGTGCCGCCTAGCGGCGGGCAAAAACTGTGTCGAAAAAGGGACTTATTTGACCACCAAAAGCCGGCACCCACCAAACTGGACTCGCAAATGCAAGCCAAAAGTTCTCTTGGGACCCACTAAGAAGAAGCAGCTAGATAAATCAAGCGAAGGGTATCAATTTCACTCTTGCCTTGCATGCTTACAGCACGACTTCGAGCAAAAATTTACTACTGGAAATGAATGGCGGAAATTGCGGAAATGGAAATGGCGCCAAATTGTGCTAGTGGGAAATGGAAATGGAAATGGCGGGGATTTTGGAAATGGAAATGGGAATGGAAATGGCGGAAAAAAGTGGAAATTCAACAACCCTGCTCAGAACATTAAAAGATGCGACCAGACCCACACAGACACACTGATGATTTCGATCAGAGAAAACCACCTAGGCCTCGCAAAATGCGCCGCTCTTCACTCGCCTAAGGTAACATCTGGCTCTGTCTTCCTGAGTTCTTACTTCAGTTCCAAACATTACATTTTGTTATTTGCTCGTACGCAATCGATACAGTGCGGAAAGTTTGTAATCATAACATAAATCCTTTCAGGCGAGTTTCAATTCCAGTCCGAACCGAGCGCAACATATCCGGCCCAGATGACCCTGTTTTGCGTGCATTCGCGCTTATCTTCCAGTTTCAGCGGTTTGTAACTCTTGCCGAGCTCCCAGCAGGTGTACTCCGCTCCCTTCCATTTGAGCTGAACGTTGTAGGCGTGATCTAGGTACACTCTTCAGTATGCAGCGAACGTCGCACAACAAGCCTACTTCGTTCTTTGTTGTGAACCATCAAGCCGACCAGCTTGAACGTACGCCCACCATTGTCGAAGAACGCTGGAATCTTCCGCAAAAATTCACCGGCCGGAAGTTGAGGAAAGCGGATGACGAGGTGGGTAATGACTCCCGGTATCTTCCGACGCTCCGCGGATTTTCCTTGTGGGTGCGCATAGAGCTTGATCTCCAGGTTTTCGTAGTAGTCCTCTTGCGTTCCTTGTGGTCGGTTAAGGAATTTGGTGAAGTACCTTAAAAGAGAAAGTCGCATATTTGCAGAAAGGGCAATCGTGCATATTGGATAATTTGCAAAAAGCTTCACTAACGGGGATTGGAATTTCCGCGCTTTTAATCTGCCTACCATCGCTTGGTTGTTTACATATCCGAAATTTGGAAGTGACCTTTCACACGAATTCAAAAATCGCCAGAATTCGGAATCGATTTCCGAGACAGCTCTGGTTGCTATGCCGGTTTCTTAAACGGCCGAAACCCAGTGCAGTAAGCATAAACTTCCCAAAGGTATCTTTTCATCCGATCGTACGTAGTCGTGCGTAGTCAGAATAAAGCACCTACTTGCCATACACTGACGAAGAGTGGAACTGAGCCCTTACTCCACCCAAGATGGCTTCCACGAGGGAGCCGTTCCCGCTGAAGTCTCGATCGGTCGCCTCGTCAATCATAGGTTGGAAGGGAAGGTGAGTGTACTTTCCGTCCTTGTCACCCTTAAATGTTCATAGATCGATGCATACGACTGATTTTACTAGACGACAAAAGTTCGGGCACTTTAGAAACTGGGCATGAATTGCCCGGTTTGTTTCTCGGTTTTGTGAAAATACGGTCAAAACCAAGAAGCAGCCAAATAAAGAAGGTGCTACATATCCTCCGTCGTTGACTACAGTGTACTTACCTTGGTAAGAACTCGCGTGTACAAGCTCATCTTCCGGCCGAGAGGGCTGAGCGTGTCATCTTTCGGATCGATGCAGTTTTTCCGACTAAGGCAGATGAGGGAGTTGCTTATGACTTGTCGGTGGTCTTGAAATTTGCCTTGCACATAACCCCAGTGTTCCATGTATGGCTTTAGTCCAATGTTCGGGTTTGAGAGAACGTCGTGGACGAGCTGCACCTCCGTGTTGTTGCAATCCGCTCTGCTGTTGCATTCGCGGACATACTCGTGAAAGCAACCGAAGTTGCGGTAAAAACGCATCTCCGCTTGGATCACACAGGAATGTAGCACATTCCCGACTTTCCTCAGGGCGGCGTAGGAATCGCGACACTTCTTTACGGTCGCAAGCGCTGTGCCACCCCATCCGCCCGTCGATGGTCCGAGTCTTGCAACGCTGTCGTCCACGCTGTTGTCCGGCGGATCTTCGAACTCTTCCGCTGCAGACGGCGCAAGTTGACCGGCGGCTGCCTCAGGTTGCGCAGGTGGCCCGGCTGCTGCCTGGGGTTGCGCAGGCGAACCGGCGGCTGCCTGGACCGAGCGGGTTTCCGGGTGGATGCCTTGCGCTGATCGAGCTTTGCCTTGAGCTTATCGAGTAGCTTCGGGGCCTCATTTTTCGGAACATGGCTCTTTGAGGGCGCCCCTTTCCGACCTTTTTTCTTCTTGCCTGCGCGCCGCAGACGCAGACGCTTGGCCGGGGACTTCGCGGTTGCTTCGTTGTCCATATCCGTGCTTTCATTGGAGCTGTCACTGTCGTACCCGCTCGGTTCTGAAAAAGGGAATGGCGATGTGACTCGTATATGTTTGTACTAGTGGTCGTAAAGCTTGCCCGACTGCCTCCTTAAAATTTATCAAAGGTTAAAAGCGTGTAGCTTATATGAAAGTCACCGAATCTACAGAAGTTAAGGCGAATTTGTCTGGTCCGTATTCCGGCTCGGGTGCTTCCTGTATTACCATGCACGACAGGCGTGCGTCCATGCCGGCGGCATGTCGCAATGCGAGGACCGGTTCATGTAGTTGAATGCGACGCGCGAAGAGTTTGGTACCTATGGCCGATAAGAGTTCCTGTAGCACCCTGATTGTGTCGCTGGGTTCGCGAGAGGACCATAAATATGTGCTAATGGTACATCTAGGGTAAAATGCACCCCTAACTTTTGCAGAAGGCAACCCGTGCCCTTCCCATCATAAAGGACACAGTGTTGCTGTTGTTAGTGTGAGTCGCTTGAATTTAAGGGTTGCTCCAAATCAACAAATGTTTACCCTCGCTGGCGGTGACGGTAGCGGTGGTGGCGGCGCTGTCCGGCGTGGTGGCGAAGTGCGACGTCGGCGCCATGGGCTAAAACACACCAGGATTAGCAAGCGGATCGGCACAGGCTATCGGATCAGAGCTAGGGATTCGTAACTGGGCAGGGCTGAACGAGAAGGATTCCTCTCGAACTGAACGCATTACTATTGGCCCCACGTCTTAAAGCTGCTTACCGTATTTCTTCGAATATAGCCCCAGGGGCTATATTTTTCAGAAGGGATTTTTTCGGAAAAAATAAATTTTAAAAATTATTTTAAATTTTTACTTGTCATCAGCAATGCTCGTTCTCCATTCTGAAATTCTTATTTTATCGTTATCTATCCAAATATGGCTTTAGATTTGAAGTCCGCACACCCCAGATGCGTATCTAGAAATCTTCGGGTGGGGCTATATTAGAGGAGGGGGCTCGATTAGAGGTGGGGCTATATTAGAAGAAATACGGTATTTGCTTCTTATGATCGAAAATGTTAATAGTCCAACATTTGGAGATGCGAAGGCGCCATGATGAATCTATCTTACCGATCACATGGACCTTGTGGGCCATCGAGATCTTTGGCTCAACGCTGACGCTACACTCGTAGACGTCCGAATCCGAGGGCACCAACGAGCTGATGGTGAGCATGAAGTTCTGAAGTTTAGTTGATGTCGAAAACTGAACACACTGCTTACGTCATCCTGTACGTTGAGCGCGAGACGGGTTTCCTCAGTGGCAGTTATCTCCCGGTCCACGCTGAGGATGCGGTCGCCTCGCATCCAGATTACGACGGTCCCTTCGTCCTGTCCCTCGACGTTGCAGGGCAAGCCTACCGACCCGTGTTCTAGTACCTCGAACTTCCTTCCTGGGCTGGTGATTTGAGGCGCTGCATGGACGCCGGTGATTGCTACGAATGCGATGATGGTCTTGATTCGATTGGGCGGTTTCATGGTCTTGTTCTAGGAAAAAAGGAACGTTTAAGGCAACTGCAACAAAGAATGGGTGAAGTGCGGGGCAACGATGGGAACGCGCAAGCACGTATCGAGTGCACACGCTTGCCTTGTACTGATGCTTCTAAGGGTTCGAAGCGACACTAAGTACGGTACGCTACGCGCGTAGGTACGAGTTTCGGTATTCGAAGTGAAATTGAAACAAAGTTCAACAACAAAACAAGCGTCGAGTTAGACCGTTGAGTAATGAAATTGAACGTTCGTTACAACTGCATGGTTTTGTAAGAACTCCCTATCACCGTTCCCGCGAGCGAGGGAATCTACACACTCCTATAGTCTTCTTTTTCCAGGCACGTTCGCGCAGAGAATTACCAAGCAATACGTTGCGCTACAAGCTGCGACAACATGGGGTACGCTAGATATCGGAACGAACGCTAGTTGCGTCTCGGTAAGCCGTGGAGCAATGCCGAATACGCAGAACGGGTTATGCGTCCAACTGACACGTAACCGCTACTATTATGGAGAAGTTCACCAACGCTCTCCGCGAATGGAATGTGATGAGGGTTGTCGCTGTTGCGCCGATTGGCTTGAGTTATTCATGCCGGCCACGGAACAGGGTCTCGAGCTTCGACGTCGAGCTGTCTTGCCTCGATCAACGTTAACGCCAAGGAAGAAATAGAAGGCCCTCCGTAGGTGGTCTACGCGACGGAGCCCTACATATCGTAGCAATGTTCATACCCCCGCAATGGGTTTCATTAATTCTTAGTGTGGCAAAGAAAGAGCGTGGTTTATGCGAGTGCTTCTTCGCTAAAATACTGACGTCAGCTGCGGTAGTCGACACACTGAAGCCCTTTGTCAATAAAACTGATCTTATTAAATTCTTCGGTTGTCCAAATGTATAGAAACATGGCATTAGCTTTGATGTCGTAAGTCGTCTTTCCACAAAGCTTATAGGATAAATGCGCCTAGAAGAACATCGTATAGCCACCTTTGATCTGAACGTAAACTACCTAAGTGGCTACTCTCTAAGATCGTTTACTTCATGTGACGAAGTCTCGCTAACCCGTTTATATCAGTCGTACAAAATAGCGTTACTATCGTGTGTCGGACGTCTCTCAAAACGTAGGCTTTCTGCAAGAAAAGCAACAACATATTTATGTTTGTTTTGTGCTGTCCGCTGTCAGAATAACTCTAAATTATGGTAAATCTCAGTTCGTGGTCTCACTTCGCGGAAGTGGGCTTTTGTCTCACTTCGGTGAAAATCTGACACTACGCGACGCGCCAGCGCCAGCACGATTACCTTACGCGGCGCGCCAGCGCCGGCACGCTTAGGCTTAGGTCGTTCCTTTGGCTTAGGCTTAGACACATTTTCTTCACGAAATTCATAAAGCGAGACAAAAATACACTTCCACGAAGTGAGACCATGAACCGAGAGATCTCACTAAATTACGAAACACCATTAACTACAATGGGCTATGACAGCGACACAGATCATGCTTTCGAATCTGAAGATGGATGCGGAGCCGAAGACAAGTAATACACCGCCAAGGAAGTTTCCACGAGTGAAGCGCTGAGGAGGAGTCGACCAGTGCCTTGGGGACCGTCCTCGAATTGGACGTTGACTACATGAAGTTCCTGAAGCGGATCCTGAAGTTGACAATTTGTAAATTAGGCCTATGCTTTGCCGATTTACGAGGCTAACGACGAAGGATTTTCGAACGAACGATCCTTGAGGATCGCCCTCGACAAGCTGGCTAGTTTTTGGACGAACTTCAGCCACAAACACGCCGGTAATTCAAGATCGACGTTGTCTAGGTCTTTTTCGTATCTTCTCTCGGCTCTTAGCTCATGCAGGAGATCTCGACTGTTTGTTGTCGTACCGTCCAGTAAGAAGTTCTGCAGTCGTATGCCTTTCCTGAAATCTTGGAGGCTTTTTTTCCTCAGAAGCCTTGCACGCCAATGTTCTTAGCGCGCTAGTCGCATATCTGATACCAGACTTTTTTCTGGACCGCTGACTCACAGTGAGACTGTCAAAGAAAATTAAGCAGATGGCTGCGAGAGCACTTTACTGCCGACGACGGAACCACACCCCTATCGCGTTGGCTAACGGGGAAAATAACAACTGCTGGGGAAATAATGTCGCCTGCTTTGTTTGCCTTTACTTTAACGCTCGGTACTTGCTTTGGAGTCGCTTGCCAACCAAAATCTTCTTCTTCTCGTGTTAACTCTCTCGCTTTAACTGTTGTTTGTATTAGCTAACCAACTGTACGTCAGCCAAGCAATTAACGTGGCCAAACCTCGCAACATTTTGTTTTAGATAGAGACATACGCACTCGTCATCTTGTCGTCATCTTGTCCGACGTTAATGGACTGGCAACGTTAACTTTGCTGTTGAAATGAGAAGCGTTCGTACCAGACTTAAGGAATGGCTGACTCTTTAGCGACTGTCATCATTGTCAAATCCAGTGATGAAGACTTTACAAGGACACTCTTCAGCGATCAGCATGGATGGATATTTCAACTCTGCGAAAAACCCGGCTGATTGGCCCTGGAGTCTTAACCGCAGCACCGAGGATCTTGTTACCTTAACGCCGTCTCATTCGCAGCTTGCATGCACTTATGACTTAATCGAGGCGATAACTTCGACGGATCCTCTCAGATTCGAAGAATTCGACCGCGATTTGACCTCATTTGCACTCGTTAAAAAGCAGGTGAACAAGCTGCCAAGTAACGAAAAAAAGGGAACTTTAAGGGTAACACTGATGCGAGCTGAATTACTGTTTAAATTTTCTAACGAGCCTAAAATGGGTTGCGTAATCGGATCGCCAACATACTTTTAGACTTAGAGTTTTACAAAACTTCCAGTAACAAAACAGTTCTTGAATACTACTTGCAAACGTGCATAGGTATAATATCCGTTACAGTGGCAAGAAAGAACTGAGATGCGGCAGAATGCGGCTAAGACACTAAGCAACATGTTGGCCAAGGTAAAATGCTTGGTTTGCGTCATCAAGCCCGAAGCAATACACGGTCGTGTAACTTTGGCTTAAGTTTGCCGACGGTTGCAGTGTACACATGGTCGGGTCCTGGGCCAGCGGGTGCGGAGCGGAAAGCTCTGATTTGGACATCACTCTCGTGGCTAAAGACCAAGACGGACGATTCTGTGCTAGCAAAGGGTGGCATGTCACGTCAAACGAGTCACTAACGTCGAAGGTTTAGATTCATGTTGACGACGCTTTCTCGGGTTCATTCATTGCTTGCAAGCGCGGCGGAGGATCGCTTCACTCACATCGAATTTCTCAAAGAGACCAGATTCCACATCTCTTCTTTACAATGCGTATGCAGAAGGGCAAGCGTAATTTTCGCGTCAGAATGAACGTCAACCAGCTGTACGACATTATCAACACGCATCTTCTATACCACTATGCAAAGTAGGGTTGCTCATGCATGGAACATTTAATGACTTCACGCGTAGACTAGACAAACGTTATGCCACACTCTGCGTCCTCGTCAAGGCCTGGGCGGAAGCCAAGCAGATCGCAGATACAGTCAACGGTTCATTCAGTGGGTAAGCCAATAAGCCGGTCTGCGGAACTCGTGGTTGCGCGCAACTCAAGCAACTCCTTGCGATCGTGGTACCGAGGTTAACCCGTCATTATGACAGACTTTCGAATATTGTCTACAAGAGGCAAATCCGTTTGGCTGCCGCTCTAACATGTAATCGTGCAAGGGCCTTTGTAATGTAATCGCGGTCAACTGGTGCTCATGCATATAACAATTTTTTCTTTCATTATATGTGCTAATGAGCTCGTGCTAATCAAAGCGAAGAATGTCGGCACAAAGGGTTATGAGTACTCGAAGCTCTGGCAGTGGCTCCTGCTAAGTTCGGGCAAAAAATTCTGCCGGTTACTGATTTTGAGTCACCTCTAGGGAGAAACATCCTGGCGTAATTGATGCTGTCACTAATTTAGGTACACCCTCAACCTGCTCGTGCTTCACTACTTAATGTGCGCAACAGTGCCGGCGGTGCTACCCAACCTCCAGCAGAAATACGGTGGCTTCTTCCACGCAGCCAACGCTATCAAACTAATCAACGAGTTTTCAGTACCAGTGGTCGGAAATGAGCGGAAGAAATGGAAGAAGAAGAAGGATGCAGAACGATCGGAGTGTAAGCACCAGTTGGGATCGAAATATAGACAGCCTTTTAGCGGACCCACCGTCCACGAAACCGACGAAAGAACCAGAAGTGAACAAGAAGTCCGTTGGTTACCTGTTAATGGGGTTCTTCGACTACTATTCTCACTTTGACTTTGCCAACCAAGCCGTCTGTATTACTCATGGATGCTGCGTCGCGAGGTAGGCATACCTATTTGCAAATTTGTTTGAAGCTCAGTATCGCAAACTTTGACACATTATGTGTAGGCAAAGTTCGGAATGGGCCCAACTTTGGTGGGCCCGGCACGGGCCTTAAGGCAATTTTTCTTTTTTTTAATTAGCGAAAAACTGCCTTGGTTCCCCCCTTTGGTAATGTTTATAGATGCCAGAATTCTGTCGTTTTAAGCTACTATACCAAAAAATCAAAAGATGCAATGGGGATAATGAGGAAGGTTTGGATCTTAGAATGGCCAAACATGGCCTGAGTTTCTCCGAGACTAGAGACGACTCGTCCCTGAGTTTAGGCCCGGACTCGGGCCTGCGCAAGTTGAACCCAGGCCCGCGACCAGTTGGGCTCACAACTTCTGTCCCGGCCTTCCGAACTCTGTGTGTAGGTAGTTTTTTAGAGAGAGCCTACCGCATTTGAGTAGTCGCGACCCGATAATCATTATGGACCCTTACGAGCCATTGAACTTCGCCCGAGCGTCAATTCAAAGTCGTTTAAAACGTTCATCGGAGTCCTACGCTCGACAAGGGAAGCTCTCTTTTCTCTATCGAAGACACCTTGTATTGGGGACATTGGCCTGGAGGTGTCGGACGAGGACCGCATTGCCGCCAGGCAGCTCAAGAAGAGAGAGGAAAGAGAGATCAAGGCGGCACATAAATCCCGAACGAGCAGCGTGACTCAACCAGTCGCCGCCGCGAAGCAGCAGAAGTATTCGAAGGAGACGTCCAAAAAGGCAAAAGCACAAGTACGGCATGAAATATGGTCGGTATGCCCCACCCTGCTCCGTACCGCAAGGCCGCAGAAGCCCCGTACGATTGTATTTAACGCCTCGTACAAGAGCTGTGCTTTGAAGTTTACAGCCTTACGGGAATCCATAAAATCACTCGAAATTGCCGATAAACTGGGCACAGCGGAAAATGAAAACAAAGAAACAGCTGAAGGAAAACTGATATCAGCTGCAAAATTTTGTCGCCATGATATTACTCGATTTTGGCATTTGAACCAAACTTCTATGTAGCCGTAAATTCATAGGCAGCACGACCAGAGCACGGCTGAAATGTGCCGTCGTTGCAGTAGTTCCCGTAAATACAGCGGCACGGATACCCTCCATTCTTAACGTTAACCGTACCGTACTGGCTAGTATGGTACGACGGCCGATCTCCAGTTCGAAGCAAAGGAACCGTACCGTACTGGCTAGTATGGTACGACGGCCGATGTCCAGTTCGAAGCAAAGGTATCTTTTGCTGGCCAGGGCCTAAGTAAATTTGAAACTAACTTTAAGTCTCTTTGAAATATGATACGGAAAATTATGCCTCCTTTTCAGAGAGAATTCACGTCGCCTGTGGTCACTGAAGAAACACTAGCGAAAGTAGAGGAAGCCCTATGTCTGTCCAACCAACGACGAAGAGAAGCGGAGCTTGCGTTCCTGGCGATCTAGGCGGACGCACCTCGACCGACGAGTCTCAGAAGCCGACCTGGAGGGACTCCAATTTTCTCAGTGCGCTATGAATTATGCATGTTTGAGTCGTTCTTGCCGAAATGTTGATCACATTTATGCACTGCTCAAAGTGTTTCTTATGCACCTACTGAGTTGATTATAAGCAGCTCGGTTCATCGAATGAAAACGGTAGACCTTGCCAGTTATGGTCTCGTAAATAAACAAGCTGATGATTTAAAAGATGGTTCACATCATTGTGCAACTGCTCCGTTACAGTGCCAGGGCCTTAAGGGCGACATCGTTTCGTTCTCCTGTTTTCACATGCAATTTGTTCGAAATCTTCACACAACTTCCATTGCTGCTTAGGCAGCGCCAAGAACGTCTGCACTCTGTGATTAACCTCGTATTGCCTCATAGGTAAAGATTCCTTCACAAATGTGAACGCTCGCGCGTAGAGGTATAGAATTTTTTCTTTCGGAAACTAGCTTAGTTGTATGGATGGATCAAGTGCCACCACGCTTACATTCTGCAGGATAGTAGTCTGTGCGGGCGAAATGTGGGTATCAGTTGAAAAGTGCCCGGCGAAGCCGCTTCAGCCGCGCTTCCTCGTCTACTTGAGATATCGAGTAATTCTTGCGACAAGTAATTCTTGCGACCCTACCGGTCCTAGCGGTCGATTCCAGGCTTATTTAGCGTTCCGGGAACCTTTCGTCGCCTTGCGGTTTGGGGAGCGTCCAGAAATTGCGTGATGCTCTCGTGGTACGTTTTGACCCCTCCCCCCCCCCCTTCCTCCCTATGAGCGGCCCCTATGAGCGGACCCGATATCAGGCCCCTGACCCCCTCATCTTTCTGAGCATCGTGCACCAAAATTACTTTGTAGGTGGGCAAACTAGGACCGGAAAAGGCAACTAAAATAACGAGGTAGACAGTTCGTCGCAGGCGATAATAACAATTTTGAGGAAAAATTTGATAAATACCTCGCAATTTCTGCACTCTCCCTTAAAGAGTCTGGCAAATTTGTTCGATGTGTCCTAAGCATTTTTTTACTTGAATGTGTCCATGCAACCACCTTCGCAGTGCGTTATGTCATAGCCTCGAATGACACAATCAAACGCTGTGTAAACAGAATCGAAATCACTTATCAGTTGAGCGTCTACAATGTGTCTTCAGTCTCTGTCGCTATTTTGCTTCGTCACTCAGCCTTAATTTTGAAAAACCTACTCGTTTGCTTTTGGTTTTTGTCATTTGATTTTAGCCTTACAACCGAGAGCGCTAACAATGAACGGCTACACTAATGCAGCAAAAAGGCCATTCGACTGGCCTTTCAGTTATAATCGCGGTACGAATGATCTGATCACACTTGCTCCACCGCAGTCGCAACTTAGCGATGCAGACGAAATGATCGGCGAAACTTCTGAGAGGTGGAAAGAAGAATTCGTTGAATTCAATAAGAGCTTGAAAGCGTATGGACGATCGAAGAAGCAGGTGGGTATGCAGTAGTAGCCACTGTGGTTGCAAACCAGTTTGGGTACGGAGCTGCTCCTCTAAAGGAAAATAGCACGCAATTTACGCACAAGCCAGATTTTCGAAGCGACTTTGTTAAGCAATAAACACCCCTTATCGCACATGTGTGTAGGAAGAACAACACATTCCTTGAGAATGCATTTCAGACAAAGAGTGACAGGAAAGTGCGGCTCGAAGCGGCTACCCTCATCGAAAGCTCTCTCTCGCGTGTACGTCCCGGAATGAATTGTGCCTGTCCCTCACCATGACTCACTTACTCGCGGCCTAAGAATAACGCTGATTTAGGAATTCCCCGGTTGCAGTGCGGTCCTTGTCGGGTCACGGGCTAGCAGGTGCGGATGTGCAAGCTCACGCATGGACGTCACACTAGTTATCCAGGACAAGTATGGACAAGCACTTGCGACAAGAGAGTGCGTGGGAATCACCAGTCCTGTTCTCGTACCGGCATGACTTTAGGTTTATGCGCTCGACGTTGTCACGAGCCGAAACCCTTTTGACAACAACAGAAGCAGGTCATTTCACAAATGTTGCCGTCGTTACCTACACAACAGTTCCGCATCTCAAGTTCCAAATGGCGAGTGGCTGTCATGAGCTTGGAGTTAGAATGAGCGTCAACCAGCCGTACGACATCGCCAGTGCACACCTCCTATACCATTATGCCAAGTAAGTTAACTGATGCTCGTTTCCTCTTGCAGTGAATCCATAACTGTACGTCCCCTAAGAGGTCCAGCATCTTTTTTTGGCTTGAATTAATACTGCAGTATAGCTGAGCAAGTTTAACTCGGTCAGCTGGAAACGGACAGACAGCTGGTAACGATAAGAGACATACCCCGTGTTTCAGAATTGACAAGCGCTTCGCAACGCTCTGTTTGCTTGTTAAGGAATGGGCCAAAACGAACAGAGTTTCAAGTGAGAGTACTTTCCGTGGGTAAGTGAGGCCACGCTGCTTACTTAGCACTTAGTGTTGCAAACTTTCAGGCACACGATAAACCTTTTGGTCCTACACTACCTCATGTGTGCAACACTATGTATGCCGCCTTTCATGTCACCAACGCTATCTCGATGGTCAAGGATTTGCCTCGGCTGTCTGCCAAAACTCGAAAGAAGGGTACGCTGGCAAAAGAATACTCGGTTAGATTCAGGCTTACCGCAAAATATTAAAGATTGGCAACCGGCACCCTTACCGTACGCGTACGGTACGGTACGGCAGTACGGACCGTAGTGATACGGTACGGTACGGTATTAGTACGGGCGTACTAGCGCTAAGTCGATAAATATGACGTCGTACCGTACTTCGTACTGGATGACCCCGCCCGCCCGTACCCTAAGCCGTACTGTCCTGACCCGCCCGTACCGTACTCCGTACCGATAGTACGGCAGTACAGTACGATACGGTCGTACAACTGTACGGTTACCAATCGTTACAAGTCATCCTTACGTTTCTAACGATGTCGAATAATGTCTCTCGTCTGTCGCAAAAACTCTGATTTTCATAAGGTATTTTTGAAATACAACCGAACCACGCGACTACTGCTGTGAATGTTTTACGTTACGTGTGTAAGTAACGTCATCTTAGGACCTCTAAGTGCCAGGGAGCATGGTATGGCAACGTCAACCAACACCCGTTCGGTTGCCTCCTTGCTAATGGGGTTCTTCCACTATTATTCGAGTTTCGACTACGCCAACCGTGCCATTTGTATTGTCCACGGATGTTGTGTCGCAAGGTATCTGCGTACAATAGGCGCCTGCCATTCGGCTATTCTTTTGGTTTCAGGAAATGCTTACCGCCAATGACCACCACTTACCCGATCGTTGTCATGGAACCCTACGAGCCAGTAAACGTCGCTCGGAACATCAAACCTTCGTCGTTCCGGAGAATCCTATCTGCTCTGCGTGCAACTCGAGATCGCCTTCTCGATCCAACAAAACCTCCATCCATGCGTGACCTCGACTTGACAATGGCAACGAATTCAGACAGCGATGTTGCGCCAAAAGGCGTAGCGAACAACGACGTTCCAAACAACAAAGAACCCCAGAACATAACTGAAGAAGAGCACAAAAGTGCAAACTCGGATGCGATAAAGCGGCAGGAATCCACGAGGATATTGAGCGGCGCATGGCACGCAAAGAAGACTGCAACGAGCGCTACGACCAACGACACTTAGCAGAAACAAGAAGCCACGGTCGCCTTCAAAGAGCAGAAGGTACACGCAGACGCGTCAACGCAAACTGCGATGGAACAGAACGTGTGGAACAACGACATGTTTTGTCAGGTCCACAGCGCGAAGATGAAGAAGGAGCAAGGCGACACGGGCACATCCATTTGGGGAGACCCGAGAGCTCAACTCGGTGTATGTGTTCGTTCTCCTCAGTTTGCAGGCTTGGGTTATAGAGCTAGCAAAATAGCGTCGTCGGATAAGGAACGTAGTTTAATTAACGCTCTAACGATGCTTTACGTCATTTGAACGAAGCCGCTTTAGGAGATTCGTCGCTGGAAAACGATCGATAACGATGACTACGCCATGACAAGCGCTTCGCTAAATAGAGGCTACCGGCCAGCCATTCAGATCAGTTTGCCGAGCGCGGATTACGGGCAAAAATGGAGCAACGCCAAGACCCATAACCTGACGAGCGCCGACGGCATCGCACGGTGGATCGGTGCTGCCGCGCCAACGCCCTTGCACGCCCATGCGTGGGGTATGCTGAAGAACAATGTTGGATCGCTTGCTGGCACTGTACGTATTTGTGCGAATCTCGTCAATTAATAGTGGTATTGGGAACCCCACCCATAACACAGAGCTGTATTTAAAGCTCCACGATAATGAGGGGGTGAGGTCGGGGAAGCTCGACCTTAAATTTGTTAAAAGCTGGACAAAATGGCCCCAGATGACTACAATAACGGTAAATATAGCATGTTTAGGAGTACCTACATAACAGGTACGATAGATCAGTTTTCACAGACAAAAATTGCTGAAAACCAACTGGAGTGGGGTAAAAGGGCGTAAATGTAAAACGGATGTACAGCGCTTCAACTTGTTAGCGCTATCCCCCCGTTGGCCTAGTGTATTTGTAGGCGGCATAGTGTATGCTTCTTGTGTATACTAAAGCCGCCGTTCAACTTTAGGCCAACTTGCCGATACGCGCAGGTAAAGAATTGCTAGATGAAGCGGAAGTATCCTTTAACGACCTCGGCCTGGAGACGATTGCGAAGTCCGACAGTGACATGAGTCAGAAGCTGGTCGCGGTACTGAAGACTGGAAATACAGTGGCCCATTCCACGTCGAGCGATGTGATGCAGGCCAAGCTGGCTCATAGTGAGCCGGACATCCCTGCCGGCACTGAGCGGACAACTGCTGGAAAGAACCGTAGACGACGAAGAAGGACGCGTAATCCGCAATTTGAGGTACGCTTAATGGCTTTTGCGACACATTAGTATAGTAGCGCCAAATCAGGTAGAAATTTCCTTGAATGGCCAGCATGAACGATGGAACTAGGTCATTACAGGTCTGATTGCAGAACCAAACCGTGGCCGAAAGCACCGAGCAAACGAACCGTTCCGTTAAATATCCAACAAAGTAAGACAAGCAAGTCCAGGACATCGCGGCATCGACAAAGTGCGACCAGCCACGACGTCTCTAATTCGATTATCACTTCAATGTTCCGTTTCCTCAGTATTGCCAGTTCGGTCACTGATAAACGAAGTTTTCACTAGCTGAACCACGACGTCGCATGTGTTTTCTTGGACTCTTCGAATGCAACCAAAGTCCGCAGCAACCAGGTTTTACTTCACCGACGTATTTCGTATAGCATCGCGAACATGCGGAGTCTTGCTAGCGCTAACGATCTACGGACTCGTGGTTGGAGCTCTTCGGGTTTCTTTCATGAGGCCGATGTTGATGGCCGCCAACTTGTTTAGCTCCCATTCTAGCTGGTTATTCAAAGCCTCAAGGAATTCGACTCGATTGCTTAGAATAGCCGTGCTTTCTTCGCTCTGCGGAACCGAGCTAAGCCGTGACAAAAGTTCTTCTTCTTTTTCACGAACTAAAACCCTGGTAAGGGATGGACGTAGACATTGAACTACCTTCGTCCATAGCCTTGTCACGTTGCAGCTTGTATCTTAGCATATCCTGACGGGCCTGGCGGATCTCGCTTGCTAGAAGACAAACTTTGAGACGCAGTAGTCCTGGGACAAACCCTTTGATTCGCAAGACGCCCTCAGCGATTCGATCAGTGCGTTACGGTTTACCAGCTTTGCCTCTAAACGATCAGCGTTCTGACCGAGCGCTTGCGAAGACGCACGTGAATTCACGCAGAGCTTACTTTGCTCGTTGATAACCCTGGACGCGTACGCTTTGAATTGTTCC
>JNEY01000094.1:167731-180301 GCA_020875895.1 Aphelenchus avenae | reverse complement strand
ACCCACGACCGGTCCACCCGATTCTACGACCATTTGTTCGAAGAATTCGCACCATACACTGACTGCGCTTGGACTAACAAGAAGATTTGCCTCTGTAATGCTCAGGACTGTCAGCGCATAGTTGGAGGCAGGACGATGCTGAACAACCTGAACGACGGATACTCTCCGGAAACTCACTCTGTGATCGCTGAATACTGGGACTCACTTGAAAATCAGCTGGCTGAAGCTCCAGCTTCACATTGAGTACCCGATGCATGAGTGACGAAGAAGGCCCATTAGCGAGGTAATACGGTGCTTCCGTTTGCCAACTATTCCCATCTGATTCCGTTTGTCACCCATCCTATACGACGCCATGTCGCCCTCCAGCGGCAATGAAAACTAAAGCTCATTTTTGTCCTTAATGAAGCGCGGGGTCCGTTGCTCTGTTCCGATTTATCAGCAGAACCTACCAACGTCATCTCGTTGACGTGGCGTACTGGAAGTACCCGTAACGAGTCGCTAATGCATGATTGAAAACCAGCAGAAACAGCCTGACAACTTTCGATATTGGTCCGGTCGAGAAACTGCATCATGTCCAGTAGACAGTCGTGAGCCAACGAATACTTGCGGCATGTTGATTCATGCGGGGATGCCGAGCGTGCCAAGCATCGAAGACAATTCACTGCATAGAAAGATAGCAGGACAATGTTGCGGCAAACGAACCTTCGACTACAGTCAGTTTGTTGAACGCTTTGTATATTTATACGCCCATTAAATTTCCACCTTTGATGCGGCAATATATGATATAAAGTAATATATGATATAGATGCGGAATGATATAAAGTAACAAAGCGTGCGACGGACTGACGGCAGGAGCATGTGCTATGCCACTGAGTGACAATGAAAAAAAGCGGAGACTTGCATTAACCCAGGCCACGTGCCTTAGCCCCAAGGGAAAACTACTGCTCGACACTCGATTAATGACTGAGAGGGAAGCAAAGGGTTGTTTGGTTACTTTTCAGTACTAAAACATATGCAGCGAAAGCGCAAAACATTTTATTTCTTCGAATATGATATTATGAACAAATTGTTACAATGCCGTCTTGTAAACCGTCTTCGCCATGTCGCAGATTACGGAGAAAATTGGTTTCTGGCTTCGCATTCGGCAAGCCATGTCCACCATCGCAGCACTCGTTTGCTCATGACCAGCACCGCTTGCGGGTACTTGCACGTAGTTAGGAGCCGCTCCCGGCCTAAATTCGGATACAGTCAAACGTTACATTCATCTGGAGATCTGGCATAGAATTAAGTTTTGTACACCACAGGGACAACCCTGCACAAGCGGGCCCTAGGCCCGCCGGGCCCGGGCCTCCATTTCGGTAGAACCAGCCGGGCCCCGGGCCGGGCCGGGCCTGGTAAATTAGTCAAAACGTCGCTCTGACGGTGCCCGCGGCAAGCTATTTTAGGTTAAAATACTCGAATGCTGCATCTTAAACTCATTATAGGGGGCAACACTTTAGCCTATCGAAAGTACCAAAGGGGGGACCAAGGGGAGTTTTCATTATAGCCTAAAAAGTGAAGGCCCGCCGGGCCTTATCGGCCCGGCCCAGCCCGGGCCCGCCACCGGGCCCCGGGCCGGGACCGGGCCTAATTCTTTGAAGGTCCGTTGTGCAGGGTTGCACAGGGATGGGACCAAGGTTCAGACTTGGTAAGTCGGTGTTTTTTCTCTCGCCAGCGGAAACTGGTCGAAAACATAATTTTTCCGAAGATACGACGGAACAAGAGTCGTGGGCCTGTATCCTGCCTAGTACGCTATGAATAGCTCGTCTGTCCTAAAAAGGAGACTGCCACAGAATTTCCCATACTGACTAAGCATCGCATTCCGATCCGGAAATTTTGGAAATTCGGTTATTTTGTATACTTGGGCGTCCGTCTACGTTTCTGAGAGTAGCACGACTCCATTCTTTATGCAACTCACTTGTCATTGCCGGAAACCCGAACGCTCGCGGTCGAATACAGACTCATTCTTGTTGCTACAGGCAGAGCGGAGGTAGTCGGCGGAGTCGCGAAGGTGATCAAGTTGACCATCACCGGTTCGTTGGTGGCACCAACGCTGCTCCAGCTATGTGTCGTACCTCCTAGTCCGCGGCCGCCGAACACTGGCTGGTACGTCATCGTAACTGGCGCAACTGTGGTGCCCGCTGGAGTGACGCCGGGCGAGGCGGCCGTCGCAGAAGTGCGCGACGGCGAAACAGTGGTCTAAAACGTAGGTTCATAAAGATACGTGAAGGTCCGATCCCCTCTTGTGTCGCGGTTTACAGCTGTGGTTAACTCTGCGGAGCTCTATTACCCTCTGGCTATCAGCCGCGCTGATGCAGAAGGAGGTATAATGTCCGACACGTACGGCCACAGAGTGTACGTTAGTGTCCAAACTTGTTAAGAGCAGAGAGCCTTTTTCCTTCCTCAACCAATCGACGCTTGGACGCGAACAGGAAAATGCTAGCAGTGGCACCGAAGGAACCTACCTGTCCTACCGTTGCTCCTCCTACTGTTCTAGCCGCTGGCACCGCTGCTAGCGTCGTCCCTTCCGCCAGCGTAACATGCGGCTGAACGGTAGTCGTCGTCACAGCAATGCTGACCAGCGTTTGATCCGGTCTTGCGATCGGCCTCGGCGTGGTGGTCCGCAACTCCTGCGGAGTCGGATGCGGCGTCATGACCGGCGTAGTAAAGAAAAGCGTCGCCGGAGACGCCTCGGAGCTCAGTGATGGTTCAGTAGGTGTCACTGCTCGGTGTGACCCTGCAGCCGTAGTCGTAGCGGTGGTCGTTGTGTTAGCGGCTGTTGGACCGGGTGACTCAGTCGGGAAGGAGATCAACATGCCGGCCGTATCGACTTGCGGTTTGGACGCTGACGCGTTCACTGCGACGGTGGTCGCCACAATTGAGCCATCCGTCGCATTGTCGCTTTCCAAAGTGACTATGCGTCCGGGCTCCGTTGTTCGAGGCTCTACCGAAGAGAGTGTGGCCCCCGGTCCGTGCACCGCTTGAGTCGTCAGCAGAGCTCGGGTAGTGGTGACCTCTATCGAGCGCAAGGTGGATGCTTCGGAAATGACGGGAGTGGTCTGAGGAACGGTGCGTGGCTGAAGGAAGTTGTGCTCCCGAAGCCGCTCAAGGGAGCCGCTAGAAGAAGACGCAGAACGGCTTCGGTTAATGAACGCGCTTCGCATACCGGTACACATGAGGGAATGTCTTTGCGTCCTCGCTGAATATGGGGCAGTCCGCAGGCAGCTGATTGCCGATACGAATGGAGAGAGGCGCTCTTGATATGCGCCCTTCAGAGTCTCTGGCAATCTAAATCGGAAATGCGGATTAGCAACTGGGACAAACTGCACATGAAAGCACGCACGGGGGTGCACCTACGCTCGAGAGTAAAGGATTTCATATCTAGGAGCCACCTATGCTGTATTGTGCCCAAGGGGAAACCCCCGAAGATAATGCATCGACGAAAAGCGTAGGAAATCGCAGTATTTCAGCCCAATTTATGCCGTCTGGCCAGTCTTTCGGCAGGAACATACGGTTCTTTTCGTAGCAGATTTCAACGGGAATGATTGGGTTTTGTACCATATTAGGATTCTTTGCTACAAAAGGAACCCATAGCTGCTACAGAGAAACCCTTATGCGTTTGAACTTTAGGCTGGCTTTTGACGCAGCTTTTTCGAGGAGGACTCTACACTAACGGTGCAAACAAACGAAAACCCCTCGGCTGCGTACGCCTCTACGTGGATGCGTAATAGTTTTTAAGCATCCCATCCATCGTATGCACTACGGAGGATAGTACCTTTACGTATGCGGGGTTAACAACGTTACTTTCAACGTACCAGATTATAGCAAAGCTCTGTCTCGTTGAGCCGGTCATCGACGGCAACGATTTGACCTGAAACTTATCTGTTTCCCTAAACTCATGTCAGCTGTCAGCTTACCCGTGGTAGGGACGACTTGAAAGACGCTATCCTCCAACTGGCTCACTAGCGTGTAGGAGACGTTTCCTTCTGACGGCGACGTCGCTTGAATCTGCGCTATGACGCTCTGTTCAGTAGGCCAAAATTCCGGCAGGATCTGGATTCTGTAGGTGTTCTGTGAGAAATACGGCGCCTTGAAGTCCTGCGTGTTGCCGAAGATAAACTCGTAGTAGAGCTGCGGCGAATCCGAAGTACTCTGGAGGTCAGCGAAGTTGATGGTGGGGCTCTGAAGTTAACAATTCGCGAAACAGGGCCGGTTTTGCGAGTAAACTGAAGATCGGCAGCGGTACTGGACCTTTTCAGTACGGAGTACGGTATGGCTTCACGTTTCTTGGTATTAGCACCAGTACCGTCTGTACCGTCCGTACTCCGTACCGTACTGGCACGGTACGTGGAGTTCAGTACGATATGACTAGCGATTGCCGTCTTTCCAGACAACTCGCCTTTGACTCGGAGTCCGTGACCCAGACGTTCTCGTTGTCCACCGCTCGCTGTACCACGCCGAGGTTGGTCATAAACTCGGACACTCGGATGAGTTGGAAGGTGCCCGTCAGCTGCTGCGGAGCCTTGATGGATCCCACCACTGCGCCACGCTCGTTCTCTTCGATCCGCCGATAGGCCGCCATGACGCGTCGGAAGGGACGACCGTTGTTCTCGAAGTCGGTCTCCTTCTGCTCGATGACCTGTAGCGCGTGAATCGGTACGATCTTCGCGCTCTCCATGTTGTAGTGGTAGATCGGATAGGCGGAAGCGATTTCGGACACAAGAAGGGCCTTCTCGTTGATGGACTGATGAACGAAGAACATCCGGAAGTTGAGGTGAGTGGGAAGTTGTCCATTCACAAGAGTCGTGAGCGACAGGTTCCGGAAGACGGCTGGCTAAAAGTGTGCAATAAAATTACTCCGTCCGCATACAACGCAAGGGAAAGCAGGGCTAAGAAGTAGGCGTCAATAAGAATGGCTACGTAGACGCAGACCGATGGGTGATTTTCGTTAATGTGACCAAATGTGGTCCGAGCAGGTACGAGGGGCAATAAAAAGAAACTCGGTGCCAGGAGAGGACTCTTCGGAAATTGCGTAATGATCGGTGGACGAAGGGGAAGGGAATTGTTGCCTAATATGTTTTCTATCTTTTCCGTCATTTTCGGACTTCACTTTCCCTCCGTAGCGTGCCACTCCCCCCATCCAGAGGGGTAAATATCCTGCAAGTAAGAACCTTGTGGTGCCTCTGCTCAGGCATCTTGCTAGTACTAGCCTAATGGACATTTCGTGTCTTACCTCACTCGAAGTCGTCGTGAAGTTCAACGCCGCATGCGTGCGCTCTCCAGAAGGAATACGATCCACCTTGAGTCGCAAGTGATTGCCCGACGGCTTACCGTCGACGGTAACGGAACTGAGCTTGTACTGAACCGGCGCTGGCGGTTGGTCCGTGTTCACGATCCACGGGTTGATGCTAGTCAGCTCGACGTTGCGTAGCTCAGAATAGCTGTAAAACGGTAATTCCTTCTACAACCTACAGACAATCCAAGCCTACCCAGTGTTCATCATCGAAAGGAGCAAGGTAAACGGTCGTCGTTCGGTAGGCGGCGGTTGCTCTGCAGCGGGGACTATGGGGTAGGCGAAAGCGAAGATCCGCAGATGTGGCTCCGGCACTAGCATAAACGACGGTGCGCGCAGTCGTTGGTACTTCTGCTCTCCCATGACTTCGTAGCTAACAGTGATTTGCGGCTAAAGTTGGGGTGTCGGCAACAACAAGATACACAGCAGTGGGCCAAACAAACAGGCCGATGCAAGCACGCACAACATTTATTAATGCTTTTCTATCAAATTCAATCGTGTCTTGGCAGCTGTACGGGCATATAATCACTACATTGGTCTGTGAGGCGATGAACTTACCTAATGGTTTTTGGAGGAAAATTGGTTTTTCTGATCTCAGTTTTGCACTTGTCAAAAAGGTGATTATGACTCAGCTGGCCATAACTGATGTTCAAGCTATTGTGAATGGACGTTTCCACCCCAGCAAAAATCTTAACGACGCTTATGCTTACCGTTTGAATTAGCGTTTCCGTGAGCCGAAACTCGGGCACCGGCGCTGCGGCCCACTTTACGGTGAAGTTCGCGTGCGGTGCCAGCTTGTTGAATGAGTCCAACGTCGATATTCCGGTAAAGAAAATCGGGCCCATTCGGTACTGCAGGTTCCTTCGACGATCGTCTTGCAGGATTTCAACTTTTACGCGAACGTTGCTCCATTGTTGGCCGTCCTAAAGGTTTCGTTAGCCCATGCAGAGCTGACTGAGGGCACGATCTAATAAACGAAGGATTACCAGATCGTTCGTGATAATAGACGTGATCTGCACCTCATCGCCTTCGTGAATCCTCCGCGGCTCTATGTGAACCAATGCGGTCCCGCACACCGCAGATGGGTCCTTTGTAGTCGACTCAGTGTCCGCAAAAAGCTTGCTCAGCACAATATGGAGCATTGCGAACGGATCCTCAGCGCCGAACTAAGCTCACGAAATAAGTTAGAAGCAGAGTAAAATCGTGTACGAAGTTATTTCTGAAACCATTCATGCGACAATCAGTTGCGTTAGGCTTTTCTCACACCCGTTCCCGCTTGCAAGCATAGCGCAGCGGAAGCGAGCCGACTGCCCCGGTTCGAAGGTGGCTGGTTCGAGTCCGCTTGCGCATGCAGCCGACCGATGATTTACAAAATAAGGCAGATTATGATTTGCATTGATTACTGATAGTAGATATGAGGTACCTTTTTCTTAGAACATTCCGCAAACATTTTGGAATCATTGTTTCCTTAATGTGGCCTTATTTAATTGCTTTATTTCAAGGGGCTGACCAGCGCTGGGAGGGGCACATGATCTCGGACTTTATTCAAAATCTCTATTTTTGCGCGCTAGGTGCAAAACTTCTTATCACGGTTTTAGTTAAGCAAATAACATACATCTCGACCGAGTTTAACGAAAAGGTTTTTGTACACTCATCATTCAGCGCATGCCTTCACGCTTATTAGCGCACTCCTTCCCTTGTGCTTATGGCGCAGTGGACATGCCGCGCGGTCGGACTCTGCGAGTGTCCGGCTCGACTCCCACTGGGCCGGGGCGTACCGATGATTAGAATTGGAAGCTGATTTCCCATGATTCATTAAATGTATATGTTCATGCTGAGGTTTTTTTAAACATTTTCTGAATGGTTAAGGTACATACGAAGATACCAACATTTTAGCAGCTGGACTCGCAAAAACCTTTAAGCGACGTCAGAAGCCCACCTGTCTTGTCACCGTCTTTATCCGGTCGGCTCTCCGGACCAGCTCCGTGAACGCATGAATACTATGCTCTGGCTTCGCATATATTAGGTCCGGGTTCTCTCCACGAAGCTCGTTCACGACTTCATTCCACTGAAGGACCAGGCTTGTCGCATGCTGCCAGTCTAAGAAAAACGGTCGCTTAATGGACACTTCCTTAGGGAATGATTACCGGTTAGATTCGACAGTTCCGATCGAGTTATCGACGGTCCGGCATCGGAATCGTCCGATACTACGCCGAAGAACTTGTCAAACCACGACTGATTGTCGATCCTTCCCAGCTCTGCGCTTGGAATGACTGTCTAAACACGATCTTCGGGATGGCAAGGAATCTTGTCCAGTTTAGAGCAAGAGACTTTGAGGGGATTGTTCTCACCCGAAGCGCTACCAACATGTTTATTAGATGAATAGACGGCCCCAGCTGGATAAGATCTCGGGAAAAGTCGGGCTCTAACGGTACGCATACCTGCAGCTGATCCAAGAAGTCCTCGAGCATCGCAGGGTAGCTCACTAGTTGAGACTCAAGAGTGCTCAGAGCAGGGCTTAAGCTCTGCAGCCCAGACCTGAATGGCTGAAGGGCGCCGATCTAAGCAACAACTTGTTTGGAACTGTGTGCCAAGACCGGCTGGTTACCTGGTTGAACATCTGCGCCACACGCTTAGAGCTCTGGTTCGGCTCGTCCGCTGACGTTGGGCACTGTTCACTGACGGAGGTGATGCATCTTAAGACGCTTTTCGGAACGCTGCAAAAAAGATTCGTGCTTACCTCAGCACCTGTCCTAGTCTCTTGAGGTCCACTCCCGCGAACTTGCAGTCGCTTTGAAGTCGCAGGAACTGGGCGAAAATATGGATGGACACGAGGTCGTCGGTAATGTTGTGCCATGTGAAGCCACAAGCCATGGCCGGCTGGTAGAGCTCTTTGCACTGTTGGAGCTTCGCCGCAGGACAGTCGCACATCATGCGGGTCTTCGCCACTAGCGACGGCATCTGTTCGCCATCGTTCTCGTCTTAACAACAGTGTTGAAGGTTTGTGAAGGGCGAAGACGTCCTTACCAGCGCAAATCTCCAGCTCGCTGCTCTTGTCGATCCGGGCGTCAAGGATCATGTGCGCTTGCGAGTCAAAGTCCGAGAATATTCCTGGAACAGTGTAGGAGAAGCGAATCGGAACGTAGAATGCATTGCAGCTTTCTTGCGACTGACGGTAGCGATCATTTTTGGACACTTTCAGCGCGTGACGAATGCCGCAGCCCACGCAAAGGGACGTGGACGGCATAGCCTGAAAAACGTACTAAGACCAGCGTAAACTGGGCGCCTACCGTGGATACTATGTAGGCGTAGCCTTCAGCACTGTCGGCTGTAATGTCCTTGAGCGTCAGATACGAATCCATAGGCCCGCTTTCGTAGACAAACGTAACGTACATCTCTTGGTCCATGTCCCCCGCACTAATGACCGCGGGCGATATACGAAGGACAGGCACGGTGTCGTTCCAAAATCCACGAATTTTTGGCGAAAGAATTTGAAGCTGAGGGGCATCGGACGACCATTGCAACAGGTCTGAGCAGGTCCTAGTCCTGAGGTCCTGGGTCTTTTGGCCCTGGTAGTCGATAAAATGAGCCCATTTCGGTTTTTGAAGGCTCACCGAGAGGCAAGGGCCGGCGGTTTATGCAGGTTTTGGCACATTTGCTTCAAAGTTCTTCAAAATCATGGACTAATCCACCAGGCCCCATATGTCGGGATTCACAGAGATTAAATCTTTAAGACGTCTGTTGCGTTCCGCACGGAAAAAAGCAGACGAGTAGTGGTCCTGGTTTAGTGGACATGGGGTCCAGGTCCTGCCCCTAGCCCTCACAGGGAAGTGCTCAGCTCTGCGTTGCAATCGTCTGCTTACCTCTACGTATTGAAGCCTTTCCGTGGTGACCTCCTTGCCATTGAACGCATACGTCATGCGCGCTTTTCGCACCAAGTAGGCCGTGTATGTGTTGTTGTCGGACGTCACCTGTAATGCACAATGCGATCGATAGTAGAGCTTGGAACATACCGTGACCACGTCGAAGAAGGGCAGGAACTCGGCCGAGCGCGCCTTCAATTGGTACTGACCCGGTGGCAGGTGGGAGAACTCGACGGGCGCTAAAGTGTGGAAGTTCCACGATCAATCCAACATTGTAAAGTCTCCAATAATCAACGCAAACTGGACAAGGAAAACTTCAGCTGACCGTTTAAGCGCATCGTCTTCGTGTAGGAGACCTTCTTGTCGGCGCTGTAGAGCTCCACGTCGATAGCGTCGTTGCTAAGCCGGTAGGTGCTGTGCGGGTCGGTCATGCACCGAAGCATTAGAATGAAGTCGAGGTCAGCCGGCACAGCGCGTCGAATGCGATACGGAATGGTGAAGAGAGGCTAAAAATCGTCGCCGGGAATATTTAAACGGTTATTTAACGTACGTTAAGGGCATTGGGAAAGCTCAGCTCTCCGTCCGTCCCGCCGAGACCCGTGTTCCAGTCGCTTGAAAGACCGAGCGAGAGACGTAGCACCGAGCCGTTGCGGACCTGCAGGTCCTGCGGCTCCGCGGATATGATGTAGAAGGGCAGTAGACCGGATGAGCTTATCACAGCGTCGACTTTCGAGACAAATTGGCGAAACTCGATCTCTAGCTAAATCATTTTTTCTGCTTGTTGCTAGTGGGAAAGCCAGACTGACGTTTATGACCGGAGAAATTGTCCCGGATTCCACGTAGATGCTAGGCGGGTTGACGATGACGACGTCGCTCTTCCGCGGCGTTGAAAGCACTTGCCTAAAATTAGCGTACAGACACAGAGCTTGCAATCTGTAGGCCAAGCATGCACAACCCAATCCTGTGATCAATTAAACCTGAATTCGTTTTCTAAACCTGAAAATTCTCATTTCATCCGTTTCGGCGAACTTATTCAGTTAAATACCGGAATCTAATGGGGAAACATATTAGGCGTTGAGCAAAGGGAGAAAATATGGAAGAGTTGTACCAGACTTATATACCTGTCATGTACGGCAAATGTTTGTTATGAAGGGTAATAACATTATGTTTTCTTTGGTTTTGTTTGCTGTTCGGTTCACCATTTTACTGACTGACCAGTTCACTGAACAGGGTCTTGGCCCATCTGAACTGAAATGAACTCGACCTTAAGCTAAGTTAAGTTCTCTCCAATTCACTGAACTGGCCGGTTCAGTGAAACTGTGGCGTCAATGGTACGTTTGCATTTGCATTGCAAAGATCCTCAGGAGTTGCATCATTCGATGGGCTCTTGTAAGCCAACATTAAGGAAAGAGAACAGATGAGAGCATCGATGATACTTACTCACGGTGGCATGCATGCTTGTTCCGCGGGCTTTTCGAAAACATTTCGGCCTCCACGTAGCAAAATATTTGGGTGAGGAGGCGGTTACTCATGCGACATCGTGGAACGACTACGGCTTGAATCAAGCTGCTAACGCTGCATAAAAGATGGCCCTGAGCCGTTAGCAGCATCATTCCTCCGATCAGTCGCTCCTCACACACTCCGAGCAGCAAAATGGTAGGCTTTCCCTAGCTGACGATGCCTTTTCACTTGATATTCTTTTCCTATCTGCGTCGGTTTAGACCACTGCGATGCGTTGCGCGGTTGCGCTGGCCCTCCTCGGAGTGGTCGCGGTTCAGGCCGGTGGCTACGGCGGCGGCAAGGGCTATGGTGGCAAGGGAGGCTACGGCAAGGGCCACGGCTACGGCGGCGACGACTACGGCAAGGGAGGCTACGGAGGAGACGACTATGGCAAAGGCGGCTATGGCGGAGACGATTACGGCAAGGGCGGCTACGGAGGAGACGACTACGGCAAGGGAGGCTATGGTGGTGACGACTACGGCAAGGGCGGCTACCACAAGGGCGGCTACGGCGGAAAGCACCACGGTAGCGGCTATGGAAAGGGAGGGTACGGCCATGGTAAGTCTCCTAGCCTCGGTTTCAACGCAGAACTGCCTCCTCAGAGCGACCTTGCCCAGCTAGACACTGATGCTTTTCTACCTGCCCTATTTTAGATGATGGATACGGCAAGGGCGGCTACGGCGGAAAGGGCTACGGAGAGAAGAGCTACGGAGGCAGTGGATATGGAGGCGACAGCTACGACTCCGGCTATGGCGGCGGCTACGGCGAGGACAGCTACGAGGGCGGCTACGGCGGCGGCCATGGCGGATACGGCGGCAAGGGCTACAACAAGGGCGGCTATGGCGGTGACGACTACGGCAAGGGTGGATATGGAGGCGATAGCTACGACTCCGGCTATGGCGGCGGATACGGAGACGACAGCTACGAGGGCGGCTATGGTGGCGGAAACAGCTACGGCCGTGGAGGACGCTACGGAGGCGGCTACAACAAGGGTGGTTACGAGAAGGGCTACGAGAGCGGTTATAAGGGTAAGATTTCATTTCTCCTGACTGGACTAGTGCGTACCTAGCATTTATATTAGTTCTCAGTTCTTAACATGTCCTTACCTCATGTATTTTAGCGTAAACGAGCTAGCCACTCCCGGCCGCAAGGACCGCCTTCGACGTCCTTCTGCTCGCATTGCTTCTTCCACTTATTTGTAGCTTATCTCAGTTAAATAAATTTGAGTAGCACATGCTCATTTACTCAAACTTGTTCTGGAAAAGCTAAGAATAGAGTTGGGCTACCACTCAGAGTCTGATCCAACTGAAGTGAACAAAACTCGACTTTAAGTTCAGTTAAATGCAGTTCATTGAACTGGCCTGTTCAGTTAAGAAGTGCCCGCAAGGCGTCGTGAAACATCAAAAAGGGTGTATCCGTGCCGCAGGCTTACTTGCAGGGTTGGGACCGAGAACGGTTTCGGTCTCGCAAAACCGAGAGTCTCGCTCGGTGCTTTTTGGTGGTCTCGGTCGAAAACCCGAGACTTCGAGATGGCGCCGCTAGGCGCCGCACACCCAAATTGTTTCTCACATGATCATTTTTGTCTAAAGTTTTGCTGGTGTCGCCTGCGACGGGCCTTATCTTTACGGCTACCTTACATTGTAGAGGTCAAGCAAGGGTTTCTACCGCACACCGGCCTAGTACGTACCAAAATAATTACGAACAAATCCTAAATGCGCCAAAATAACGGTGCTTTTGGAGGTCTCGGTCTCGGTTTGATTTTTAAGAATCCCCCGCTCTGCTTACTTGCTAGTGAATAGAGCTTGGTTGTTACAGCTGAACACCACCGACAGAGACGTGTCGACGAAGCTGCGCCGGAGGTTCGTGCCGAAGATC
>JNEY01000094.1:134863-166099 GCA_020875895.1 Aphelenchus avenae | reverse complement strand
AGAATCCCCCGCTCTGCTTACTTGCTAGTGAATAGAGCTTGGTTGTTACAGCTGAACACCACCGACAGAGACGTGTCGACGAAGCTGCGCCGGAGGTTCGTGCCGAAGGTCACTGAGATCTCTCCGTCCTATAAGAATAAACAGCCTAGTTGAGATCTAACTCGCCCGGCTTCCGTTGCCGCCAGTGTTCGTACCGTGATATTATGGGACCTTATGAAGACCAGGTCCCGCGGCGAGATCACTTCGATGTGCCAATCAGTGCAGTTGACGTTCTTCTTTTCCAACTTGTAATTTTCGACAAACGAGCTGTCGGTCACGCGAATGGCGTTGCCACACTTTACGTCCAGCGAAGGCTCATCCCACTGAATCGTGTAGGCACTGTCGTTCTTCACGCCAGGATGTTCGGCTCTCTAAAACGCGAATGGTAGCGTCGACTGTAAAAAACAAACGCTAAAAAGGTCTGAAACAAAAGTGGGCCTACCACGGAATACGCCCCTCCAGTGGGCTTGCTGTACGGATATACGTCCTCGATAAAGTTCTCGCCGTCGTCCGCTGTGACGGTTAACTGCTCGACAAGCTTTCCTTCCCGGAAAATCGAAAGAGACACGGGCACAGGCTTGATCTGCTAAAATGTCAAGCGGAGAGTCTCGCAACTAATGCAGCAGGTATATTTCGCTTTGCACAACAGCGGAAATCTGACTTGAACTGAGTGCATAAGACTACCCAGATGTCGGTTTCAGGCGAAATTTTCAGCGTTTAGCATTTGGTCGACGAAAAGATGCCCAGGCCTGCACTGCGATCGGAAACTCACCCGTCCAGAATCGAAGTCGACGTGCCCAAAGACCCGATGGCCATTTGCATTCGGTGCCCTCCTGACTAGCTCCACATGGGGCAGATACGTCGGCTCGACAGTCAAGTCCCAGTTCAGCACCCGCTCGGTGTTCTTCTGTCGAACGCGTACGCCGATGGGATAGGGATCGGATGAGCCAACGGGTGAAGGCCACGAGACGGTATACTTGAAAGGGTCAAGTGTGAGCTGATCCGAGATGGTCGAGTTGATGGAGACGATCGCCGAGAGGCCCTTAAAAGTACAACGTAGGCCATCAAGTAAGACAAGCAAAATGCAGAGGAAGGTTCAAGTACTCATTGAGAATGCCCTCAAGTTCCCTAGGCTGTGATGTTAAGAGATGGCACACAGTATCGTATCGCTATCGCCGTCCTTACAGTACGGTAGTACGGTACGGCGGTTTGTATGGTACGATGTATGCCCTATTTTTATGCCGTGACGTACCGCTGCTTACCGTATTTAGTGCTACGGTATTTCGTTTTTTTTTTTGGCTCAGTACTGGTACGGCAGTACGGTGCAGGGTCAATACGGTACGAAGTGTGTGCGGTACGAACGGGAGGCGCGGGCACGCTATTCTGTTTTGTTTGTAGGAATTCCGTAAGAAAAAACTCTGAGCTACGAAGCCTTTGTCATTCAGTAGGATCGACTTACGTCGATCGGAATCACCGCAGTGTACGGCGTGAACTCCTTCGCTTGCGTTATCATAGGATCTTCGAGCTTTTGGACGATCTCCGATGGAGTCGCCTGCACGGCATCGCAAGCTGCGCCGGTTCTGGAGTGGTCGCAGACGCACATCGGTCCCAGGCAATGACCGCCGCCGCATTCCTCCGGTTTGCACGGCAGATAGAAGGTGAAATGAACCTAGACGTATAACAACGTTTTAGCCGAATGCCTGAAGGCGTAGGCCTACCAATCGGCCAATGTCGTACGGAACAAAGTTGTTTGAGCCCAGTGGGACCAGGTTGAAGGCGTGCTTTCCGACGTGTGCTCGCGGCGGTATGGGGCATCGAATTAGCGTCGAACTCAACCAGCGTCCCTCCGTCGCCATTCCGCCGAAGAGGCAGTTGTAGCGGTTGTTGTCGCCTCTGAAAGGGCAGTGTGTTAGAGCTTATTCCAGCGAAAAGTCTCTGTTGTCGAGAATTCGCAGATGTGCTAGTCTCCTCTAGTTATTAAACGTACTTTGACAGATCCTTCCCGTGCGCATAGACGACGCCAGGCTTGCCAATCTCGGCCGCCTGGGGCAGTATAAGAGTGAGCACTGGTACAATCTGGCAGGATCCCGTCGTACAGACGTCGCATGCAGCACCCGTCCAGCCCTCATTGCAGAGGCAGCTTCTAAAGTACGGAATTTTAGCTTCGCAGAGAAGCGATTCCGACCTTGTAAGATTGGTCCGGCCAACCCAAGTAGATCCTTCTAGGACTATTCTTAGGCATATCGGATGCGTCGCGCTTAACCGAATTTGGCATTTACCATTTTGTTGCTATCGTGGCCGAGTGTAATCGTCTTAGACCAGTTAAAAAAGGGGACTCTGGTTCGATGCCCGCTAGCTGCCGATGATTGTACCCTGTAGCGCTTAGCCAACAATGCTGAGATCAGTCATCCTTGCAATGAGGCACTAGTTGATTTTAGGTCGTGCGACAATTATTTAATCATTTTTTGGAAAAAATATCGGTTTTTAACGTATTTCTCAATCCAATCGCGATTAACTTCTAGCTTTTCTACCGGAACGAGTACCTGGTATTTGAGTCGCAGCGGCCGTGGATGCAGTCAAAGTCGCACAGCTTCTGACAAGCGGGGCCCGCACACTGTGAGCAATCGCGACCGAAGTACCCAGGGTAGCACTTGCACTGTTGGGGCTTCATGCAGAAGCCCGCATCCGAGCAGTTCGATACCGCCGAGCAGTCGGGCTGCGTGCAATCGAGGCCGTACCAGCCGTTCTCGCATGAACAATGGTCCCCCGTGCAGTCGGAGATCGACATGGATGCGCGTTTGTTCGACCGGGGCTTTGGACGACGTCGGTAGGGCTGTCTCGACGAGGGTCTTCGAGGTGGTAGCGTGGCCGAAGGGGAGCTGACCAGTGTAAAGACGTCGCTGTCGGATTGAGTGAACTGGTGTGCCTGGAACGGGTTCCGTTGAAAGATATGAACGTTAGTTTCTTTGCCACTACACTACGACACTTTTTGCTGGACAAAAAGTTGGAAGTTTGCGTGCAGGTAGTTATTTCATTGAATTTTGACCGATACCCGGCAAGAACCGCCCTATTAATAGGTGTCGCAGGTGATCAGTCGTCGTAAAAAGTGTTGTTTTGGACAGGCTCTTCCCAATCGTACTGGAAAAATGCGCAAAATTGAAGGACACATTTGACTAAGTATTCAAAGTTGAGGTTTCGCTAACCCGACTAGACCGCTAGATAGACTAGAGCAAAACAAACGACATCCCATAGTCCCACATAGCGGTCACTAGCCCACTTAATTCAAAGCGTTTCACGCGATAGCAGTAGGAGCGTGTTAGTGCAAAAGCAAGTGAACACATTTATTAGAAGTCCAGGCAAACAAATATTTGTTAGTGTCTCTCTAAGCTTCAGAGACCTCATTCGTAGAGCGCTGGAAACGTCGACGTCGATGGCCGTCATCGTTGCTGGCATTGGTGTGCGGCGGACGCTTGAAACACCTAAAACATCGACGCGTTACAGTCTTGTACAAGAACCTCAGCTTCACATTGTTCTGTTCTCCTAAAATCTACTAATTCCTATTGTTCCGACGCCGCACGGAATCTGATCGGCTACTCCTCGACAAATTTGGAGCATACACACCTTCTCTTAACCGAGAGATGAGAAAACGAAAACCTGTCCTCGGCCAGAATTTCTCAGAAAAACCCGACCATCTTGGATCCCCACCGCCGCCACTTCCATCCTATTGTTAGTGATCAGCGGATGCCACAGTGGTACATTTTGTACAACACGTCTTAAGGCTGAGCTCACTTTTGAATGAGCTCCTCCTGCGCCCAGAAATCCTCGCACCGCGGCACGTCGACGTCGTTGACGTAGATCTCTTTGTTCACACTGAGCACAGCGAACTCTCTCGCGAAGACGTAGTGCTCCAGTGTGAAGTTACTCTCGCGGTTCCGGTAGTGGATAACCCGCCATTTCCGGTCGCTGGGGTTCTCGCAAGCTCGGTAGAGGAAGGCGCTAAACGTAGTGCATTATGCGATTTCCGGATTGAGACGGGTTTCTCACAACTCTTCTGCGCCCGTTAGCGGTTGAGGATGCGTCACAAGGCGTAGGCTGCCGACGCATTTCGGCGCTGCGAACCGTAGCGTCGTATGGTAGGAGCTTAGCGAGTCGCCTAGAAGGTCACGATAAGCACCGATGGGCATCAAAGACCGCAGTAGCGCTAAGGACTACGGTCCGGTCACCCTGTCAAAACCGCTATGGGGGCCAATGCATTTTGGAGGAACCACTTTTCCTTAGTGCATTGACGCAATATCAGGCTGGCTCCCGGACGGACGCTTCGCAGTGCTTCACGCACCGAACTTACCTCCTTCGATGTCGAATGTTCTATATCCTCGATGAATTTGCGTCTCGCCTGGATGGCTTCGGACGACAACACCGTGTGCTGAAAGGACGTATAGCGTGAATGTAAAAATAGCGAATCGTGTTCAAAGCAAGAAACATTCGTGGCTTTCTATTGTCTTTTCGGTAAATATCATAACGCAATTTCAATGCTTAATAGAAAATTTGAGTTATGTTGAAATTCCCTTCTTTGGCGTTATCGACTTACTTCCGTCGACGAATCGCTGCTCCGCGAAGGCATACACGACGGCCGCTAGGCCAATGTACCAGCAGCTGTTGTTACACGGGCGTCCACGGCTACCGCTCATCTCACCGCCATTGCATGGGTAATATGGCACTGAAGCGAGCGAAACGCAATTACTTCTTAATGAAGTCCGCCGGTTGTCACGCGAAAACGCGGATGAAGGATATCCACGCGCGCGAGTGAACACGGCTATACGTTAGGAAGTAGACCATACATACGCCGAAATTTAGGGAAAAATTCCTTTGGAAATCGTAAAGAAGGGCTTCAGGGCGGGTTAAACAGACGGTGTTGAGTGTCAACAACGGGGAACTCCAAACACTTGTGGAAGCAGAAACACAACATATGAGGGCGTTCATGGCAACGCCGGGTGTAGGCGTACTTCCGGAGAATTTTCACGCATGGCTTGCAGCAGCGGTCAGAGTTCGTGATTTGTCCGTTCAAGCCTCGTTCCGAGTGACGTCCCTCCTCAGTTTCGTGAGTGAGATTAAGGGTAAAAGAAATGTTGTTCGCTATTATAAACGGTTTTTCCATTTAAAGAGCCGTTGGCTATTCTTTTTAATGTACCGTTCTTTAGCTTCTCAAAGTCCAACACTCAAGTTTTTCATAGAAGTCTTAGACACTACGTCCTGGCATCGTCTGCAGTCAACTAAAACGCTGGATTCTTGTTGAAAAAGACTTAAAAAGGCGCATTCGTTTTGACAAATTGTGCCGCCAAATCCATACTTAGAACAGAGAGTGACAGGAGCTCCACAACAAAAAAATGGCCGAAAACGAGCCCGATCACGTGGAGTACCTCTTGACAGCAACAAGCGGCAGCTGTTTCGCGCCTTTGGGCGCCGTAAGCGTCGGGAGCATAGCCCATTCAGNGGCAATACCAACATCATTTTAGTCGAATATTTCACAAAAACAATGAGAAGCTCGTCGTTCGGCGCCTAGCGGCGGGCCCTTTTGTCTAGTGTATAGTATAACGTTGCATCTTCATGTATCCCTCGCTCCACCCAGTGTCAGAGGGTTACGCTGGCCAAAACTCCCCTTCACTGTTATCTCAACATATTTTCTGAACGCCGGTCCCGGTCCCGCACCCAGAACAGAGGGGTTTGGGTCTCTTATGGGGCGTTTCCCGGCTTGGCTCCTCTGTACAGGGTGTCACATCGGATTGACTCCAAGGCGTTCCCTCATCCTGGCTACTTGGCTTCGGAATGGCAGGCGGGCTGTCATCCCGATCCCTAGTATGCATGCAATCTCCATTAGGACACGATGTCTGTGTATGAACGATAGCGAGCTCTTGCCCCTAATTACATAGACGGACAGTATGCGCCTTGCCACGGACATTAAAATTTACTAATATGCGACCTCTACGGTCGAAAAATCCGTAAAAAAATCTTACAAATAGTGGTAGTGGGTAATGGTGGGAGTGGTAGTGCCAGAATTTCGCTAGTGGGAAGTGGTAATGGCAAAGTATTGGTAATGGCCAAAATTTTGGTATTGGTAGTGGTAATGGTAATGGCCAGAAAAAGTGGAAGTGGCAGGGCACTGCTGATGGGGAAGCACAAGAGTGAATGACGGGTACGAGTACCATTTAGAAGGAGAACATCAGGTTGAACGAGGTATAGCAAAGTGGTGTCCTTGTGAATGGGTTTTGTCCCAGCGATCGCTCATGTTTGAAAGATGCCCTGGAAGAGAACATCGAAATCTTGTAAGGGGGCAGGCCTGTACATCGTCTCCGCCGGGCTTCGACATCCGGTAAATACGTACGATTTTACCCCAGTCACCTTCTGTATTGAGCAAACAGAAGATGGAAGTGTGAAAAGGGCAATCACAAAAATGTATGTCTACCAGAGCAGACATGCGGTGCCAGCCAAAAGGGCCAAATGTTACAAATTATGTAACGAAGACTTTCTCTGCGGCGAACATAGCGGATGACGCAATGGCGCTGCGCAAGAGTGATTAATAATGACTGACGCGCTTGCATAATGGAGCATGCGGGGCTCGTTTCAGCTCATTCAGAGCCAATGAAGCGTGCGGAGGTAGCACACGCAGAACAGAACTCGAATTTTTCCGACGCGTAGTCGGGACAAGGAGAAAGTGTACATCGGGAACGCGTGTTGTCCGCCAAATAGGACGACATGAAGAGCGGATAAGTGTGATATATTTCCCGTAGTTCTTCGTTAACGTTCACAAATGTGGGGAAATAACGTGGGCAATACAACGTTGTTAACCTAAACAGTATTGGATCGAGCTCAGCCTAGACAGGCGTGCGTAAAAGCAAAAGTCGAGGTATCCTTTCATTGGTGCGCAAGGAGAACATCGGGAAGCCGTAGCGGTAATGAAAAATTAGTCGCACTTAAAATTCAACAGCATTCCATGATTTTTTGGTCATGACAATCTTGAAGCATCAAATGAATAACAGGATTTGAGCTATTTCATGCTTCTCAACCCTAATCGGATCCAGACATTCACTTCGAAAAGCGCTCGCGAATGAAAGAAACATTTGTGTTTATACGCGCAGCGCTCACACAGTTGTGTCAGCTCCTAGGTATGGTTCAATGATTATGCCACCAAACAGCCATGAGAATGAGGAAGAAATATGATAACCGAAAGCTGGTCGCATATGACCATAGCGCCAATTCACGTGCGGTCAAGACATGTATTGTTCAAGCTTGTTGCTTGTGAATGGCCAGTACACTATCGTCAGGATGAGCTGGGCTCACTTCGTCGCAACAGGGGCTATGGTCGAGGCATACAAGCAAAAAAAGACTTCGGGGACGCTGAAACAGCGACGCTGTGAAGCACTTATCAGCTGGACAAGAACAAACGCTCGTGATAACCAGGCTTTATTCGCGCTAAGTTGTAAGTCTAAAGCCATTTAAAGCGCCATCTCTGTGGTAACCGACACCATTGCTGAAAGCCCTCAAAACGCGGAAGTCGTTAAAAGGAGGCGGTTAGGATGACCTCGCTCGCTCGGCCAGTGCAAACTAAACTGGCCTCCTCCTCAGCACATTTTGGAGGACCGCTTAGGGGCCACTGCCCACCGAGCGCCAAAGTCGCCATCGCATCTCGAGTCGACATCCCGAAGAAGAAGATGGGATCGCCTCGCTGCACTGCCCCCGCCGGCGGCGGTAGCCATGGCGATGCTGCCGGTGTTGACCAAAACGGGCGCGACGGCGGCGACCGGAATCGCGCGTAATGGCCGGAAGCATTAGCCAGGCGCAATTACGCGCATTATTCTCGTCGCAAGTCCGCCGGCTCATGCCGTCGACGCCGAATCAGGTGTCCATTAGCGGATTTAGGCGGTAACTTTCAGTCTTAAGCCGATTAGGCCGAAGGACAAGTGTGACTAACCTTTGATGGTCTAACGCCACAGGAAACGGCACTGAAAGCTTCATACGCAGGCTGTACCTATGCCTATCCACGGTCGCATAAATTATGAAGGGGAAGTCACGAGGTGATTACCTATATGAAGGACAACGGTAGAACTTTGTGTTTCCTGCGATCGCTGCGGCTAACTGATGACGAGACGATTCGATGGTGCGCAGGTTTAGGCGCTGCAAGAACAACCATGTGCAACGGGCCTTTAAGTCGAGGCCCCCGGGCCTCGAAATCCAGGCCCGGTAAAAGGTCCGTTCCCGCAAGGGTCCGAAAAGTGCCTTTGGTCCCCCCTTTGGTACTTTCGGACAGGTAGATTTTTTCTTTTAATGTTTTTCCTCGTACGATTCTCGACTTTCCGCACGTAAAATAACCAGTCTGCAGGTGCACCTATAGCCATTTTTTTGGCTTATATTAAAAACTGGTGATTTTTTGGCGAAATTTGTCGTTTTTCGAACCTCTAACCGGGCCTGGCCTATCCTAGGGGGCCCGGCCGGGGCCCGGCTAGGCCAGAAAAATCGAGGCTAGAGTCCGGCCCGTCGGGCCTATGCCAGTTTCACATGCTTGTGCAAGAATAGAAAGTTTAAAGAAGTTCGCTATCTTGAGTTGACCTTTAAAAAGGAGCTTGCCAAAAACGAGAAATGGTATCAACTGGTATGGTATGGTATCCACGGCATCCTAGAAAAACTGAAAGATCTTAAAACAATAGTTTTGTCCTCGTTCCTCAGGACCTGACGCGAACAGAGCAAACTGCACTGACTGTTGAGGACGTTGTTAATGACTGCGATTGTTCGCTGCGAGTAGCTCTTGTAATAACACAATAAGAAGGCTGGACGCTGAATTTATTCTTTTCAGCGAAAGCGAAGCTTGCAGCTGATTCTGCAGTTTGCATACAGAGTGTTCGCAGAGTGTTTGTCCGTTATTGTGCTTGTATCGAGCGAACAGGCGGTAGTAAACGCAACACAACGCTTAGCATCACACACCCATTGTTTAGCAGCTTTCACAGCCGTCAAACGTCTTTTTCATTTCTGTGTGCATCCGCGAGAGGTCAGCTGAGGTCGCCCGTACTTCTCCCGCCACATTGCTGCTGCCGCTGCCGCGCGCGTGCGAATGGGACGCTACGCCAAAGGGACCTATCGCGTCCTCCACAAACTTTCACAAGCGGCATTAGCAGCGAAGCACTAATCGCGTGTGCGCCTTATTCACCAGCCGCCGTTCTCAGATGGACGATTTATATTGATTTCTGGCTGTTGACTAGTGTTTTTCCTTGCGCTCCATTGCTAAATAAGTAATGTCTTTCTTCATTTCCCTGTAATTTCGGACTCTAGGAGGGCAGGAGCTTCTCTGATTCAGCTTTGATTGATCGTGCGTTTTGAAGCTAATACTCCACGCATTCTTTTGTGAGAGAAGTGGGTAGTTTAACAAGCTCCAAACTTCTGGACTTATGCCTAAATCTTGCTCTATAAAATGAGAAAACGAGACCAGTAAGCGTTCACATAACCTTTGCCTAAAGAGGGCCTCTTATGTGATTAGCATCTTCGCTGCAAAAAAAGTTTACTTGTTGTTATTTGCTTTCAGCTAAGCTCCGGTTCAATGGTAATTCCCACAGGGAGCTCGGCGACTTTTCACGTACAAGGGTCACAGCCCTCGTGCGAGTCTACGGACTTCATGCATGACTTCTCCTGTAGAAAGCAAAACCCCCTAGACTAACGTTTTGCGCTCGCGGCCATCACTGCAGTCTACATCTCTCGTCGGTAGCCGCACTTTTGTGTCTCTCATGAGTCGCTGCTGTCTCTTTATACGTCATGAAACGTGTACTACGCGCGACTGAAGAACACATCCTGGCCAGTTGAGAATTCATCCCTACAAATTCTCTCTTTTAGACGACCGCGCAAAGCTTCACCACAACATGGAAATGTCGGCCGACGCCAATGCCGTTATGCGTGCCATCAAGGACGAAGGACCGTCACCGACGCTGTCGAACGCCGAAACGGAATCGGACAACTCGGTATGTTTCGACGATCGCCATCGTTTCCGACTTCGAAAAGGTCGGCCTCGGAACTCTCTCCCAAGCACACATAAGTTAAGCCTTAGAGTGCCCTTCTCACTCAGTCCAGCATTAGATTCTTGAAAGACAAGGAACAAAACGCACAAGCCGAGGCTTGCAAAACACGGATAGTTTTTGGCTCATGACTGGCGCTACGTGTAAAAATAGATGACACAGTACTTTCGCCCGTGCCTCGTGCTTCCTGCGCCTCGAGCAAGTCACCTTGATTTTAGTTTACCACTAAGCTCGCTGGTTCGAAGAACTAATCCAAGCATGTGATATAGTCCGACCCGCTTAAAGGGTTTCCTCCCGTTCGGTTCTGCTACGTTATTAGTTTTGATCTTGTTCATCGTTCAGATCCGCTCCGGAGACGACGTCTCGCCGCTGATTCCAATAAAAGATGAGCCCATGGACGTGGACGAGACGACTGGGAAGGACGACGACGAAATGGACAATGAAGAGGTACTTGCGTGTGCCGATGTCAGCGCTCTAAGTTTTGCCTCTCTTAGTCCGCGAAGGCGACGCAGATGCTGGTGACGGTGATGCAATGGCTCGACCCCGACACCGTCTTCCAGATGCAGATTTCGAACTCCTCGATGCGCCATCTCGCGACGCAGAACTCCTGGAGTTTCACGCTGCGCCACATCGACCGGGCGCTCTTGATCAAGGACTACGCGATGGTCAGCGCTGCTAGCGACGATGGTGAGCAGTACTGTCGAAATTCGAATGTTGTAACCCTCTTTCAGTGGGCTACGAGATACCAAGGATCATAAGAAGGGAGAAGAGGCACTCGGAGACGTCGGCCCCGCTCGTCGATTGGTTCTTCCGGGCGTTGCGGAACTCCTTCGTGAACAAGCTCGAGGTTTACGATGTCCCGGTGAACAAGACATTCGCGATGTGCATGCAGAAGTACGCACCCACGATTCGCATCAAGAACCTCACGTACGACAAAATCACTCTGGTACGGATACTTTGGCCTTCTGGAAGTTTCACATATTTTCCTTGAAGTACCGACGGGCTCCAAATTATAAGAGAGCACGCCCCTGCTTACCTTTATCATGCTCATCCTCCCCAACCGTGCTTGCTCTGATAGTGGCATTAACCGTGTTTGCGTTGACTAGGGTTCGGGGATCGCAATCTTGCAAGGTCAGGGCATTTTGTCGTGGCATGGCTGCCTGTCTGTCAGGTCCCTAGTGCTGACCATCAGCGTGCCGTGGGAAAGCGTCACGGGATGGTACGGCCCGCAAATGTACCAAATATCTTCAATACGGCACGTACCGTAAGGTCCATGCAGGAACGCTTCTTGGGAAACCCTTTGCGAAGGGTTATTCATAACCTGCCCTCAATTCAATGAGCGCTTTTAGCAGTTCGACGAGGGCGTGACCTACCCCGTGCAGGGGCTCTTCGAGCACTTCGCCGCCGTCGGGACCTTGGACCTGAGCGGCAGTCACAGCGTCCTCTCGCCGGACAACATCGAGATCAACGACGCAGTCATCGCGGCGTTCACGGCCAACCCGCGCATCACGTCGCTTCGTCTGCCCCAGTCGGATGGGCTCGGCTCGACGGTGGTCTCCAGCAAGGCCCTCATCGACTTCTGCTTCCACGAGTGCGCTCCGGAGCAGCGAGCGATGCGGGTGCTCGACGTCTACGCGCCGACGGTCGACCAGCACTTCGTGCAGAAGCTCATTGCGGTGAGTTTTTAGGATTCATGTCAACCACCCTATGCAAATTGAGGAGGCCAGACGGAACTTGCCTTCCATCACCTGATAAATTTTCGGAGAGCCATTGGCCTTAATTTTCTTGTCTTCATACTAAACAGTCCACGCTAAATTCGAATGATAAACGTTTTTTTCGTAAACGTTTTCTTTTTGCTTTTATGCTAATAATTCCCTAAATTTCTAACAGTTTTTGTCAGGTCACTTAAAAGCAAATCTAGTGCCGCCTTATTCCACCGGATAGCCTTGCCCTCTTGCGCACTCATGGTTTCCCTACTTTCAGCGCTACCGATCCAACCAAGGCAACGCGCAGGTCTCGCTGAACGTCCACCACCCGATTCCCGAGCAGGAGCTGGAGGTCGAGGAGTGTGCGCGAATCCGCGCCGACGGAATGCATCTTCGAGTGTGCGACGACGAGGACATGAAGATCCTGGAGATCCGCCTCTACCAGAAACGGCTGCCGCCGCCGCCGGCCACGGGCCCCAGCCCCGCATCGGTCGTTGCCGTCTCGCCGACAGTTGCCGTCGACCCGCCGGTGAAGAGCGAGCCGCTATGAAACTCGTGCGCTCAGCATTGACTACGATGTTCTCTATCGAACACATCCCACAATATTCCTCAGTGTCTTCGTTTTGGTAATCCGAGTACCACAGTCTTTTGATCCACAGGGCTCGTGGCGCGTAAGGTAGGCTCATATCTGCTTTAAAATTTCTTCGTAGCGTATTTGCGCACACTTCGTTCGGTATATGCTGCCTCGTCTGTTTCCCTTTATGTGCCTTTCTGAATTCCTGCCGCTATTGAGCTTTGCTCCTCAAAGCCTGAATATAACTGTTCGATATATCCGAGTATACGTCGGCATTGTTTTCTTGTAAGATCTCCCAATGCACGGTTTGTAGTATGGCCCTACTATACCCAGTCCTCTCATTGTGGTTCCTTCTGCTCTAAAGTAATCTCGAATCAAAGTCCGTCGATAAAGTGGAGTAAATATATTTGATCTGGTGCATAGGTAGTACATAGTAAGTGTCTAATTGGGACGCAATAGAGTGACGTACGCTTCTTCAGTCGGCACTGACACTCGTTTTTGTTTTTATCATCCTCGATAGATCAGGTCCGCGCTCGTTTTCACCTTCTGCATCGGGTAGCCAGCGAACGGTCAGAAAAGCGGGCGTGCTGACACGGCCACGAAATGACCATGCAGTGCTTGGGCAGCAGATATACCGCCATACTTGCTAGCATAGCAAGTAAGGCGGTATTTATTCCGTGAAAGGACAGAGCAGAGAACGGCGTGTCAAACATTCCTCGGCAATACTTCCGAAAAGCGAGTGGACAAATTCCAAGGAGGCCGAGGACCATGAATAGGCGTCTATCGAACGTTGGGATCTTTTCAGGGTATAGGGGCCATTATTACTGACTTGCTTATCCCTCAGTGCGGCGCATACCTTGTAGCTGGTATGGACTCTGGCCTCTACGTAGTTCGAACCGATAAATGCGTATAGGAGTTTCATGTGACCACAACCATTTTGCGTACAAGAACAGCGCCAATTGTTAACAAGAAAAAACCGCGAGTAAAGGAATGTTTCATTGATGAGATTCATTGGACCATCTCTCGCAGCATTTCTTCCAGTCGATCCGGACTGACGCCACACTCGACGTGCCCATTGAGGAACGTAGAAATGGAGCCCTTCTCCTCCGAGACGACCACGATCAACGCGTCGCAGTGCAGGCTGCCGTAGTAGGCCGCCTTGTGACGAGTGCCGCGACCCTTGAGCTCCGGAACGTCGTGCTTCTCGCGCTTGGGGCCATGCATCGGCAGTTCATTGCCTGTAGAGTGCAGGCGAGGCGCAAACGAGCCGTCACCTTCGAAGAATTCGATCACGGCAGCTTTGTCGTGAGTAGGCTTCGACGTGTTGAAGATTTCCAGCTGCTTTCCGTAGGCGAAAGGAACGTCGATTGCGCTGGAACAGGGTCGATTTTAAAGGCCTCGAGGTGAAGCTGAACTCGAAAGAAAGCGTGGAAATCAGACAAGAATTCTAGCCCCTAAGACCTTACCGCTGCTGAAGCGATGGCACTTCGGCTGAGCTCCTGCAGGAACGGATCGCTAGACGGCGGTTTGTGGTGGTTGAAGATGGTCGTTCCTCCCAGTTTCTGCTGCGCCATCACACGTATTTCCTCCGCGATATTGTGGATGAAGACGTCCTCTTTGGGAATTTTCCAGTCCTTCGGAAGCTTCTAAAAATGGTGGCGATGAGCGAGCCGCTTAGCGTGCAAACGTCGAGGATAAGCCTAAGAATGAGCCTTACATGCTGCTCTTTTTGGTGCTCCTGAAGGTGTTTGATCTTCTTAAACGACCGGCTGCAAAACTCGCACTGAAAACCACGATGTCGATCGCAGAGCGCCGTGTGCTCGCGCAGCTTCTGCTCCTGTTTGAACGTAGCTCCGCAGCTTTGACACCGGAGTGACGTTTTAGGGCACTTGCCCGCGACGAGATGATCATCGAAGTCGTGCTGCCTTTTAAAGGTCTTGTCGCAATGCTTGCATTCGACGCTGTTTCGCATCGGATGCTGTCGCAGGTGGTCCCTTAGCTCGTTCGCCGTGACGCACTCCTTGCCGCAGGTCGGGCAAAGGTGTCCGGAACCGTCGCCGTGCTCGCTGTTGAGGTGATGCTGCATCCATTTGCGAAGCACCAGCGTTTCGCAGACTGGGCATTCTGGAATGCTTCCATTAAGTATTAGTAAATCAGGATCTTGTTGGTTATTGGGGGGGAAGGTTTTGGCAGATAATTACCTATTAACTTTCTACCACCAAACCCCACCCGCCTACCCTGCAAACCCAGCAAAATATATGTGAAACTTTGCATGACCTTCCCCCTATAAGCAACAAGATCCAAAATTATATTTGGACATCAGAAAACTTTAAACTCGAATTCGGTTAGTGGGAAACAGAGCCGGATTTCCGCTATTGCCCGAAAATTCTTTGTTGCTTGGTTGGACTTTTTAGGCGCATTATTAAAACGCGTTCCTTAACTCTCTTTTGCCCACTTTCGTCGTGAATTGGAGGCCTTGACAGCCGCTGAAGACAGATTTCTAGAGTAGTACAAACACAGGCAAGTAGCGTACCATACTTGCCGTCGACTCGCTTCCACTTCATTTGCTTGTCCTTCTTGTAAAACGATGATTTTGGATGCGCGGCTTTGGTATGGTCCTTGAGACCGTCGCGGCTCTCGAATCGGTCTGCACACTTGCCGCATTCGAACGCTTTGCCGCCGTGATTTTCCTCAGCGTGCCGCTTGAGATCGTTGCGATGACGAAAGCTTTCGTTGCACTGCTTGACTTGTGTTGACCCTTGCTTTCCGGTGGCTAAGAAGTATGATATTAGAACTGTGAAACAAGTGGAGCTAAGCCAAAATAAAAGGCTATGTGATGAGCTTGTGAGGTGCTAGGTAACCCAACAAAATGAATAATGCCTACGTGCCTATCAGTAACGCTAATGGTAACTTACTTGTACTTCTTCGTCGGAACCTATCGAGTCCGAAGTGTCACTTTGCGTAAATTCGTGAAGACTCATTGTCTAAAAGGAAAAAATAAACAAAAAGTCAAGGGGAACAAAAACGCACCACGCGTATTTTCTTGCCGCGAAGGTTTACAATCAAAACTGCAGCAAATGCATAAAAACGAAGTTGGCTGAACTAAGGGTGCTCCAGAGCGAACAGAAGCCGTAGAATAAGCTCGCAGTTACAAAACACTGCGTAGGCCTCTAAGTAATGTAAAGCAGAAGGCGTTGGACGATTCAGGTGACCTGACGAGAAAACACACGTTCCAAAAATCAAAGAATGCGTTCGCCGGCGTACGGGATTCGCGTCCTTCGACTGCTGGGCTGCGACTGGAAACACTCCTCTCGCGCTACGCGCTGGACGTAAACAAAAATGCGTCGAATCAACCCTTTGTCCATCCGGTGCTGCGCTGCTAGGGAAAAGACAGGGAGCAATTGCGAAAACAAGTGACGTGGGGTTAAGGCTAGCTCTGTTCCATCCATTAGTTTCATCATCCATCCAAGAAGGGATGCCGACTTGAAGAAACAACGTGTACACACACGTCGTGCTGGCGCATGCTTACCGGAGATCGTTACTACTAGTAGTAGTGTCCTATTTAAGGGTTTCACTTTGTTAAAGATCCGCAATGACCTCCCCCATAATAGGTCACGAAAAACGGACCCCTTCCCCATAATCGTCTGACCCCCATAATCGACAAGTAACCCAGAGTAGTCTTGTCCACGTACCCAGTAGTGTAGTAACGCAAACCTTTAAAAAAACAAAAATGCCACGGAGTGTTCAGGCTCCGTGAATACGTAGCTCATGCTAAGCTGCAAGCATGAATTCATGTCAAAATGAAAATACGCATTCTCGCCTTCTTCAGGTCATATTGTGGACCCGCCTTCTCGAGCGTAACTTAAAGCAGGCCTCGAGTATATTTTACTCCTTGCCTTGCGGAAGTTCATTTCAACCGCGAAAAAGTTTTTACGGACGACCCGGGTAAGTCATAACCGACAACGTTCTGAATGCGTCCGTATGACGCCACTGAGCGTTGAGCCTCCGCGAAGACGTTGCTTCGACGCACAACGACCACTATCGCGCTATGCGAAAGTATAGATTCATCAGCTACAAAACAATGCACTAATGCGTTTGTCAGGGGAACTTCAACGATATAAAAGCGCCTCCAGGGAAGTAAGGTTAGGCTAAACTTAGTCCTTACAAGGAACTCTCCAATAATTTTACGACAATGCCTTCGTCCGATTCCGGCATCTCGAACACCTCCGTTCAGTCTCAGTGCCCCGGAAGTCTGCGACTAAGGTAATGACAGTTTAGCATTCTCCGAGCCTCATTGCTGCAAGTCCTTCGTCCACATGTGACGATTTAGCGCTACGATCCTGCCTGCGGAACAACTGCTGGAGGTGCTACGCTTCCTTCGGCGCTTCGACCTCGACAAGGCCCAGCTTTCGTGCAAGCTCCTCTTGAAACTCGCCGTTGCATACGCAAATGCACTAGCGCGACGTCTGGTCAACTTCGCGACGATACGTACGGAGAACAAGCGCTACGCGCTCGAGCCTAGCGACATGAAGATCCACGTCACGGCCGCTGGCGTTGTTGACGAGGAGCCGATGCCATTCGACGTTCAGAAGGTGCCGCTCGTCGAGAACGAAGCCACCATCCTTCACTTCTTGTCGTTCCTGGCACACAGCTACGTACGCCGGCTCGATGTTTCCATTAGGATGACCTGGAACGTACTGGAGTTGATACGGTAAACGAGTTGGAACTTAGCGCAGGAAACATCCTCCGTTGTTACCCCTAGGCCAGGGTTTCTCGGAATCCCGCTATTCGGAATTCGGAAGGACCCCTTTCTGGGAATTCGAAAAAAACAGTCGGAATTCGTAATATCGGAACCGGATTCCGAGTCATCCCTGCCCCAGGCGCAATTTTGACGTCTCTATTTTTTCTACAAATCCTTGCAAAAGCAAAATGTTTGTTGTTGTTCACAATGATTGTTCACAATTCAAGTGCTTGCGCAGTGCACAGCAATTCAATGCAATAATTCATTTTATTGTCGAATAGCTACATATGCCGTGACGCTTTTAGGCAGAACGTTCGCGACATCTCCGTTCAGTGCTTCTACAGCCAGTGTGGAGGCCTCAAGCCCGACTTGACGCGAGAGTTACTCCTGAACACGTTCAGCGGCAATTCTGGCTTGGTTGTCGTGGACACACCATCTTCGCCCGTGAGCCTCAAGTACGGAGCGTCGCAGTTCACAAACGACTTTCTGCGCAGTGCGCTGGACAAGGGCGTTCGTGGGGTTTACCTGCCGCCAACGGCGCCTCGCAACGCGATGACTTATCTCGTCGATATCGACGGTGTCGCGGACTTCTGTCTGCGCCCCACTGGCGACAGCATGCTTCGCGAGTTGCTGTGCTGTCCGAGAATCTCCGCCACGAACATCGTTCGCTTTCTGCAGGTGAGGGCATAAGGAGCCGTTGAAGCGCAAACACAATTTTCCGGCTCTGGACCAACAAGAGTTAGGGCTGCGCGTTCCTCGGTCCGTAGCTGAGTTGGTACTGGTCAAGTATGGGGAGGGTGGTCAATTTATGGTTGGGGGGGGGGGGGGTAAGGATTTGACCCTCCTATCCGATTCCAATATTGTTGGACTTATTGTGCTGAACTTTTACAAGCTTTTACCTAGAATTTGTTGTCGCCTGTCGTCCCCAGAAACAGTAGACATTAATGGGCGGATTCGACCTTTTGGACTTGCCCAGACCTGACACAAGTATATCGCCAAAACATTTTTTAGACGAATGCGGTCATCGAGCACCATTTCGTGCTAACGATCCACTTCATGAATGCCGTAAATGCTGCTACGTTCCTACAGTTCATCCAGGCGCACGGCTTCGATTTCCGGGTCACTCCGTACGGCATTTGTTCATTGCCTATCGGAGCCGTGCCCATGCAGCTCACTTTCCTCGACCGCGTCATGACGATTCGTGGAGGCAAAGCGCCAACCGACGGCACCGAATTCTTCGTTGAGCTGGAATAGTGCCCGCCGGATTTGCTTAATTTGCTTTTTTTATTCATGTTTTCTTACCTTCATAAAAATTCATTCTTCAGATAGCTAGCTTTTTTGAAGTGCGTAATATGCTCTCTTTTGGAACGGCGGGCTCGCCCGGCGTGAGAGTCGACGTTAATAATTGGCCGTTGCGTACGGCGTCTTTAAGACGAATGCGCTCTACTGCAGAGAGGAAAATAAGCTATAAAATTCGTTTGTATTTTTGAAAATAACCTAGTTATATCTAAAGTGCTAAGATGGGTTTTATCCATCAGCGAATGATTGAAGAAGACAAGATAGAGGCTAATGGCGAGAACCAGAGAACTTTATTTCAAAACTAAGAAATGCCCCTGAGCAATGTGCATTGCTAATAAAACAGACAAAATGGAACAACTGCACTTTGCACGGAACGTTGCATGACCACGGAAGCACAACGACTCATTTGTTCTCATCGCCCTAGTGGATTTAGCTGAGCGCCCACTTTGCTTCGCCACCGTGGTGACCACGTGAAACCCAAGAATGTTTTGGGGAATTCCCCTAATTCCCATGTGCTCTAGTTAACAAATCCCTTAAGGCCGTCTTTTTGGAAATAGGGATCGATATTTGCTTCACGTGCTGCACAAAGGGCTAGTGTTCATCGTTTTCAAGTAAGTAAATTTTTACCGCCTTACTCGAAAGGGTCTGCGTTTTTCGCTAAACAAGTGATTACTACGTAGTCGCGAGCTTTTATTCGTTCCTAAACTCAAGCCTTAACTAAGATGTCGCTAAACACGTCTCTCTGCGGTTACAAATAGCTTCTTCTTCGATTGCAGCAGACCAACGCATTCGATCTCCAGCGGTAGCTCCTGTAACTCAGCGCATAATTTGCTTACGTTACTAGCTGCTTACCGGCGAGTCCCTGCCCGGATAGAAGTTGTACCGCCGAAGAAGAACCGCCATCGTAATGCGCAGCTCGATCTCCGCAAGCCGCATTCCCAGGCAGTTCATGGTGCCATGACCGAACGGCAGGAAAGCTAGCGGGTCCCTCTGCGCTTTCTGCTCCGGCGAGAACCTGGAATGCGGTAAGCTTTTAAACACACGACAATCTTGTAGGCCCACCTATCAGGGTCGAACTTCTCGGGCTCAGCGTAGATCTCCGGATCATGATGGATGCGGTAGACCGGTACAGACAACAGAGTCCCTTTCTCGAACGGAATTCCGTTGATGGTTGTCGGCTCACTGCATTGTCGACTCAGCCTGAAATTGTACTATGGACCTGGAAGCCTCTGAGTGCACTCACAGTACTGCCGGTGGGTACATGCGTAGCGTCTCATTTATGACCTGCTGTAGGTAGGGCAGATTCATGATGTGGTCGTAAGTGACGTGTGACTGTAAACAATAGTGTTATAGTGCCTGCCTAGGCTCGGCGGATTTGTTTTCGAGTGCTAAGATTAGGGTCATTTTCAAATGTTTCTTGTCGATATTTCTGGAATTTCTAGTCAAAAGTGCCAAATTTCATGCGAATTTTGCTTAAGATACAGTTTTTCCGTACGGCGACTAGAGGAAAAGCTCCGAAATAATGTGAGCCCACCTTTGGGGTCCTTCAGGAAAGTCGCTCGGACCGAAGAAGGCACAGACCTGTTCTGGTTTTCGTCTATTTCGTGAGGGGGCGCTTTCGGTTACCACCTGGAATATTCCAGTGTCTACGTGTCGGTTTTGCTCTCTGCAAAAAAAACTACTAAGCTCTGGTGTCTGACATTTTTAGCAAAAATTACGTACGCTGTCTCCCACAACGTCCTCGATTTCCTGTTGAGCTTTGCGCTGGAGGTCCGGTAGTTTCGCGAGGTGGTAGAGGATGAAGTGCATGGTGTTCCCGGTGGAGTCGTACCCGGCGATGAGAAGTACGAAGCACTGCGCCAGCAGTTCCATCTTGTTTATGCGATTGCTCGGCTTCCGCACGCTGCTCTCATGTTTAGCGTCAGTGGCGTCGTCTCCTTCGTCCACAGAATTGAGCAGGAGTTGAAACAAGTCGTTGTACTTCTAAACACGTTAACATGGCTTAGTCGCTCGTGTACTTTTGCAGAGCAGCCTTAGTGACATCTGTGACTAGGCGAAGCATTCTTGCTAAGCCAACGGCTGAGGTCAACATAAACACGAGTAGGGCTCGAGACTCATCTATTTAATCCGGCGCCTAGCATTAGAAGCGTTCCAAAATATGATGGAAAAGTGTGATCTCCTTTCACTCATCGTAGAGATCCCAACCAAGGAGCACTTGCAGCAGCCGCACGCAGCAAAAAAGGCGTATTCGACATTTGCGGGGTATCGGGAACACGTTCAGCGTTTGATCAATGCCATTGAGCCGAAATTCGGCCTGAGAAGCTATACCTCGTTGGATGTCGTGTCTGACGTCCGCTGATCGTAAAGCTGCTCCAGAATATGACGGAAGAAGTCGACGTCGTCGCTATTCGTAAAGTCCACGCCGAGAAGCGTCTGCAGTTTGTCGGCGATCCACGGAAAGAAGCCTAGAAGAAACTAAGACTGGTGCTTAATCGTAACGGCTTACCCAACGCCATGCCTAAAGCGAGGCGTGGCTTTCCAATATTCCGATTGTGGGTGACAAAGGGCGACTCGTTCTCGAAGTCAAAGCACTTGGCGTCCATGGCGAAGCCGCAGCGAGCGATCATGTCCAGCGTGGCACGCCCCATGAAGCTATAATCCGGCAGTTTAGGCAACGGGACGCTGTTATGTCTGCGGGTAACAACATCACGGATAGCCTACTCTTTTAGCGGTATCTCCTTCCCCAGCTCTATGTAGCGGTCAATGGCGTCGCAAAGGTGCTTAGCGCTTTCCTCGAGTATGGGCGTTATTCGTCGCAGCTTGCCGGAGGTGAACGCTGGAGTCACTACACTGCGTATTCGCTTCCAGTCTTCACCCTTCTTTGCCGTAAGGACGTTGCGCAAAAGGCTTTTGCTGTCGATACTCGGCTGAGGGTCACGAGCACCCTAAAAGTTGGAATGCGTACAATGCAGGGCTGTGCGGGAATCGGAGTCGGAATGTGCAAAAATATCGGTCTTTTAGAATTCCTTTGATTCGTGTCGGTAACCTCGGGAGAAGAAGAAAATGCAGCATAGGAGATAGATAAATTCAACATAACAGAAAAACTATTCATCCTACATTGGCTTGTTGTATTTTTAGTGCTCATGACTCACCTCCACGAAGCAGTTATTTGCGCAGAGCACAGCATATTTTATTATCGGTATCGCATGGATAATGCCGTATCGGAATGTGTGTTTTGGTACCAGAGTTGGTTTTAAATTGTGGAATCGGATCGGACCTGAAGAGCGCCCAGCCCTGGTACAAGCATAACGTCTCCTACGCATTTGCTGCCTGAACATAAAGCTGAGACAATCGCTTACCGGGCGGTCGCGAAAGTGAGACGAATCCGACACAAGGACCCTTCTCAGAAGGTCGAAGTCTTTGCTCATGACGTTCTTCCGTCCCAATAGGGAGTCCCTGTAACGCGCTTCGTCTTTTTCGCCATAACTCAGGTGCGTACGTACCCATATGTCTTGCCCAGCTTCTCGAAGTTCTGCTTTCCTAAGAGGTGCCAATCGCGCATGTAGGCTGTAACGCCCAGAAGCGAGAAACCGGGCGAAGGAATTCCATGGCTGCTCCAATAGCCGTTGTCCAGCAAGGTCTGGCTGTAAGATACAATAAGCCACAGATTACCGAACAAATACTTACACAATCCATACAACAAAGACGCTTAGTGCTAGTGCGACGAAGAATTTCAGTGAAACGAAGAACCACGCAGCCCCCGAGGACACCAGAAAGAGCAGGAATTTGTCGCCTGGTCCTGGATCCACCATCTGAAACACAAAAGTTACATAGATCCCAAAAAACGACAGCAACACAAAAATCATGCGACTGGTCATTTCAAGCTTGCTCAAAGCCGCCGTCATTTGGTCAAAAAGCTTAGTTCATTTTTGGTGCTTAACGCATGCATATACCGGCAGCGGAAAAAGTATGCGCGCGAACGTTGCGCGCAGAACGAAGGGATCGATCCCAAACACTTGACGTTAACCCTTTGTTTTGTTCCAACCGACGGGAAGGTGCGCTCGCACGTATTTTGTGGCCCTCAACTTGTGTCGACCGCTTTCGATGGGTGCGTCCACGTGTTTACGGCTGTGGGAGAAGTCCCTTTGTTTGCTTGCTACACACTTTGGAACAGAGTACGGACAACGACAGATGACTCTTTGCATCATGCTGCGAATCGAACAGTTTATCAAGTGGGTACTAAAGCTGAGTCCCGACGAAGTCTGAGACAACAAGGAAGCAGAATGAGCAAGTTGAAGTGGGCAACAGCATGAAAACCACTAGTTTACCGCATGAAAGCATAAAAACTTTTATCGTCGCCTTTTCGCTGAAAAGCAGGGAGCGTGCCGCTCCAGCTGCATGGACTGCGTAAAGCGCCTGCCGCACTCCTTGCATTCGAACGGCTTCTCGCCAGTGTGCAGTTTAATGTGAACGTTGCGCTATGAACTCGTCGCGAACGTTTTGCCGCATATATCGCACTTGAAAGGCTTCGCTCCAGTATGAACTCGCTGATGAACGACGAGAATACCCCGCTGACTGAAACTCTTCTGGCATTGGTCGCACTTGTGCGGCTTCTCACCCGTATGAATCAGCAAATGCATGCGGAATCTCGACGGTTGTCGGAACGACTTTCCGCAGTGCTCGCCTGTGAACAGTGTGGCACCGCACATCTTCTGATGAACAGAGTGTGCACCGAGATTGCGAAATTCTTTTCCTCACATCTCGCAAGATTTGAAGTACGTTGGCGAATCCACCTTCATGTGCGTCTGCAGTTTTTTTTCGGTTCGGAACGTCGGAATGCACTTTTCGCACTTGCACGGCCTTGCCAGGAGATGCGTTTTCTTATGCGCAGCGACGTCCGAAGCGACTTGGAACGTGTCGCCGCAAACATCACACGTAAACGGTTTTTCCGTTCCATGGCGTTGTTTGTGGTCATGGAGTTGTTTAATTGTTCGAAACGTCTTTTCGCATTCGTCGCAAGCGTATGGCTTCTCGCCCGTGTGCCCCCTCTGATGCGTCTGCAGCGCGGAAGCGGTGCGGCACGCGTAGTCGCACAGGGCGCATCTGTATGGCTTTTCGCCAGTGTGCCGGAGAATATGCGTATGCAAGGCGCTTCGATGCTTGAATTTAACGCTGCACACGTGACATGCGTAAGGCGCGTCGTCTGAATGAACAACTCTATGCTTAGTCACGCACGACTCCGTCTTGAAAAGCTTTCCGCAGATGCCGCAAGCAAAATTCCGGTCGTTGCTGTGTGAAACGAGCACGTGCTTGTTGTAGTTCCCTTTGTCCGCAAATCGTTTCCCGCACTGCGCGCACTCGTACGGTTTTCGCCCGTATGTTGAGAGCGGATGTGTACTTGAAGACCGCAATGTGTATTGTACGCCGCTGCGCAGTTGTTGCACTTGTACGGCTTCTCTCCTGTGTGGGTAGGTCACTTCGTGCTTCTTCTTGTTGCTAGGGTCGGCGAATGCCTTCCTGCAGTAGGCGCATGCGTACGGCTTTTTCCCCGCGTGCAGCAATTTGTGCTTGGCCATGTTCCATTTGTTCGCAAATGACTTTCCACAAGTCGTACACAAGCACTCCGTAGGATCAGCCTAAACGTCAGGTCCGAATTTAGCGGGGGTGTGGAGAGGGCTCCCTGTTTGTGGCCGTGGCGGTATAGTGGAGTTTTGACGAATTTTTGCAAAGATTGTTTTCCGAACCAAAAACTGTCTAAGACAGGTACGGGCATCCATCCCTATCCTGGAATTTTAAGACGCCCACGCTAACGCAAGAACTCTAAGCATCTGATTAGAAAGACTTAAGATTACATGGTTGACCTTGCCCCTGCGTCTTACCTCAGTCTGGTTAGTCCTAGCGGTGCCATCGTCGTTACACTCAGAAGCTTCAGTCTCGTTGATTTGTAAGCAAGCTTCCTGCCGGTCTCCCAGCAAATGTGGCGAACCTAGTGGGACCCTGGCGCACACGGGCTATAACGAACGCACTAGATACTAGTCAAACTTATGGTGGCTAGTACGTAGGCCAGTAAAACGTGCCTTTTTGTGCCAGACGGTAGGTTTTTCTTCGGAGTCCGACTCAAACGGACTTTCGTCCTTTATCGTCACGTCAGCTGTTTCCTGCGGCTCACTGGCCCTATAGGCTCCGTTGCTTAGAAGTTCAATGCCGTTGATGTGAGCGGCAACGTCCCGTAAGACGTCGACGAAGTACCTGAAAGCGTACTGCTTAAACGTTATGAGAGCTTACACTACTCATCAATCTGCAGCTCGTCACAGTGGATCTTCGACCGGCAGAACTAAAAAGGGCATTCCCAGAACGTAAGGGTAGTGTGGAGCTGTAAGTAGCTGCGCAGGTCGAAAACTTCCAGATGTCGGCAGTCGACGCCTCGGACGGCATCTGCGATCCTCGCTTCCGAGATCTGCAAAAAACGCGTTGTTTGACCAGGTAGAATGACGGCGCCCTACCGGACACATAAGTGAGACAACCCTCGACTTCACTTGAACTTCGTCCGAGGAAAAGTACCGTCGGATGGCTTCAGCAGTTTGCGCCCTGCTCGTACGTGGTCCTTGAATGGCTGATATGTTTTGGATACTTGGTCGGTACTCAACGCACCGCCGATAGACTAAAATGTATGTTTGGTAGCTAGACACTGATGGGTTAATGATACATGTCTATCTGCTGATACAGGTTGAAAGGCCCACCGAACTGCTTACCTGTCTCGTAGCCCTGCGCATGACCCTATGCAGTCGGAGATTGTCGCCGTTGGTGCCTAAAGAATTAAGATGGCTTGACGGTAACAACTGGAACTTGCGTGTAAATCATCATCCGTTAATTTCCAGAGCAAAAACGAAAATTTATTAAATCTCTGTTCGCTTTCTTGGACACCGGTTTACGTATCTTCAGCGGATTCTGTTTAGCGTACTTCAAAAATACAAATTACGCGAAGGACTGTCGTAGGCTATTAGGCTACAAAGGTCAGAATATGAGTGAACATCGCCTTTGCTTGACTAAAGTGCAGGTCAGTCGCTAGCTAAGGCAGAACGAATTGCCTACTGCCACTTCGCAATCGTTTCACGAAAATAAAGTCCATCTCCGGGCGAGTCAATGTGGTCCTTTGTTCTGCTGAAAACGATGGCATGCGGTAGTGACCTTCGTTTGCCTAGACGTTGACGGGTGCTCTGCATTTGCGCCATTGGAGACGTACTGGGAATCCTCAAATAGCGTATCTGCATGCTGGACGCAATCTTAAGCATGGAGACTAAGGACTAACAGTAGAGTAAATACCTACCTAGCCTATCACTACGGCCACATAATACTACGGCCACATAAGATTGCGGCCGCAACGCCGCACTGCCGCAATCTTATGTGGCACGTTTTAACGCAATAATTTATTAAAAACGCCGGCAGAGAACGTAACAACGATCAACGAAGTCTTGAAGCAATCTTGTGCAAACCTGCAAAGATAACCAAACGAAAATCGTCTGCACTGTGGACTTAAGTGAATTAAGACTTGACAAGAAAAAGGCGATCAGGAAGTCTGTGATGTGATCAAGTGAATAAAGCTGGGAATGAATTGAGCAACGGGAAGGTTCCGGCAGGTGAGACAGGGAAAGGATTTTAGGGGTCACCCGGCTGAGTTCGCTTTCACGTGGACGCATAGACTACAGCGGACGAGGCTTGGAAGGAGTATGCTTGGAAGAAAAGAAGGGCAAAGGCGCATAAGAAAACACCAGACGAGGCCCACTTATGGAGGCCTTAATGAACCTGCAGCTTAAAATTTTCCGCCTTTACTTTTTTTCTGGCAGGAACAGGTCCACGTTGCCCCAGGGGGCTAAGAATTAGACATTTGGAACTAGCGAACAAACACATCGAGTAAGTGCTGCATGACCTGCTCCATGGAGATTTGTGCGAGCTTCACGACTCACTGCTCGCCGTCGGAGAAGCCGCAGCGCGAGATCCGTGCGTCTGGCGCGGAGCGGGTTTACGCGGGTAGCGAAGGCGGATTCGCACGTGTTTGCATCGTTTGCACTGCATGATGTGCATCCATGTGCCGTCGGCGCGAACTTGGTTGTGCTTGTCGATATCCTGGTGGGGCGCGAAGTGAATCTTCAGGACGACCGGCACGGTTCCTTGGTTTGCGCGAAATCGCTGAAATGGCGAGATTATTGCTTGAATATTAAGCGAAAAAGCAAAAGGAACAGACGGTCCGGCACAGAATCCTTTCTTCATACCGTACAGCAGAGTTACGGTCGTGCAGAATCCGTATTTTGGGGATTTGGATGCCTACTGCATTCGAACGAAAGAGAAGCCGTAAAATATTATCGGCAAAGCCGTACCGGTAGCAGTATGCTGAAAACCGATCCATGCTAAAAGCCGTAAACTGCCATATTTACGTTAATTTACTGCCGTAATGTCTTTTCACGGTCCGCAATAAAGACGACGAGCTACCGCTTTTTACGGCTTCCGACTAACCCTACGCAAGTATGATTCGGCCGCCGATCCCCCTCTGACTTACTTTAGCGATATGCCGCGTGAAGCTCTTGTCGATTTTCGGCGCATATATGTCGAGCACGCGCACGGCTCGAGCCGCCGCGTCCTGCTGCGGAGCGCTTTGCTGGAAGACGAAGTCCAGGAGGGCCGGGCTGTTGACAAGCGTAGTCCCGGGCTCTCTCGACGTCGGCTTGGGGAGGTAGAGCGAGTTCACGCGCGTGTTCGTCGTGAAAGCCTTGATGACCTTGTTGTTGACCTCCGGCAAGAGGGCGGGACTGGCGCTCAAGTCGACGGTCTTCACGTCGTCGAACTGGTCGTACAGCTGGTTCAGACGGCACTCCAAGCCGGATCCCAGTTTCAATGAATCGAACTGCTGAAAAGAGCGCAGTGAAGGCGTGAAACCCACGACCAATGCGTCAAGGTGTACTTTAAGCAGTCTGACCAAAACGACTTCTGGGACGAACTCTAAGGGATTTGCAGGCAGCGCCGTTTTGCGGCTCCTAATAAAGGCTAGCTGTTGTGGCGAAACTAAAACTGAACTGGGTTAAAATGAAGCGAGGTCAAGAAAAATTTAAGTCACGATTTAAACGAAACACCCAGGCATGGACTCATGATGTTCAAGGAATTTGCAGGAATAACATCGCAGTATGCTAGCAGGAGCACTTCCCGGCAGACTTTCAGAAAGGGATTAAGGCAAAAAAAGCTTGAAGCTTCATGCTGAAGTCGCTCTTAAAAGGAATTCTTGTGGCGTTAAAGCGCGTTTAAGAATTGTGCTTTAGAGCTTGCCTTACCCAGGTGACGTTGACGCATGAGAGGAGGCCAACTCGAACCGTCGGCGCGGTCTTGCGCATACACCTTGCGATGAACATATTCACAGCCACGTCCTGGAAGTCCAGTTGTTCCACATAGGCGTTCTGCAGCATGTTGAAGAACCAATTGGTGCGCCCAATAATGGTCAAGTGCGTCTTCCTCACGACTTTTTCGCCGTTGAAGCCAATGGCTGAAAGCAAGGCAAAGATGTTTACCGACGATTCATAATCCACCGAACGTCAGAAAACGAGTTAAGTGACTTACGAGTGGTCAGCTCGGCACAGTCACGGGTCAACAACGCTCGGGTGATGCGGCGCCGCGCAAAAGTCGAGCGGTTCTGCGTCACCATCTTGCGCATCGAGGAGTTCGAAATCTGCATCTGGAAGACGGTGTCCGGGTCGAGCAGCTGCATCACCGTCACCAGCATCTGCGTCGTTTTCTCGGCCTAAGTGAGGAAAATCAGAGATGAGCCCTGGGTCGGCACGCGCTAGTACCATTTCGTCGTCCATTTCATCGTCACTGTCCTCCCAAACGGAAACGGGCTCCTTCTGGTTGTCGTCGGCGTCTGTGGTTAGCTGCTCCTTGCCACGTGCCGAATTCTCGTGTCCGGCGCGGGCCTAAACAGGAATGGCTAGGAAGCAGCTATTGTACACACTCTGAGCGCGACCTCGGGTCCGTACTCTCAGCGGGAACGCCTCCCTCGGTTCCTTAGAGACCGTGGAACTGATAGGTTAGCAAGCTCTGCATCATCCGTCAAAGACCGCAGAGTGTCAACAGCGAGGAATTTGCCTCCTCGAATATCTTTTCCTGAGTGCTCGGAGCATAACTTTCTATAGCCGAACATTAGGTTGGAGTGCGACGTGGCTAATTTGGCTGAGCCGAAAGCGTGCCTGGGCACTTCCGGCCCTGGCCAGTGGCAGCCTCTCAAATGAGGGGATGTCCACGAGAGCACGTGCTGCGCTGCGTATCTAGTCAAGCAATGTTATGATTGCGTCGTACCGAGTTATCCGATCCCGTTTCAGTCTTCGAAGGCGTCGTTGACTGACGGTCGGCGTTGATCGTCCGCAGAACAGCTCCGGCGTCGGCCGACATTTCCGTGTCGCGGTGGAGCACTTAGTATAAGCCTGAAAAAATAGATGTGTGTAGAGGGTAATGATAATGATCCATTGTTTCACGTACCAATGGGAACACGGCAGATAATACTCAACATATAAGGATTACGAGAAAAGTAGGCAAATCAAGTGATAGTAACCGCTTTGAAATGACGTTTCATCCACACGTCGAGTAGGGGAATACATTAACGCTATTTTTCATGCCTGACTTCCTATTTAGCTGGGTAGCAAATAGTTCACAAGACCGACATTTTTTCCTTAAAAAACGCATGAAAGTGACATTGCTGAAATTCAAAAACTATCATCCCGTCAATATTATTATGATGACTTCATAAATCCCAGCTTTATGCTGCCGTCTGGAAGAAAGCGGTAGGGCGCCTTTGGCGTTGTGCCTGCTTAAGCGAGTGCGGTAGCGGCAGCACAGTGCCGGATGGAAGTGGAATGCAAAGTGCATCGTGTCGCGACAGAGAAAGGAGGATAATATGCAATGAAAACCTGACTCAGAAAATAACGCCACGGACACACGGCATTTATTGGAGCCTGTCGCAGGGTTTTTGCTCAGTATGCAAAAGACGTTGAAAAGAAAGAAGTTAACCTACTTTATTGCGATCACGCTTACAGACCTCATGATTTGGCTTTCCATTGTCCACGCCCATGCAAGCCGTTCTCGGCTCTTGTTGGCCACTTGTTCGGTAACGGAATTAACAAAGCAACCACACGTGTAAGCCTCATGTCTACATTGCGAGAAGGCCCAGCGGTCATTCTAAAGGTATGTGCGTGTTCTAAAAAGGGCCCTCGCGTCAGAATGGCTTTAAGGTTTCCGCATTGGCCTGTAAGAAGCAGCCGACTGAGACCTTTGCGTTTACGCTTAACCTTGTCAAATTACATCACTTGACACACTGCGGAACCGCTTAGTACGCACAGATGCACACATCATGGCATGCTGTGTAATTCCTGCATCCGGTACCTCTTGCATGCGATCCCGCTTGGTACGCATGATCGCTTGCATCCGAAAGAGGGCATGCGTGAGGGACGTCCGAAGCAGGGCATGCCTCACGCATTTACCTAAAACCTAAATTATCCCTTAATTATCCTCACCTAAAACCTAATTTAGTTTTCGTCGCTGTTCAGCACGAAGCTAAAAAAGGAACGGTTGCGAAACAAAATAGAGTTTATGTCAATTCCAAATGCGACGTCTTGCTGGGCGGCGTTAGGGTAACTAATACGCTTTTGGGAATAGTGTAGAGAAGGATATTCAATAACCTAGTGGGTTTAAAATCCACTATGCTGGCACGTTTTTGCCCCTTCTTGCGCACCAAGCTCGTTGCGCCCACCGCACTTTCGTGCGAAATTCCAGGAGTGCAGGAGGGTCGGCAAAGAGAAAACATCACTCGTTTTCCGCCGTCTGTAGGCCGGCGGACCTCAGGCGGCCGCTTCCGTTGCATCGACCGCGCGGTATATAAACGACCGCCACTGCAACAGCTGACGGGGAGTCAGTGTGGTGGACGGGCGCACGCCGTCTCGCAGCGTGTTGCCTAGATAAACGCGAGAGAGCTAGCCGCATCATTGCTTCGTGACTTCCCTCCCATTCGACGAGAGTGCGTGGTCATGGACACAAACTCCGACCAGTTACGCGCCTTTGAGGCCAGCACAAGAGCGCCGCACCGCCCGCGGGATACAAGTGTGGCGGCCCCTTCACGCGGGGGATACCCGGAGACTAGGGGTGTCGTCCGAGAAGCTAGCTGGCTCCAAACTTTTTGTTGCGCCCTTTTGTCGCTGTACTGCATGAAGTCAGCTTAAATCACATGTCGCAGTTATGTGTTTTCCGCAACCGCAACATCCTTATGTATTCTGAGGTCAAAATGAACAGAGGCCAAGAATAAATGGCTCGTCAGCATTGACCTTTTAACCGTTACCATGCGACACGTAGACTAGTCCAGTTCGCCTCTGAGGCCAGCCTAGGAGAGGCTCGTTATTACTCCGTCCATAGTTTGACCTCGCACGCCGCACGGACACAAAAATTGTAAATTGAGTGAGCCAGTTGGCGCTTACAGAGCACTGAGGCCGTAGCTAACCTATGCAAGCAGTCGCATGAAAATGTGACTAACTTGCTTCACGTCCGGCCTACATCTTATTGGGCTATGCAGGTCATTTGTCCAAATGACCCATCAACATGCCATCGTAATTGCCCCTTACTTTCGTCGCAAATTCCATCGTAGCATGCACGGAATTTAACGCTGTTAATCAGGAGCCGTGGTGGCTGTACCCAAAATGCGATCAGTGTTATTGCATTTATCACAGTCAAAGTATCGACGTACCAAGTGAAATTAGGGGCCCGTAGCGAAACAAAAAATGCAATTTAAAGACAAATCAA
>JNEY01000094.1:72433-132759 GCA_020875895.1 Aphelenchus avenae | reverse complement strand
TCCGTGTCCGTGCCGTGCACGGCACGGACACGGACACGGATTCCGTGTGCATTGGGACCGTAGTGTTACAGGCCTCATGATCTGGCTTTCCTTGTCCACGCCCATGCAAGCCGTTCTCTCGTATTGTCGTACACTTGTTCGGTAACGGAATTAAGAAAGCAACTACACGCGTAAGCATCATGTCTGCAGTGCGTGAAGGTTCTCCAGCGGTCATTCTGAAGGTACATGCGTGCTCGCGGAAAAAGGCCCTCGCGTCAGGACCGCTTTAAGGGTTCCGCATTGGCCTGCAAAAGCGCCCAAGTGAGTCATTGCGTTTCCCTTAACCTAGCCAAATTACATCGCTTAATACACTGGCACCGCTTAGTACGCACAGATGCACACATCATGTCATGCTGTGTAATTCCCGCATCCGGTACCTCTTGCATGCGATCCCGCTTGGTACGCATGATCGCTTGCATGCATGTCCGAAGCAGGGCATGCCTCAGGCATTTACCTAAAACCTAAATTATCGCTTAATTATCCTCTCCTAAAACCTTGTTTAGCTTTCGTCGCTGTTCAGCACGAGCTAAAAAGTAACGTTTGCAAGACAAATAGAGTTTATGCCAGTTCAGAATGTGACGTCTTTCTGGGCGGCAAATGTTACCTCATACGCTTTTCGGAACAGTGTAGAGTAGGATACTCAGTGCAATGTTATTGTACTCAGTTTACCACGGACACCGTAGCGTGTTAAAATCCACTATGCTGGCACGTTTTAGCCCCTTCTTGCGCACCACGCTCGTTGCGGCCACCACACTTTCGTGCGAAATTCCAGGAGTGCAGGAGGGTCGGCAAAGAGAAAACATCACTCGTTTTCCGCCGTCTGTAGGCCGGCGGACCTCAGGCGGCCGCTTCCGTTGCATCGACCGCGCGGTATATAAACGACCGCCACTGCAACAGCTGACGGGGAGTCAGTGTGGTGGACGGGCGCACGCCGTCTCGCAGCGTGTTGCCTAGATAAACGCGAGAGAGCTAGCCGCATCATTGCTTCGTGACTTCCCTCCCATTCGACGAGAGTGCGTGGTCATGGACACAAACTCCGACCAGTTACGCGCCTTTGAGGCCAGCACAAGAGCGCCGCACCGCCCGCGGGATACAAGTGTGGCGGCCCCTTCACGCGGGGGATACCCGGAGACTAGGGGTGTCGTCCGAGAAGCTAGCTGGCTCCAAACTTTTTGTTGCGCCCTTTTGTCGCTGTACTGCATGAAGTCAGCTTAAATCACATGTCGCAGTTATGTGTTTTCCGCAACCGCAACATCCTTATGTATTCTGAGGTCAAAATGAACAGAGGCCAAGAATAAATGGCTCGTCAGCATTGGCCTTTTAACCGTTACCATGCGACACGTAGACTAGTCCAGTTCGCCTCTGAGGCCAGCCTAGGAGAGGCTCGTTATTACTCCGTCCATAGTTTGACCTCGCACGCCGCACGGACACAAAAATTGTAAATTGAGTGAGCCAGTTGCCGCTTACAGAGCACTGAGGCCGTAGCTAACCTATGCAAGCAGTCGCATGAAAATGTGACTAACTTGCTTCACGTCCGGCCTACATCTTATTGGGCTATGCAGGTCATTTGTCCAAATGACCCATCAACATGCCATCGTAATTGCCCCTTACTTTCGTCGCAAATTCCATCGTAGCATGCACGGAATTTAACGCTGTTAATCAGGAGCCGTGGTGGCTGTACCCAAAATGCGATCAGTGTTATTGCATTTATCACAGTCAAAGTATCGACGTACCAAGTGAAATTAGGGGCCCGTAGCGAAACAAAAAATGCAATTTAAAGACAAATCAAACGAGTGGATCAGAGCGTGTCGTCGTGAGTGTACAGTCGATGAGATCCTTCCGCAGCGGAAGAGCCGATGCGATGCTCCACGTACTGGTTGACGTTGGAGTCGACGAGCTTCGGCACAGGCCTCAGCAGGAACACAGCGTCGTCAAGTTTGTAATAGGCCTAAAATTTTTCTAAGCTTATTTTTAAGGAATGCACCCGTTGACTTGCCCGGTTGAAATCTCCTTCGCAGAGGTAGGGTAGCTTCGTCCACCGAACCACGTCGAACCCTGCTGGCCGAAAGGTCTCCTCGGTCAACGAAACGACCTGTTCCTCGAAGGTCCTGCCAGTGACGTTGATAGCGGCATCTGAACTCGTTGTTTAATGGTGTAAGGGGTATGGGCAAATTTTTCGGAGGATTTGGCCATCGTCTACATGTTAAATGCTACTAGGACAATTTTCCTGGCTATTCGAGAAGATATCACATATCTAAACAAGAGCACGCAAAGAAACAGTTTAGGGCACAGAAAACAAAAATTTTGCAGGTATAAATAGGCAAACTTTTGGGCAAAGTACTTCGTGACAGCCGCTCAAGTAAAAGAGATGAAGGACAAGTATTTATGCGGAGGGACCTTCCGTTAGCGCTTGCGAAGGGAAATGAAAGCGCACGAGGGTTTTCGCTAACCCCCAAAAACGTCCCTTTGCCACTATTACCTGCTCTGTTTGAGTTCTCCTTGAGGTTGAACTCCACGTACTGCTTCACCGGCAGGACGATCGCCAGCAGCACAAGGCAGTTGGACTGGGACGCCGTTTGGTGCAACTCGGCAAGCAGCTGCTTCGGGCTGAAGTGGCGGTCGAGTAGGTTCAGCGCAGAAATCAGGTGAAACCGTCGGTTGTGGCTGACCCATTTGTCGACGGCTAGCGTCGTAAAGCCGCGCTGCCGTAGCCGCCAGTCCATCACCTGAAAGGGACCAATAACATGGTTAAGACGAACTTAACAAAAAAGAGCCTAGGTCTCCAATAAAAGGGACAATCAGGAGATGGATAAACAGGGGCATTAAAGTGCATAAATGAGTCGGACGATCGGGGATCGACCGCACCACGCACTTAACAGAAAGAAGTTTTCGGATTACACAGGACAAGTCAATAGACAGAAGGTTAAGCAGGAGAACATGACTTGAGCCTAAATTAGCGCCGTATACAGCGCTTGCTACAACACCACTCAACTTGACGACTGGATGGCGTAGGTCAGTATGGAGGTTTATCCTGGGGCTTTAAAGGCGAAAAGAACATAGCGACGTTTGCCAGCGATGCTTAAGTCAAGTGAATGGCATCGCGAACACTGCAGACAGTGACACGGTCCTGCAAGGAAAGCGATAGCGGGTAAGAACTGTTATTAGGCCCAGCAACTGCTCAAAAGAAAATCTGAGTGCCTACCCCCGACGTTTCCGTCGCGTAGACGTCGTTGTAGAATTGACCCATTACGCTGGTAACGCCGCCATCTCCTGCTCCCAAGTCGAGCACCTGTTAGGAGCGGCATCGTACGGAAGTCTCTCGCTACACTCACCGCTTTGTCGATGGGTGACCAGTCGTCCGGAAGGCCGAGAAAGCCCTTGAGCTGGTCGTGCGAGAAGACGAACATCCCTCCCCGGTTCAGTATGCCGTTGATGCTGGTCTTCGTTAGCGCTAGCGAGAGGACGGAGGCCGCGAATGAGTAATACAGCTAAAAACGCACCTTCAAGGGCGTATCATTCCGACTGAATACGGGTCAACTGACCTGCAAGCAGACGCTATTGCTAGTAGACAGTGACGCGTCGAGGAAGCTCTCCGTCTCGTTGTCGTAGGCGCTCCGGTGGAACGTTGAACGGATTTCCGCCGACGGTATCGCGTCCAGATTGACCTGATACCAGTAGTTGCGGTTCTCGTTGATCAATACGTCGTCGGAGGCGTCCTTCTCGAGAAGCATGTTCGCTAGTCGCTGTCCCCGGTACATGGTGCGCAGCAGGACGAAGAAGTCGTATGCTGAAAGCGGAAGGGTTGGGTTACTGCATCGATAGATTTCGATACAAATTCTAGTGACTACGCCTAAAAGTACGACAAAATTTAACGCCAATTATACGTCTAACATTGAGGAAACTTGCCTAGAAGTAGCACGACTAGAGCCATCCATCCGTAAAATACGTTCAGCACAATTTTCAACATCCTTTAGCCCCACGGAGCCAGAAGGTGCCAGGGTAAATATGGCGGGTAAAACGTGTTTCACTCGGACCTTGTACCCTGGCTTATCAGAGCGCCGCAACGCGTGCACTATTCGTACAGGTCAACAAGCACTTTTAGGTCGCTAATAAACCCGCCAATTCATCCTTTAAAACCTGCGTAAAATGCGCAGAAAAAGCGTTGCATAAAAGTTCTAATTTCAGCGGGAGTTTTGTACAATTGGCAAGTTACTGAAGTACAAATGAGAACGATTTGTAGAAGCTGAAAGCGACAAAAGGACGAAGCTTCCACAGTGGCGTGCGCATAACGCCAAGCCGCACTCCTCGGGACCAACTGGCCGGAGAAAACGTAACGTGCTCCCCACTGCAAGCAAACACACCCGAACGTGTGCGCTATCCAAGAAAAAATAGAACGTTATTGTGCAGACGGCCTCGATTCGAGCGCTCGACTACGAGGCAATAAGGTAGTCGGGCCACGAAGAAGAACAAGTCATGCAGACGTAATAATGAATCGAGACACGCACCAGTCTCGCAATCATTGCTTCATCCCGTTAACCTAACGGTAAAAGGAACCCGCATGCTTCCGGGGATTCTGCACGTCTTCCTCTCTGAAAGAAGACGCAGTCAACGAGAATTCAAGCATCCTTTCCGCAGCAGTGCGTCTTCGTAGAGGCATAGCCGAAACAAAAGCGGCATACTTGGAAATCCAAAGTATTTATGAAAAACGAGGGCGCAGTGGTAAGCGGTCATTCTACAAGCACATGACACATACTCGAAGCCAACAAGAAGGATCAGCATAAACAGAAACGAGAAATGTCATAAGCGGTCACAATTCTTACGACACAATCGCACGCATAAAGTCGTCTAGGCGCATAGCACGGATGTAGTCGTTCATTGCGGGCGACGTTTCAACGGCGAATACCGCGTACTCCTCGATGCGCCCGGTGGCTCGCAGCATTTTCATGAACGCCTTCGTGTGCAGCTAAACGTTGACGTTACTCCTGCTCGACCATTTGGCTAGCTCTTTACTCGGAGAGCTAGCGGCCGGGCTGCACATGCGTGCATACCGCTCGCCACCAAGGTTGCATTGGGTTTCAGGTTCTGGTAATTTTTGTATTCAGGTTTTGCGGCAAAATTCCGTTATTGCGGGTAAATATTTTTAGCTCGCCATTGACGATTTGCCCCATTTTTTCTAGAGTTTTTGCTCATAATCACTAATCACTTAGTATGGCCTACGTCGGGGGTCTGAATAACGTTTTCCGGCTCAGGCTTCATGTTTAAGGTCTCCTAAAACCAGCGTGATGCAACCTTGCTCGCCACTGTTTCGGTGGCGTGTTAACACAGTGAAAGAAGTAAAGGAAGTAAAGCGGACTTCACTTCATTTTCACTTTGCTCTCCCGCAAAAACGCACTTCATCCGAAACCGTGCTGCTCGCTATCACATGGATCCCGAAATACGCATGCATGCATACCGCTCGCTATCGCATACTAGCAGGGGTCAGACTTTGGGCTGCTTTAACTTTTCCCAGCTATCCAATACGGATGGCACGTGTCACTTTTACGTAACTGCTTAACGCCTATCGAATGACACGAAGCGTGAACCGATAGCGACAAGGTTTTTTTTTTGGGACGTACGGACAACTAGCGCCTTAGTGTATAAGGGATAGCTTACGTTCTCCTCACGCAGCTTTCCGAGGACGAAATCCACGAACTCTTGGTGGAGGTTCTTTTCCTTCAGTAAATCGGTGGCGCTCTTTCCCGCCATCAGCGCGAAAACATAAGCTTTTCCGGTCGCGTCTGGGTAGGACTCCCAAATGAAGTCGAGGAACATGCCTTTACCGGCGCCTGGTACAGAAGGACCTGAACGACGCTACTTTGGTCAAGAAAGATTGCAAGCTCGTTTACCCGGTGTATTCTCTGCCAATTGGCCCTGTTGAGCGGTGGCCGCAGCCACGTGAACACTGATGGCGGCGGTATTCGGTTCCGCAACGGCTTCGCTGTTAGGTTCCGGATGGCTGTTGGCTAGCTGCTGGTCGACGTCCACTTCGGGCACTGAAAGCCGCTATGGGTTATTCCTGACAGGCAGAGAAGAGTATGTATGGGCTCACCATCCTCGAGTGGAGCAAAGATGTCGTTGAGAGCTGCGTCACCGATTGGCAGGACATCGGTGGGCACACCGTCGAACTCTAGTCGAGCGATGTAGTCGCGGCCATCCGCACTGTCGTCTAGAACACCCCTATTTTCCGGACAGTTTCATGGAACCCTGTACCTAGTAGGCTCCGGATGCTGCTGCACGACGACCAAGGCCTCGCTTCCGACGCTTCTGTATTGACGCACGGAGTCGGCGGAGTCGGAACGGTGGCCAGTTGATGTCCGTCGCCGTTTGAAGGAGCATGCTCGAGCATCTGTGCACGCTCGGAAGACTCATCAGGTCCTAAACAAGTCATAGTATGTCGTGGAACGCGATCATCGCTAAATACCCGGTTCCTTCTCGCCGCTTGGCTCTTGCTTAGCGATTCTAGCTGCCGCTGCGTTCGTCACGCCGACGGCGGCGATGGGCTTGGCTTCCTCCCTTTCTATAATGACGCAGTCATCGTCGTCGCTTTGCGGTTCATCCTCGGCAGGCGCTTCGGGCTCTAAAGGATATCCGGCTAGTCTTAGCCGATAGTCAAGCGATGCAGACGGAGGTTTTTTTTTAGCAAACCAAAGCATTTTGTATTCTACTTATCTCTGAATCACTGAGAAAGCCATAGGGATAACAAAGATTTCGTAAATGCACTGTTCGAAAAAACCTTGCCCGCGAAATGACTTATTTCTCGCAGGATCCAAGGCCGCCATGCTGAATAAAAAATGGCGCTTACCTTGTTCGCTGGCTTCTACCGGCTCCTGCGCAACGGCCTCCGCCTTGGGATAAATGAGCTTCATCAGCTTCACCGTCTTCACCTCGATGATCTCGTCGTCGTCTTCATTCCGTTGATTCACCTCCGCAGTGACATTAGGTTCATTCTCCTCTGCACCGGCATTGGGTAGATTCTCCTCCCCACCGACATTGGGTTCTAAACGCGCCAGAGTCCGGTCCATAAGTCAAGTCCCCAGCTTGCTTCCTACCGTCTATGTCGTCAGCAGTTGAATCCAGGACGGTGAACTCGGCACGCAGCGTAATGGCTTCGTCCACGAGGTAACCTTTCGTTGGATCGAACAGCACCTGAAACGACGTTTGATAGTTTTGAGACGGAAATTCTGTCTTAGGCTTTGCGAGAACAAAATAGTCTTTTTTAACTATTTATGCGAAGCACCTGGCTTATTTCCACCCCTACCCCTAACCCCCTGAACAGTGAACTGTTTAAAGGTCATTCTAGTAGCAGCCTAACTACCCGACCTTATCACCGTAATGCGAACGTACTTTGTACGACAAGAGCCCTTCGAAACCATGGCCGTCCTCGTACTCGCCGACCGGAGTGTGCCCGTCATGGTGGACCAGATCGAAGTCACACTTCGGTGAGCGACGTCGGCGGTGCGGTCCGTTGTGCTTGTCGATCTGGAACTTGAAGTCCACGTCAACGCGGCGACGGCGACCAGGGTCGGACGTCGCCACGCGGAGGTAGATAGCCAGGACGTTCTGAGGACGTCCCCCGGCCGAAGGGCGGCCGACCGGAAAGGCGACCATATTGAAACGGAGTCCCTTGACGGTGACGTTGGGGCTCTGGAGGCGCTTGCCATAGCCGGGGTCGCTCGCCAGTTTCCGCTCGGCATCCTCGATGGTCCACACGATCGTTCCGTCCGGTCTTTTGGGCTCTAAAGTGGTCCTATATTAACAATGGAGAGGAGTCTGCGTGTATGTGTAGGAGGAGTGTGTCACGCATTTCGGTATTTGGCTTATCTGAAAGAAGGTGGGCTGGGACTTTTTACCCTTTGGGTTTACGAAAGCGCTTTTTGACGAGTGGAAAGCGACACCTAAAGTAATGGTCCAGGAGGGCTAGACTCGGTTTTTTTCATTGAACTGAAAGACACAATATTTTTGAGCACACCTCGCTTTTTGCGGCGGCGTAAAAACCTGAGCTACCAAAAACCCGGTTACTGTCAAAAATCGAATTTTTTGGCAAAAATTGTGGCGAAAATTAATTCGGTGCCTTAAACACAAAACAACTGACGGTCAAGACAAGTTTTCATCGGTTTCCGGACTACTCAGTCGAGCGATGCGAGGCGCAAACGTACCTCTTACAGGTGGTGCTGTCCGCTCAGCCCGACTCGTGGTGGCGGCTCTAGCTCTCGGCGTTTGGTTGACTGCGCGTTTCGGCGTTCGCGCACTGCGCACGCGTGGTTCACTTCGAGCACCCTGCGAATTCTAAACGTTTCCGTTCAACTACCTAGATCGTGTGAGAGATTACGCCACCTTTGTCTTCCTTGCAGCAGCAGTCTGTGTTCGGGTTTGGATTCGGGTAGTCGAATTCATCGCGACTTGTAGAAGTTGAAGCGGATAGTCGATGGCTCGAGTGGCACCTGAAGTCCGAATTATTTACGAGCTGGGGACATCGTCTCACTACAAAACGGATAAAAGCGCGCACAAAATAAGCGATTTCAATGTCGCCCTAGTAAATCCGGGTGCAACTTGCTTGGAAGAGGTTCCACTTCGGCAGAGCTCAGGAAGGGCGTAGCTAGATACGTCATATCAAAAGAGGCCCGCGGTTCGTCGCCAGTATGGATGAACATGTTTTTCGTCTTTTTGAAGATGGCACACAGAGGCCAGAGTCCGAGCGTCTTAGAAACTACACCTACCATCGCCAAATTCGGCAATCTATGCCGCCTGCTCTATGCCTAGACTAAGCTTCACGAAACCCGCATTGTTATGGCTGGGACAAAAATGGTTCCTTTCCACATCATGAACTTTTTTGTTTTGCAATCTTAGGCCCTAAAACACGAGATTTCAGGAAAAGAAGCAACTTCTCGTTGGTAGGTTTCGTCAATATAACGAGGAAGCATGTTCACATTGATCGAAGGTTGACCTTCGCGGGTAGGTAATGAAAGCAGACGCACAACGCGCGCGCTAGCACCGGCAGCCCATGCCGAGGATGCGTGCGCCTGGCGCTGCGCGAAGACCGATCATCGACCGCCCGCTGATGAGTGCCAAAGGGCGTGCCGATCGAGTGATGGGCGACAGGCACATGATGCCTAAAGGCAATTTTGGCCTGGGAAATGCCGACTTTCAAGTGCCCTCGTGGCGTCCGATAAGCCGTCTTCTTGTCCGCTTCAGCATATGAAGCAGACGTCGTTCAACCACGGCATCAGGTCTAATACTTGAAAATACCTACTGTGTGAAGCCGCAAAAAACGCCAATAAATCGTTCGTACAAATTGAGCGCACACATAAAGGTAAAATTCGAATCGGGTACCCGGACCATATTATTATCCAATCTTGGCCGATTTAAGCTGCCGTTTTGTTGCCGGAAACGGCGGCCGACTTCGTTAATTCCCACCTATCGACATTATGAGGGCTCGAGGGCTGACCCAATTCGATCCCAATAGGATGGTGGCTACGTGACGCACTCTCTGTGATGATCACAAGCGGGGATGCTCCGGCCGCGGAGGGAACGCGGAGCAGCAACGTCTGTCCGCGACCTGTGGAATTTGGCACACCACACGGAGTTACTAAATAGGTAATGTGCAGTGAACCTTGCGGACGATGAGGCTGATCCTACGAATACATCAGTGAAATTATCTTGGTGAAAACTTCGTCACCACGTGGAAAACGAGTAACACCGTTGCTTGTATTGCTAACTGTCGGAAGGCTAGTGACATACAAGCCATTAGGCAAAAGGAGCACGGAATGTTTCGAATTTTCAACATCCATTTCACGACGGTTGGCTTGCATGAAGAGGGAAGCTCATCGCCTATTAAAGTTTTCCTCCGGAACTGGTAGCGACGCTAGTGCATCTGTCTGTTGGGACTAAGGACGGAAACGGAAAGTAGTCTTGGAGATTTATTAACAATTATAACAACGTAGATAGAAGGCACACAGTGTGCAACGTAAAACATAGGCAGCGCCAGTATTACATCTGAGGTATTCAACGCTCAAACAAATGCGGTAGGTGAATCGTCCAGAGGGAGCAACGTCGGGGCGGTCTTCTCGGCGAGTATCGAGCCGAGCAGCTGAAGAACAGCTGTGTAGTCTTGCTCGGTTACGACCGGTTGCGCGGCGTCCTGTGATGACGCGTCTTCCGCTGAAGCCGGCGACGGAGAGGTCACTTGCGTAAACGACGGGCCTAAAAGTACAAGGAAAATTAAATAAAGATCGGTAAGCGGCGGCCGTACCGTACCGAACAGACCCTACCCGTGCCGTACCAGTACGGTACGGGGTAGTAATACGGTACGGCATTAGTACGGACCGTACTAGCGCTAAATCTCGAAAAAGCCGGAGCCGTACCGTACTCCGTACTTACTGGCCCGCCCGTACCATACTTCGTTCCGTACCGTACTATAAACGAGGGCACTAGCGATGGTAGCGAGCTGCTTAATGTCTAAAGTTTAACGTACTTTGGTAGACTACCATCGACGCTAATGATCGCTTCCGGGCGGCGCCTTCGTGCATCTTCTTCGCGATCGGATTGTGCTTGATCTTCAGCGCGGAGATCGCACGATTGTGGTACTGCGTGACGCCGATGAACTGCGTCACTTGCGGCTCATAGGTGAAGACGATCGACGGCTTGCCTGCGTCGAGCCGGAGCACTTGAAAGACGGGCTGGTACTTGTGCAGGGACGCGATGGAGATCTGAATCGCAAGTTCAAGTAAACTTAGTCGGATTTCAGGGCAAAAATGCCGCATTGATGAAGGCCTTTGAGGGACGTCTTTGGGCTACTTTTCATAATTTCTTACTACAAACATCACAAAACACAAACATGACCTAAAGTATCGAACTGGCCGGCAAAAATACTCACGCGATGTCACCCAGCATTAGGGAGGCTTCTCGATTACTAACCGTGGTAGAATCGAAATAAAGTTTTCGAAACGAAAGCGGGAATAATTTAGTTTCAGAAAAGCGCATGCAGCATCACATGCCTTGGACCCAAGCGCTATCGCATGCTAGCGTCATTGGATGCGGGAAGCATACATTCCTGCTATGGATCCTACGTGGGCTGTGACGCATACTAGGCGCTGCTGTATACAGCAGGGCCGTATTTAGGATTTCAGGATAGGGAAAGGCACTTTGCGCCTGAGCAACAGGCGAATCTGAGGACTTTATCCCGAGTCTCGTGAGCTTCCAGGACCGTATCCAGGATTCTGGGTTAAGGGGGAGGCCGGGAAGGGTCAAGGTAGGGGCCTAGACCACTGCTTAGCTGACTCCCTATTCTCACCGTACCTCTTGGTCGGAAATGCCCGTCGGCGTGCGATTCATCAGCTTGATGCGGTCGAAGGAGACCGTCTGCTTCATCCAATGCTCGCCATTAGCGCACTGATCGTGGTGGAGTACGGCGTTGGACCACTCCGCCACGTTGTCGCTTCGGTACGGACTTGAGACCCATCGCTTCTCCGTGGATATGTACCTGAGATTACGATGTTTCTACCGTCAAAATTATCGGTAAATAGCGCTTACCTGAAGGGCCCTATAAGCCGCATTGAGACGACGATTGCGTAGACGCCTTTCGGATTCAGTCCTCGAACAGAGAGCTCGAAGCGAGGAAACATTTTTCTAAATCCCCGGTGTCTGGTGAACCTAAGCACGTGGAGATGTACCTGCTTGATTCGCGCGCAAACATTTCCGTTCCGACGTCGTAGAATTCTCGCCAGAGTTCTTCGTTCGCCAGCGATATCGATATTCCCGACTCCAAATTCGTCGCCGCGTGCTTCGAAAGTGGTGGAGTCGTCCGAGTTTCTTTCGGCTAAAAGTCGGAACGTACTCAAACACAAAACTTCTAAAGTCCGTAGGACTTACAGTTTCCGCCGGCAGCGTACTCGATGCTTCCAGCTTTGAAATAAGCTGGTTCATCCGACTTTCCTTCTTCTAAAATACGGAGTTCAACCGCTTGAGGTACAGCGCAGAAGTCCGAACACAAGTGTTTGCGTACCTTTTCAGCAATCTTTCGACGCTCGTTCTCTTCCGCTTGCTTCACGATACGGTCCATGGTGGCGGACATTCCGGCCAGGGCCTCGCTGAGGCCGTTGGGGTCCACCTTTTTCGAGCCGATCAGCAGCGATGCGAGGCCAGCGCCTTCTTCCGACGTATTGTCCTAAAGCACAGCATCGACTCGCATCAGGGCTGGGCTTGGCTCAGCATCAAAATGGGTCATTGTTTTGGAAGCGGAATTTAATCGGGTACGCGCCTGAGGCGTGATAAACGTGCAAGCTCCAGAGCGGCTCGTAGCCGGAGCTGGCTAGTCCGGCAATAAGGCATTTTAATTAAATCCGTATCAAACGGGTATCGCTCGGAGTTAGTTGTATCAGGAACTTCAGGACTGACCTTTTGCGACCCTGAAGAAGACGGTATTGAGTCGTTGCTGGACTCAGCCTCCATGCTCGCTGCCGAGTACCCCTCCAGAAGCGGCTCCGTCTTCACAGACCGGTGACTGCTGGAATAAAGGCCACCGTCCGCGGCCAGGAAGTCTTGCATGGAGAGTGCCCTACCTAAAGCAGTAAAGATCATCAACGTACCGTTCTCGCTACCCCCGAAAATGCCGGCACGGTACGGAGCGTCCTAATACGGTACAGTATGGCATTAGGACGAGCCGTACTAGTGCTAAATGTCGAGAAAACTGGCGCGTATCGTACTCTTTACTGGGCGGATTCCACCGGACGTCCTCCGTACCGTACCGGTACGGGCCATAACAAGGTGCGGCTGCCGGTCATAAAGCACTCAGCATAGGACCCGGAGAGTCCCCCAGGTAAGTGCACGCAGGAAACAATGTTTACCCTTGTTTATTTCCAACGAACAGCGAGAATCGACGGCGCTTGCAAGGTCATTCGGGTGCATTATCGTCCCGCCGTAGTCGTCAACAAGGTCCATTTCGACTGGCTGTCCTTCCGCGTGCGCACTAAAAAGGCAGAGGTTGCGAAAGAGGCAGCGCATTCATCCTTGCATACTGGCAGAGTTGCCAATTGATGTCGAAACACACGCGCAAATGCATAGTTACCACGGGCATTAGAAGTAAACATGAGCAAGACTTACGGAAACTGTGGCGAGAAATGAGCGGTGCGTAAATTTACTGATGTAGGGCACTAAGGAAAGTATTCCTTGCATGTTTGCAGATGGAGTATGCCGATTTCAACAGGCTAGTGGGTCGTAGAAATTGTTCAAGGAAGGGAACGGCACAGACCGGCTTAATACTTTACTAGTATGTTCCCGACGGTCCATGTGTGCACTCCTTGCATATGTTTCATTGACATAACGAGGTCCTGCTACTATCTTAAAGCCTCTTAGACCCTACTCATTCTTACCCATTCGGGTCACTGTGCCCAAAGGTCACTGGACCTTATGGACCGTCTTGCAGTACCTATTGATAAGGGTTCGTCGCCCTCCGGTCACGTACTGTCGCGCTGTGTTATTTTCCGTGCCACATCACGGAGCGGAAGGCGGCACGGAGAGAGGGGTCTTCATGGAATGAAACACGGCACGTCCCAAAATTTAAGCAATTAATCCGTGCCATTCCGATTCTAGGACGTAACGGCATTAATTTTCGCAAAACGGGACGGAAAATGGCACGTCTAGGGTCAGGACGGAACAGAAAACGGCAAGCGGTCAATGCTGAAACCTACTAATCATGGTTCAAGAAACTACTGTTCTACTTTCCAAGAAACTCAGTCCACAAGAGTCGACGACGCTGGTACCCCAATGAAATCGGAGGCCCATTGAAGTCCAAAGTTCTGGGTTTGGACCAATGATCGGAAAATCTTGTAGGTCATGCCCGCCTTTGCATACATGGAACCGATAAGTGTACTTCACACGGTTACTCAAGGAGTTTCCAGGAGAGAGTACATTGACCATTGGCCTTCCCCCTGTTGGCTACCGATCTGGCCGGCAGAAGGGCTCTGGCACACAGATTTTTTCTGAGTCACGCGGCAAAGCAAAGCCCAACAAAGGAATGCGCCTGCAGCGCTGCACGATTGTGTCGTACGCAGGCATGAATTGCTAATCGCGTGCGTCGACAAGACTGCAAGGGAGGAATGCGCGCAAGGCAGCGGGCGGAAACCTGTGACCATAAACGTGGCGGTCATTCATGCGGCGGCGCGATCGATGGGAAGCGGCGCTGGGGTGGAAATACCAGCCGCGAGTGGGGGTCTTAGCGAAATCAGCGGGTGACCTCTCCCTTTGTCCTCGATTCCCCTCCATCCCCGTCGGCCCGCCTGCCTGCCCGTACCAATCGACCACATCCACCCGTGCGGTCGCCACCGTGGCGGAAAAGCCGCCCCGATCGCGGCGGCGGCGACGACCCCTTCCCTGCCGAGAGTGCAGCATCGTTTGTTGACTCTCCGCACGCTAGGCGTCCTGCCCGTGCTCCTTCATCCCCGATGACGACAAGGACCGAAAGGCTACCTGGCTGCCTGCGAACGGGTCTACCCGCGACGAGAGCCCCGCGACGAGTACCTGTGGCCCACACCGTTATTAGCATTTTGCGTGGGCTTGAGGGACGAGAACGCGACAAACCGTGCTTACAGACGCTAAGCTGGAGGTGTAGCGCCGTTGGTGCAGTAGGCTCCTCGGTAGTGAAGAAGAATCATGCTCTACTTCCTCGCCTAAGGCAGCTGGATGTAACGGACAGGATACGAGAAAGCTGACCTCGAAAAGCTCAAATTGTACTTAAACGCGCATAACGTATTCCGTATGACGGCACTAGTCCAGTACGAGATTCCGCACTGTACTTCGATCTTATACATTACCCGTCAAACACTCGGAAACTGAATTGGACAATCGGAAACTGTGCACTGACCCGGCGTGCTTTGCGAAGTATACCATGGGCATCTTACGGATGTCGGGACGAAATTAAACAGTTTCAAACCATAAAGCGGCATGAGCATTGTCTGAATTGTCATCTCAGTAGCCCACGAGAGTCATTGTAGACTGTCAAATGTGGTTAACCTAGCGCTTTCTGGGCTTGTACTCATGCGTAAGCCATCGTTCCAGCCTGGACGCATGCGAATTTGCTCCGTTCTCTCTAGCCGGGCTGGGGGATTCTAAAAATGAAACCGAGACCGAAACCTCCAAAATGTCCGAGACTCTCGGTTTCCGAGACCGAGACTGCAGCACATTTTATTCTGGTCCGTAATAGGGCGTGGTAGCGTAGTGCCGGTATAAGTTGCTTGCTTGACCATTACTACCTAAAGTAGCCTATGCGTCTCGCTTGGTACAGAAAGGGCAACAAATGGGCAGACTGCGACTCCGTTGAGCAACAGGTGGAAACCGAGAGAAGGCATGCCTACGTGTAGAAGGTCGTCGGATTGCGGCCGTCACACACGGGCAAATTGCATGCATCTTCATGCAATAGCACTTAGTATGTATAGACACACATGCATGCGCATGTCCTTCTGCATGGTGGCGCCGGTGTACGCATGACTGCCCACAGGCACAGCACGGCATGCGGCATGAACTTTCCATAAAAGCTGCACCAATATTCCGTCCGAAAGTGTACGACGTAATGAATCTGTGCATATAAAGCGTAGAAGTTCATCGTTTGTTGGGACACCCCATTTAGAGCACTTATTCTGTTATTGGCCTAGCCATCATAAACCCTATCAACACATTTGCTGAATTTTGTAGGAAAGAAGCCACTAGCTTTGTCAGTATCAAATCAGTTTATGCACATAATGTCACAAATTAGTATGTGTATCGGCAAAGAATAGAAGACTTAAGTGTCCTTCTTGAGTTGAAACACAGATAGTAGGGTAAGCATTATAGCGTCCCAGAAAGTATCGCTTACATCGGCACGTACTTTGAGCTTTCCGCATCTGCGTAGCGTTAGGGACGTTGGCTTGTAGAATGCAAGAACCTGACCGTCGCTGTCACGCAGTTCTATGGATCCTTTCCGGCCTTAAAAAGCGATTTCGTTACGCCTAATTTTGAGCCCTAGGCAATTTTATTGGTCGTCTTGAAAACCTTTTTTAATAGTTGCTTCGGTAACCTTACCCGGCGCCCAGCAGTATCGTTCGCAGTCGTCGATCTCCTTGGAAGGCAGCTCGAACTCGTACTCGATGCTGCCGTCGTAGAGTACCTTCGTAAGCAGCTCGGTACAGGATCTGTCAGCGAAGCAATCGGCGTGTGCGCCACCAGCAGTCTGACAGACACCGACGAGTGTCTTGTCTGAGAGGCGGTTGAGCGCGAGCTGATACTGACAGAAGTAGGCGTCGTATCTGCAAAAGCACCACGATGCTGAGGTGTCTCGACGCGCCCTCACTGTGGGACCGTATTGGCTCTGTAATTTTACGCAATCACTATGGACGCTTGCGCTTATGTTCGGGCCTAGATTGTTCTTTCTGACTTAGGTATCAGGCCCGCCAATATTTGGTGTGGAGCTTTGGTTTTGGTACACACCCCTGTATTGCGAATTGTGGCCCAAATGATCTGATCCAAGCGATGTAAAACTTACTTGATCTGGTAGAGCTCGACCTCCTTAGCAGGCATGAGGCTTCGCAATTTCTTCGGCTTCCTCAAAGCGATGCGGTTGACGTTTCCCCACGCGTCACCGTAGAGGTAAAACGTCCGCCACATGATTTCAGGGTCAAGTCGTCTATCACCCAATCAGTACTAGCAAGTCGTCACTTTTCACTGCTTTAAATCCTTTCGTCTCGCGACCAAAGTGTCATAAAGCCCTGCCAAAAGCGGACGGAGGCGTTCTTTTCTCGGACGAGTGACGACGATACCGTGAAAGGCCGGCCGGTGGTTGTTGACCGGTCACGGCTAGCTCACACCTTTTGTTGACATTAGCTGTCGGCGCTCGGCAGAGAACAACGGCTAAGGCAAGACATTCGAAGCAAGCAAATTTGCCCGTCGGCTCGCTTTTGAAAGGCTATTAGTAACGATCAAACGAGAACTGTGAGAATTAATACGGCCGAAGCAACTGGTCCTTCTCCACCCCAAGGCGCGAAATGAACCGCGAAGAGATCGGGGATAGTGGAGAAATAAATGCCACTTTGACGTTCAAGCTTCTTGCTGGTATGAAGAAGGAAACTCCGAAGTTTCTGCGAATTATATGCCGATCAAAGTCGAAGGTATCCAAAACGCAGCGTGTTTCATAGCCCTGCAAAAATCTTTCCGCATCCAATAGCGGCGAATCGTGGTTGATTACGTAAATGCAGCCCGTTCTGCGGATTTTTGACCGCCTAGCCCGATACTTCGTTGCACTTGTTTTATGCTTTCATGTCGACTACGCGACGCCTCACATAGTCTGCCTAGAACTACCGCAGCATGCTGAAGTACTTGTGAACCTCTTTCTTAGGCTAAAAGTAGATCCCTTGAGATGAAATGCATTGCTCTTAGGGACTTCAGCTATTGCGTAGGTAAGGAAGTGGGACGTCAAGAACGCTCCCCTCCTTACGGTCACTTGAACTCGCTGCGCGCGCTTCCGGTCAAGGATAATTGCTGCACTCAATGTTCGTCCGAGCAGCGCTTGCAGAAAAAGTGCGAAAGAAGTTATTGACGTTGTTGACCGTCGAGGAGCGACTTCGTCTTTTTTGTTTCGTCAAATGAGCGTGGGCCCTCAACATGTTTCTTGCGCTTTTACGATGGTTTTCGGTTGGGCAAAATAAGATTTGCATTGTTGTCTGAGTTGTTAAGCCCGTTAGGTGTGGAAACTGATTGTGCTTGTCATAATTAATTGAACTACTGCCAAAATAAGTCGACTTTTGACGGTCATTTTTCCACTTTTACCGCTGTTTTTTTCGCCGACAAAAACCCGAACCGCTTTCAAAAATCCTTTCTCGTTTTTTGGTAAAAAAAACTGAGAAGCAACGACCGCCACCTTGCGCAATCTCCCATTGTCCACGAAGTGAGATCCTGGTTCAACCAAATACAGTCTACTTTGTAGTGACCTAGGTCAAATGATGCGTTGGGCACCGTTTGCTTAAGGCTTAGTCCAGTGAATGCAAGATGAAGAAATCATCGGAGAAAAGCGACTGTGCGACGCTCAAAGTCTTGCTGAACTGGGCCACGACTCCTCCGCTCATGAAGGTACTTCCACTGTTGTGCGTGTTGGTAAACAACATCGAGTTTAGAAAGAGGACCCGGATGAGCTTCGCGAGCGCGTCTACGTTTACGTGTGCGTAGTGTCCTTCCTGTTTGCCTTCATTTCCTGCTTCGCCATCATCGTAACGGTTCCAATGGCGGCGCAGTCAGTGTTCGACCTCGACAGAAACACGCTCGAGTCGTCGGCTTATTGCAACGTAAGCATCCGTCCGGTACTTGGGCAAAGTCCTACAAGACCGACCTCGAAACAGAGACACCCTTGTGATTTCTTTAATTTGTGTGCTTTCGCGCTTGATGGCACCGGCAGAGAATTGTAGGGAGATTCCTTAATGAAGACCTGTCTTTAGTACGTTTTTAAGGCGAATCTTAAGCATCGAATGGGGAAAATACCCAGGCGCAAGATTTTTAACTGCATGATAGGAAAAGACCAAATATTTACTGGAAAGGGAAGAATTTGATGCAGGTCAGTGCCTCCCCCTTCCAGTTCTGTAGACTTCGCCAGTATCGTATGCTCCAACGTCTTAGGATTCGATGGAGGAGCTCCAATTCTACTTGCGCGCTGCAAGCTTTGCTCTATCATTAGTCGCCGAGCAGGCGCACAACCGGACATCGCGCCAATACATCAGCAACTTTATGATCACGGGGAAGCCTGGTTGCTGCACGCCGGGACCAAAGGGTGCCAGAGGGCGCAAAGGACACGACGGTAAGCGTCCTCTCAGCAATGCACACTGACATTCTTTAAGGTGCTCCTGGAACACCCGGGCCGCCAGGAATGCGAGGAATGCCTGGGCAGCAAATGATCGGAATGTGTCCGAAATGTAAAGCAAGTTTTATCCCTTTTCTTACTTCCTTCTTTATTTAGCTTTTGCAAATTGCCCCACTTGCCCACAAGGACCGCCTGGTTCTTTTGGACCACCGGGTGCGCGGGGCGACTCAGGAGACCCCGGGCCGCCAGGCGCGAATGGCAGAACTGGTGACATCGGCGCCTGCGGAGTCAAAGGTAACGGATAAAGTGCGTGTTCTTGGGCTCAAACAACCGGCTTTCTTATGTTTCCGGACCAAGAGGACCGCCTGGAAATCGCGGACGACGAGGTCCTACCGGCGACAGCGGCGTCACCGTGATGGGCGAGCCGCCCGTTCCAGGGCCACCCGGGCCGCCAGGCGTATGTTGCTGGTCGCAATTAGTAGTTCAACGAACATCTAGATTGCCGGTCCGTCTGGGCCTCCAGGTGCGCCCGGATGGTCCGCCTACTACCAGCTAGCAGGGCCCAAGGGTCCGCCAGGAAGACCAGGTAAGCCTTTGCCGCTAGAAGGCTTCTTGTATCGAACGACTTTAGGACGCCCTGGCCGTGACGGCCGTCCTGGAAGCGTCGGACAGCCTGGTAGCGCTGGCCCACCCGGTGAACCTGGTGTTTGTCCAACGTATTGCGCGCTCGACGGTGGCGTGTTTTACTTGGACGGAAGCCTACGAAGGCTTAAGGACGATATTTACGACGTCATCGACTCTAATTAATCCGCTAAAGCAAACCTTTATTCTCTGACTGTTCTTTATCATTTTCGACTGCGCATAAAGCCCTTTAGCCTGTAGCCAAGCGGCTTATTGGTGGCGACGAGTGTACTCTGTTCATGGTTCCACTGGGTGCAGTAAAGGCATTCAATTGAGCTAAACCAATTAATGAACGGATGCGCACTGCGACAATAACCGACGAATGCGGCGCGCCGAAGCGCCTCATTGTCCGAGCAGCTGGTGCTCCTCATAACGCATGGCATCATTTTCACGATGCACTGAACATACTGAATAGAATATTCCCTTTTGAATCTTGTGATCGTTACGCAGGTAGTCGAATCTTTGAGAAATATAGCGAAAATTGCGTCGGCCGGCGCCTAGCGGCGAGCCAGAATGTCCCACGTACGGATTCCGACGAAGCGCATGATTTCCTTTATTCCGATTGCGTTTAGTTTTACAGACATTCTGGCCTTAGTACGCGTTTATCGCGACATGCTTGACGCCCTACCGCTACCGGAACTCGCTCCCGAAGAGCTCCAAAAGCTGACGAAGGCGGAGAAGCGAAAGCGTCGACGCGCCACGCCGAAGTACCGGAACCTGCACGCGACGCGAGAACGGTGAGGTGTTACGTATTCCCACGGGCTTACCGGCATTTTGCGCTCAGTTCCGGATTTAGGATCCGCGTCGAGTCCTTCAACTCGGCCTTCGCAGCGCTGCGGGCTCTGCTGCCGACGCTACCGCCCGAGAGAAAGATGTCGAAGATCGAAATTCTGCGTCTTTCCATCGCTTACATACGATACCTTGATTACCTGATGACTTTGTGAACTGAAAAAAGTAAATCCCTTTTGACAGACACAATTCGGCTTAGTTCATTTGTATTAAGGCTTAGCACTTGCGATCCAGTGTAAGCCTTAGCGACCTTACACCTTAGGGCAGACTTATTGTCGGTACGCTAAGGGTTAATGTCCTGGATTTAGTGCCTTGACTCATAAGCTAGTGTTTATTGTTTTTATTTTCAACAGCGGCGCTGTGCCAGGAATTCTGTTAGGCTTAGCGTCCTAAGTACAAGTCCTAGCAAAGGTTTAACGGTTTCATGATTGGGCATACGCCAAGCAGGCGTACCTGATTTCTGGTTCACAATTCCAGTTCGAATTAATATTCCAGAGATCTCGTCCACAATTAAGAATAAGATTGAGGCTATTCAGGGAACAACTAGTACCCAGCCCTAGACTTGTCATATTATGGCTGTTTTTAGCTATAATGGTTTGAGGTAAAGCATATTTTGCATTTCCGGTTTTCTTCTCTAGGCACACTTTGGAAGAAATCATAATGTTTTATTACTTCTAGCAAATAAATATGTAGTGCCTTGCCTATAAACATTCTGATCAAACTTGCGTCAGTTCGTCTCCATTAGTAGACAATGCCGATTCTCTAGCACTGTCCCCCGTTGGTCGGATCGCAGGCATGGCAGCAACAGGCGCCCGGAACTTCCACACCGCAAGTATAGAAGCTGTAGCCACCATACTGGCACGACAGTTGGCATATTGCGCAGAGATCTTGACAGGCGGGATAGGCCGCTTGGGCTCGGCTAAAAGATGTCCCTTTTAAAATTTCATTTAGAGGTAAGTTCTCAAAGGGGCATTCAATAGCCGTCCTAGTGAAAGAAAGCTTTATTGAGGGCAAGCAACAGTCGTTGCTTGAAGACACGTGGGTTTATCAACGTACCCGACACGAATAAGATGATCTAGCTGAAGAGATGGTGATGTACTCGAAGTCGGGAGCGACGAAGAAGTTTCGTCGCAGAGAACCTGAACAGCGAACGCGATGACAACGCAGAGGAGAGCGGGTTTCGACATTAGGTTGCGACTGGTTGCCGTTGGGTCTGCCGTGCTTCCAAACAAGGCCTTTTGTATGCCGCTTGGTAACACCTTTAATGCGTTTCGAACAACAGGGCCAGTCGGTTTCTTGGTGACATTTGTGTCAAGGAAATGTCAACTTTTCGCGAACTCCGAAGGCTTGTGCTTCCGTCATTTGTCACCTACAAAGCAAGCATTCGAGACGATTCCGTTCTGCTTTTTCTTGAATGTCTTTGTAACAAGGCTTTGTGACATTCGATCGACGCCGAACTTTGCGAAGGGAAATATGACGAATGTTCTGTGTGAATCACGCGTCGTAGACGAAGAATCAAGAAGTCACAGCAAAAGGCAAGTATTCAAATGAAATTCCCTGTCGAAAGTTCGTATATCCGACTTGACCTGGGTGAAACTAGTGAACAAAGCGAGTCCCAAGATCGAGCAATATATACGCAACCGCGATGGGTCAATCGCTAAAGCGTTCTTAAGCAGAACCGAGAGAAAGTAAACATGTTTTGTCATGCATCATCATGCTACGTGCAAATTAAGCGAAACGGTTCGTGCTTCGCATCACCTTATGTCTAGCTTGGTGCTACGTAGACATTTTTGTTAGCTTCATTTTGTTTGTTGTTTTAGCATCATGAGACTCCAACACAGGCTTTCAATACTTGGAAAATTGAAGCTCAGCCATGTCATCCAGGCAAACGTGCTTAAAGCATCGTTTGTATTGCACGATCAATGGAAGATTTAAGGGTTAACCAAAAAGCAAGTAATCGCACGGAAAGGAGGTGAGCACTACAAGAAACAGACATCTTTGTTAGGACTGCTGCGTGCTTCCAAAATCCGTCCCAAGGCGAATTTCGGACTCTTCGATGTCTTCATAGAAGGAGTCCACTTCGTCCTTCTTGTTTTCGATTTCCACGAGCGCAGCTGCGATGCGTCTAAAAAAGGAATGGTAAGTTAGCGTTGTATTAAAAGAAACTTAATTTCTTTGCAAGGAACTACCTCTTAAAACAATACTAGTTCACGAAAAGCGTACTTTTGAAGCGGTGCGATAAGCCTATCGCTGCGAAGGCGATAAATCCCTCGGTTGAAGCGAGTTCCACTGTGCATAGTGAATGCCTCCATCGGTGTTTTGTTGACGTACGCGTGAAGGTTGATCAAGAGAACCAGATCAAGTGGCTAAACAGCACGAGCTCATAAAGCACAGAATACCTGCTACGTCGCTAGGACAAACGCCAATTTTCGAAACTCTCTAAGCTCATAACGACGCTATTTTTGGACTCACCACGCCCAAATTCGATGAAAATTCCGTTTGACAAAGACGAAATGAAACGTACGCATGTGATAGCGGGCTCGATATATGCTTTTTGATGGACCATAATCCATGGTGGATGGGACCATGAAAGTTTTTGATGGACCATAACTTTTACCGTTACAGGTCCGACTTTACCTGAAACGTTGGGTTTTCTGCTTAACTTTTCCCGAGCTAATCATCATGCCAAAGTCGAGGGAGTAGCTTGATATTTTTTTGGACAAACATCAGCCCTGGGGAGTTCATTAGGATCAGACTCACCTGGCAGCTACGAGCGGCTTCCGCGTGTTCCTGGTAGCAGACGATGTCCACGAAGTAGTTCTTCGCCTTCGCTTCCAGGTCGGCGTCGATAGCTGTTGCAAGACGCCATAGCTCCTCGACATTCTGCAAAACATGCGTATTTGAAGATGAGAAGGACGAGCACACAGATTACGGCAGCATGTTCAAGCTCTAAAGCCAACCCTTTCCTGGGCATCGATCCGTCCCAGACGCGCAGAGCAACGTGCTCCTCGTAGTCGAACACCGCGATAACTTGACAGGCGACGTCGAAATAGCTGCGAGGCTTTGCACTGATTAGCGTCTGCAGGTTTCTGGCTAGTCCCTGCGGTTCCTCTTGCAAGGAGCGTCGGCGCTTCGGAGGCGACGGCGCAAAGTCGGCTGTCGGGTCGTCGGCTGCAGGAACCACGAACTGAGTGTCATTCACGACTTGTGTCTTCTGCGTGCCAGTAACGGTCTGCGATCCCGCAGTTTTCGCCGATATCTGAACAACTGGCACTGTTGATGCAAAGCAGGGGGCCGGCCCTCGGTTTTCCGATAGTCTCGGACCGTTTTGATGATCTCGGTCAAAAAAACCGAGACTAAACCAAAAATTAGAGATCGCGCCAATGGGCGCCGCTCAGCGAGAATTTTCTCAGACAAGCCAATTTTTTGGCCTAATTTTTGCTGGTGTCACCTTCGGCGGGCCTTTTTTAGGCCAGGATACCTAGTAGACGCCAACCAAGCAGCATACAGACAAGGGGCGAACAGAGCAGTTAAAGTTGTGAGTGATTGAGGCGCGAAGTGGCAGTGTTCAGTTACGGTAATATTTTTATTATCACTTCGTTTTATTTTTTTGATCGATCCCGCCGCAGACCATCCGAAATTGCCATTAGAGGTTGTAATACCGTCAAAAAATGACCCGCCGCAGGCGACACCAACGAAATTTTAACCAATTGTTTTACAAGTGCACTTGAGAGTCCCGGGCCATTTTGGTGGTCCCGGTTGGTTTTCTCAGTCTCGGTATATTTTCAGAATCCCCATCCCTTGTGCAAAGCAACGCTGCACCCTAAACCGACCTGGCTCAAGATTGCGTCGCCTGGCTGAGTGTCGGGAATAACTGAAGACTGTGACATCGACACTGCCGATCGCCTTGTACCTAGTGCAGAGTGCGCGGCTAACGGGACCCTCATCGCCACTTGGTGGACGGCAGCAAGTGCTTGAACAGAGTTGTTGTTGACATCGCTGCCTTTTGCAGGTATGTTCACAAGCGGCTTGGCGCGAAAGTCCGCATGATCGTCGGTTGTGACGGAAAACAATCCTTTTCCAGATTTCCCCGAGCTAAATGATTCGAACATAGTTTCCGTCCCATGTGCTCACCGAACTGAACTCACAGTCCAGTTCAGCCAAGTTGGATTAGAAGGCGGTTCAGAACATTGAAAATCTTAGTGTCCTGGAGTTAAACGAACCCGATCTTCAGTCCAGTAAGCCTACCGTATTTCTTCGAATATACCCCCCCCCCCCCTCCCTAATAGAGCCCCCCTCTAATATAGCCCCCTCGGAGAGACCTTACGAAAAATATAGCCCCACCCTCTAATAGAGCCCCCCCTCCTCTAATATAGCCCCACCCACCCCCCCCCCCCAAATTTTCGAGATATGCCTACATTGAGGTTCCCTAGAGGCTGTCAAAGCGTAATTAGCAGTACAACAATGCAGAGCATATCCGCTAGACGATGCCAGCTCAACTTTAGACCAGCTTTTACTTTGTCATGTTCCTCTCCGTAACCTGTGTTTGGCTTACACTTACTTTTTTCCAAAGTCCCTAATTTTTACCTACGAAGGAAGCATGTTTAAACGGCGTTTTGGAGCAAGTGCGTCGGTCTGAGATTAATATTTGCGATGTAAAAGATTTAGTTTTTGGGCCGCTTCAAGTAAACAAAAGGGGAATCCCTAGCTGTTTCAGATGTAACTGACATTAAGTTTCAACGCATGTAGATACACTGTGGGATAGTCGTCGCCGTGCCTGAAGAAATTTAGAGTATTTTGATAAAAAAATTTACCCGGTTCTTGATCGAATTTTTGCTAATATATGAAAAATATAGCCCCAGGTGCTATATTGGAAGAAATACGGTATTTGGGCAAAAGCTGGATTTGTCGCAAACTAACAATTCTAATTTTTGCGAATATCGACACTGCGCCATACGGCAGAACAAGGTAACAAGGCTCTGCCTACCTTAGCAAAATCCTCCAATTCGAAGGCATCAGTGGAGCAAGTTGAACAAAAGATGTCGAGCGCACCGTGGAGCGTAAATCCGACCAGCTCGAATCGATCAACGCCAATCTTTCCGCATAACCAAGGACGACCGTCTTCATTACGGCACTAAATCATTATCTGCTGAAGTCGAGCCTTTTCGAGTGTCCAACAAATTAGTACCTTGGCTCTGTGCACGCGCACCACGATTCCAGAGTGAAGTTCACCCCTGAAAATCTTATCAGCTGGGCTGCGGAAAAGAGAAAACAGCACTGGCCGAGTCGAGGTGTAGTCCACTAGCGAGAGGCGATATTCGTGCTGGTCTGAAATACGTAATGGAACATCATAGCGGACGTAGATTCCGCGGTATACACACCGCATTCAGGAGATAACGAAATAGCGAATCTTAGTACCACATCTGAGAATAAATAAAGGTCCAGAATAATTAGCTTCGCTTTCAGAGAATTTTTGAAAGAAATGATTTTATTTCGGTAGATCATTTTTCGCTACATGAAAATAGATTGACTTACACTGCTTGCGATTGTCCTGATTGAAGGCGTATGAGAAGCACTTCACAATCGCCACAAAGGAAACGGACTTCGAGGGCTTTAAGTCGCAAAGCTTGAAATACTTCAAGGAGACTGCCATGCTAGCTAAGTTATAAAAATACGGCTTGCAATTCTGCGCAATATATGTGAAAACCTACTTAAAATAGCAAATTTACGGCTGCCGAACTGGGCTCACGGTAGTCGCTGAATGATTTCTGACGTCTACCGCTACTGACACTTGCAAACAGCAGTCCTCATCGTGGAATGCACTCTTGCTTCGACCCGCTTATTTGCCCTCAGGAAACATAGAACGGTCAGCACCAGAGGCCGTAGAAGTTCCGGCTCGTAGCGAGTGTTCACCGTCCAAAGTCAGCTTGATCAGTAAACTCATCGAATGTGAATGGATGATTTACCGCACGTTATGTTAATCACGAATGTATCTAAATTTCACACGCATGTAAAAAGCATTGCCGGATCACACCAATCGTCGATTTGAGCAGGTTTCTGCCGGATTTACAATACTTCGGGAGGGAACGGGACCGGATCGGCCTCCGGAACCACCGGTTAATTTCTCACCGCCTCGGCCCTATTGGTCTACGGGCCGTGTGGCCATGGATATCCCCTATCCCTGTAATCATACACATTTCGGGCGTTGACTTAAGGGGTGCAGATTTAAAGTTCCGTCTAGGAATTCCATTCTTACTCTGCGATCCTTCTCGCTGTCACGAAAATACGCCACTAATCGTACTCTTATCGGCTTTCTTATGTTCACGGTTGCGTTGTTCTCAACCGAACGTGTTCCATCGGCGAAGTAGAGTGCAAGTCTGGTTCCATTTTAGGATTCTGCAGTCCACTTGGGTGAGGCCTAACGACATTCACCCGTGCGGTAGTGAACTTCGTCATTCATTAATGGAAACGTGCAGCTGCAGTCTCTTGGAGTCGTTCTCTCTACCAGAGAATGCTCAGAATGCATTAATTCGTTAATCTTTGACTGGTACCTTACCGGTACCGAACTGAACTGTTGATATATGCCTTTTTTCAAAGACTATCGCAAAGGTCCCTTCTGCATTTTACCGATAGTGCTCAGGTAGTTCCGGTCCGTACCCACCAGGGATGGGGTTTTGGATTTGGATTTGGAAAACCGGAAAATCGGCCATTTTGCTTCGGATTCGGATTTGGATTCGGTTTTCGAAAATTGGACCGATATTCCGAAACTTTTGGTGTAAACTAAGTATGAATGGGTAGGTGCAAATTTGAGTGGATAATAACCAATTATTCGGTAAACATTAGCATCGTTTTGAAACGGGTGATTACTGTTTCTTTACAGCAATGTTGACCTGATTTAACGCATTCATTGGATGTTTACTCCATGGTTCTGGTCGTCTTTAAAGCAAGCTTCGAGAAATCGGAAAATCGGTCGTTTTGCTTCGGTTTTGGATTCGGATTCGGTTTTGAATTTGGAGGTTGCTTCGGAATCGGATTCGGTTGTTTTCTGGAGAATCCCCATCCCTGGTACCCACCTCCATGGCTCTCCCGCTTCTCGTCTCACAGCATTACGCTATTAGGTACCTATCTCATTATGACATGTGGTGTTGAAAAACAGGCGTAGGTTCCTGTCGTTCTGCAAGAATATACAATCCTTGGATCCTGAGGTTTCGTCCTTAGGAAACCTATCCTCAGGTGTTTTCGTTCGTACGCTTGCACTAATGTTGTTCGCATCCCGCGTCCCGAGCGGCGCAAACATTCAACTACGTAGATAGAGTGGTACGAATTGCACGGAAGAGAACACCATGTACTTAATTGAATTACTTAACGTGCCCTTGCTATGTCGACGTACTTTTGTCAAGCCGATCAGTGTCATGTGATTCCACCGGTTCGATGGCGCCAGCGACGTAGCAAACTTTTGTTTGTGACAATGATCGCTTTCTTTTTTTTTGCAAATACTTGCAACCTTTTCCTGCTGTCTTTGAAAAGGTGTGCAGTTTCTTCCGGTTGACATGACTAGAAGTCGACAGATCTTGTGACTTCCTGCAAGGCGACCCTTCCTATAAGCGGCTCACGATTACGTCGCATCGAATTATGCGGCCGAAGCGACAGACTTTTTTCGAGGAACCAAATGCAAGGACCTTTGTAATTTCTGCGCTATCACGAGTGTCCTTCTGCAAGAATCGCATTGGGTATTATGAGCAAGAAAACCGTTCTGCGTCCACATGATCACAATAGATAGTTTGGTCATCGTCTCGCGACTAGAATGTTGCCGAGCACCGGAAAGAAGCAAAAGTACGAGGAGTGCATGGATGAACAGTTTAGGCGGAGCAATATGCGTTCTCACCAATTTTCGAGCAAGTATATTCAAAACTTTTTAAATTATGCGAAAAATGGACATCAATAAACATGCATAACAAACGAGGACCAACACTTAGGCGCGAGGATACTTTGCGAGAGCGAGAGAACAACTAAATCGCTCTTCCGCTCTAGGTTTGTGACCACTGCGTTTTACAATTGAGTACTCAGTAACATGATTCCGACCGCAGAGCCGCTTGCACTATGTCGGTGAGAAACATGACGGCAGAACCTCTTCCAGAGATCAATGCTGTGGCCGAGAGAAACAATGGTTGTAATCCTGTTAACAAAAGCATTGGCGAGAATTCGATATTTCGAGCCTTGTCGTATTGCTTTTACTGGCGTTCTACCTTTTCCCTGCCGCTAACAGAACGTACTTTCCGGCTGATTACCCTGCTCAATTATGTGCGCTTTGCGGGCGACGGGCGCATGAGCGCCTTCGTCCTCTGCTCGTTGTCTTCGAGAAAGTGTTCTCTTCTCCTCTCCCTAGTTTTTACGTTGTTGACAGTGAATTCGCAGCGTAGTACGGTTGTCACTTCCATTCACGAAACGTAAATCAGGAAGTAATGCTGTCTGCAGCGGGCTAACCTGATTAGCGACGGAGAGGCGTTCGCTATACTACCGGCCTCCGTGGGCGTGCTCGTTGCACGTCGATGGGCTTCTAACTTCCGCGTTTGAACTCCTTTTAACCGACGAAAATTGCAGAAAGCGTCAGTTCCTCGCACTCCTCAACTCATTCGCTTCACTTCACCTACTCGCTCCATTCAACATGATCGCCTACGAGTCCTCGACTGTCTACTTTGCGTGGGGCAACGTCAAGAAGGTAAGCTCTTTCTGATGTGCTCTCCTCACGTCCTTGCAACGCTTTTGGTGCCCGCTGCATCAGAAATTACCCGAAAAGTAGCCAATGATCCGATGATGATTCGATGTATTCCAGGCTCCCTCGTCCAACGACGACTTCTGGCACAGCATCGACACTAAGATCGTCCTTGCCCTCGGCACGGTTATCAACTTTGCGTTGCCGAAGCAGCCGAAGAAGAGCCTCGTAGTTGGCTATTGGCGTTTAAAGCCATCGATGGCTCCGTCTTGGCCGTGACGACCAAGCTTGTCAAGCACGATGTGCGCAGATCAACGACGATCTCTACGCAACCACCTCATCTCTCCAAGAGAGTGGATTCTACGCGCAAATTGCTTGTACATTGCTGAAGATTACTAGATGCATACGATCTCAAGAGCTCTATAATAAACCGGCTCCACTTACGATACAGTTTGTCCGTCATAGCGAACTGTAGAGCATACCCGCAGAAAAGGCTCGATACAGGACTGATAGCCACTGAACGCGCATGAGATCCTATATTCCTATATTACTACGTATTCGGTCAAAACTGAGGAACGAAGCAAATCGCACTTTCCTTTTTTTGCTAATCGTGCATTCAGACGCAAAAATCAACGCCGCATTGAAGGGAACCTGCCACGCCAACTGTCCAGTGAATCAAACTCCTGAGGCGTTGAGGCATTAATCAATTTCGGGGGCTCTTTCCGAAGTATTCCTGATTTTCGAAGACATAATTGAGCTAACAGACACCTTGCGGTTTCCTCCCGTCACGGTACCCAATCTAATTAATCTGACATTTTCTTTTACCGCATGGACCGGAAGGTAAAGGTCAATGCTACCGGTAAGGTCGGTTCCATTTCAGGGAAGCATACATCGTTCAGGCGGTAAAGGTGATTCTGAATTAATATGCAGCGTTCGACGATGAGTAACGTCATGCGTCGAAGCCTGTGCCACAACGGCATCTGGAAGTGATAACAGGGAAAACGGCGATTCCTGTGGGAATTTTCTCGACGTAGAAAATGAACTGTGCCTGTAAGCACATCCGCTAGCATGGTTTCCAAGTGCATCTGAAGGCATACCCTGCGAGGCACCTAAGTAATTCTTTGTACAGCTGAAAATTTGTCAGAACTTTGTCCGCTCGACGGAGGTGTCCAGTCATGTTTGATTATCACAAAACCAAGAATTCCGGAATAGCCAACGAATCTGTCTATTCCAGCGCCGTCCATTCTGTGTGCGGGTGTGAGAAATCATGGCTTATTTTATAATTATAAAGCTGCTCTATGTACAATGGCGCCGAAGGAACAAACTCGGTAATTATAGATATCAAAGAAAGAGTGACGGTCTCTTGCCATCCGAAAATCGCGATATTCTGCGCTGTTGAATGCTCTGAATTCGTGCCGTGGTGACGACTTTCTCGGGCTTCTCTTTCCTCGCGCAGCACCATCGAAGGACGCAGAATATCACAAGGACCGTGATCAGGAACACGATCGCTTCGAGAGCCGCGACCAGGGTGTCCTGGAGAGGCCATCCAGGGGTCTGAATCGTCACATAAGAGTGGTATAAGACGTCAGTTTATAAGGCAACGAGTATAAAAAAAACAAGAAGAAGACAGCAGAAATAGGAATCGAAAAAGACCACTTACCGCGTGCGTTGCTTTAATCTCCTCCAGCTTCAGCCGGGTCATCAGAACCGTTGGTACGCTTTCGTGAATTTCCTCACGCTTTGATGCACTGACGGCGGAAAGGATGCCAGTCGTGGAGTGATCCTCGAAAGCGTGCTTTGACTTCCAGTAGAGCGGCATTTTGGGCGTCTATAAAAAGGGTGACTTAAGTCTACAGGTCCTCATATAAATCTTTTTCAACACGCTGTCCAAAGCCAAACGAGGAATATAAGCGGGTCTGAGAATAAGGAGAATCCGTCGTAAACACGGATATTTATAACGAGAGCTGTGAGAGTCGTCGACTCAACAAACGACAATGATATGCGTTCTGCTGCAGATTATTCTCTGAACACCAGCCTAGACCTTCGTCCTTTTCTAGTCACGTTAGCATAAACAGGGGCGTTTGGCAGAACGGCAAAAGCATGACGTTAGCGGCGCTGTATTCAGGAAAATCTTCACGAATAAGAACTCGTCGATGCCAGGTACGAGGACGTGTACGCAGATACACTTAGCACTGGCATTTTGGGTAATGTCAAAACTTCATATAGGCAGATAAGCACGGAATTAACCGTTTTGCCTTCACTCAAAGAGAGCTTGAAAAGTCTCAAACTAGTCAACTCCCAAAATTTCAGACTAAAATGAACTTCGTATCTCAACATGAACGAAGCAGCCTGCACTGCGACCCGAAGATATTTGCGACGTGACTTTCCATGCCTTGGATTACCGCTGCGGGCGCGACGCAGCTTTGGGGACCCAAGGACGACCGAAATGGACGTGATGAGCTTAACGAGGCCACAAGGAAAACATCACATGTGACCAACAAGGTCGAATCCGTCGCATTCCAAGCAGGATCTTCGGAACACACGGCCGCGTCGCGGCTAAATGACGCTAAGACGTCTCAAGAGGACGGCTAACTAGAAACCGTTGCAGGAATTTGACGCTGTAATGGGATGAAGTTCGATACGCTAGCGAGCGACGCGCACTTTTGAGACAATAATGCACTTTTGCGACGGCACGCTCTTCATTAGCGGGTCGCCCGACGTCCGCCGCGGAGAAACGTCTCGGCGCTTATTGAGTTTGCGCAAATTGGTCGAACGCTTCTCGAGGAAAGCGATGCGGAAAACATCGTGGAAAAAATCAAGGCCGTCTGGTGAGCGGCAAATTGCCCGTGACGTTTGCATGGATAAGTGCGAATTAAGTCTATTGATGGGCTCGAAAGGGCAAAGTAACCAAAGCAAACGGGACATATTTAAACCCTGCGCTACCCCGTACAATCAGTTGTACTGATCGCGGTTACCTACGTAGGCATAGCCGCGCATAAGCCAGTATGATCTTCTTGGGCTTGTTCAGCCACTGTGAAGAGAATGAAGTAAGAGAAGCCGTAGAGAAGCCTTTGACCGCCATTGACGCATGTCCTAAGCTACTTATGAGGCAGACTACACGAACTATTTGTCTGGCAGCAACCAACCCAACTCGAAGACGTTCTAAGTCATACAAATCATCTGTGTAGCCTATCATAATCGACACTCAAGCAGCTTGCTCCAGGCTACTGACTACGGGCAACGCATGGTCCATTGCCAGGAAGCTAGGCATATTGGCGGGTTTTACTATATTTTGCTGTTACGTGCGTCTCTTGACCGCCATTGAATTCGGCTTAGGCAATTCAAATAGGTATACAGTTTTGTAAAAAGGTTTGACTCTTTCAGACTTTCACCGTGCGCTATTAAGGCTCGTCAACCCATTTCCTACTCCACCTCGCCTTGTATGCTGGGGACGAACTGAGCCGAGCGAAGAACTCATGAGCCGAGATATAGGCCATGACAAAAGGCGACGTATGTTTTTCCTTGATCGAATGTGCTTACCGTCCGTGTTACACGCTAATGGAGCTAACGGAAAGCATGAAATTGAGTCAGGTGTCCTGCGTCCGCTTTCGTATATGCCATGACTCACAGCTTGTGGGATATATGAGACTTTTGACAGTCTCGCACAAAGGGATAAAGTTGTTTGGCGTCTCGGAGTCGTTCTAGGCCATTAACCGTCCACCGAATAGTGCACTTACTCGTTGGTCTCGCGACGGCTTGCCCGTGGATTTTAGCGGATAATCCTTCTGGTGGATTATAGAACCTTGATGAGTAGCGTGACAAGTCGCCGCGTCCATACTTCGTCTTGGCCGGATTTATGCTTGACTTGCCCAGGATCCGTGTCGTTGCGCTTAAGGAGCGTAGTGGCACGATAGCGCACTTTCGTCCTGCTTTATACTATGAAGNTCAAATTTCCATAGAAATTTTTATAATATGACCCCTAAAATCGCTCTGGAAGCGCCTGCGGCGGGCCATTTTATGTTGGAACTTCCTATTTTCACGGTTTAAGTCGAGTAAGACCTTAAATTTTCAATGAAATTTTGCCAAAGGAGCCTAAAAATCTCTTTGGCGGGCGTACTAAGGTTAATTACAACCTAAGTCATCGTTTAAAGCAACTAAAAGGGCGTCCCTGACTGAAGCTAAGATGTGGGCAAGGTCTCTAAGGCTTCAAAGCGACCCCGCAGCCACTATGCTCGTCGTTCCTCGCATAGCAGTTTTAGAGTGAACACTGCGCGAACGGCTCGGTCACCAACCAGAACGAGTTCCCATTCATCGTCAAACTGGAATACAGTTTCAATGGCACGGTCTCTAACCCTGCACAGCGTTCTTGCGCCGGCACTATCATCTCGGACCGACATGTGTTGACGGCCCGGCGGTGCGTCGACGCCAAGGGACCAGATGGACGCTCTAACGAGGAGCTGAGGCCGGAAGACGTCTCCGTGCGATTTGCTACTAATGTGTACGGAAACGTACTTTGATATATGCTCAGTGTGAATCAGGTACCCCAAAACCACAGCTAAACGTACATTGTCAACGAGTTTACGCATTATGTCTAATTATACGGCAACCGGTAGCCGCACCGTACTCCGTACCGTGCTTGATCCCTTCATACCATGGTCCATACCGTACCAGTACGATACTAAGTACGGTACAGTACGTGTCGTACTAGTGCTAAGTACCTATAAAACTCGAGCCGTATCGTGCACCATACTAGACTGACGTGCCGTATCGTACTCCGTTAAGCCCGTAATACGGACAGTGGCCGATCTTTAAGTTGTTGAAAGTTATCGCTGTTTTAGCAACTACGGCAAACCGATCGCCGTAAAGTCCATCAGGCCCTACTTCAAGGAAGGTTTCGAAGAAGGCTACTACGCGGAACTCGCTGTCCTCGAGGTATGAGTACGCCGCTAACGTGCGTTCTCCAGTTTTCAGTTGGACATCCCGATAACCTTCTGGATCGGCGACGAAGCGCGGCACATCTGTCTGTCAAGCGACCTCGAGTACATTCCGGACACGAAGCTTGTCGTGCTGCACTGGGGTACCGAGCAGGCCGGTGAGCCGGGCGGACACCCGCTGTGCATCAAGGAGTACGATCTGACGGACTACTACGAGAACTGCCAGTAAGACTGCACACGTTGGATAAAAGCGAGTACAGATATAGCCCGCTTTTCGCCCGTAATTCGTGCAAGCTCCCCCGCCAATTGCGCAAATTCCATCTGAGATATGTGGCGTTAGAAAGTGATGCACGTAACGATAGGGAAAACACTTGCAAGGATCTAGCGTTTGTTAACGCTAAATCACGTCAGTAACCGTTATTCAGTTCTTGGGTACATGAGCGCTTGCCGGAACACGAATTCGTCAACGACAACCTATGCTTCGGGCACTTGGTGGAGGATAAGAAGCACCTGGATGTGGCTTACAAAAGCCTCGACTTCGGCGTATGTGGAAGAGTTTAGCGGAATGTTTATCCAGTTTTTTTAGGGTATCATAGCCGGATCTCCGGTGATCGTCCAAAAAGAGGGTCGCTGGCTTCAAGTAGGCATCGTCTCACGACTGGACGCAGAAGGTGACCTGCCGACTCATTTGTTCGGTACGTACAGCCAAATGATCCACGGAAATTAACACAAAAATACACTACTGCGAGTTCGCAGGGGAAAGATTGTCCGACAGTCCTATGCTAGCGCTCGAGAGCCCGTGTATTCGTTAGACGTGAGGGTTTTTCGTCTGAAACTTATGGGGTAACGCAAACCGAATCTCGTAGATACCCGCACAGCTACCGGTTCTTTTGCGTCAAAATAGGTTTAGGACAGAAAGATTCCAATTTCAAAAGTAGAAACGCCTTTTGCCATTCCTCAATTGGCATGAGTTCAGCGGACCGCCGTCTATGGCCTACATTCGAAAAAGGTTACTTGAGACGCCCACAGGCAGGGTTTTTCAGGTATCGCCACCCGCATCGCTCTCTTCAGCCATGCCATCCAGGAGCTCACGGACTGCTACATCTACGGCGACGGTCTGGACCAACGTCAGAGCAAGGGAATCAAGCCACCGGGTTGCAAGGATGACGATGGAAACTACACCAAGACCCCCACCAATGGGACCGACGGGATGTACACCAAGGCCCCAATCCATGGGACCGATGGGATGTACACCAAGGCCCCAGTCACGTCGCAGCTTTCGCTCAGCTGGCTCGGTCGCGAACTTTCTCACTACGGCCAACACTGAGCCTTTGTGAAACTGACGTGTATGTTAACGAATAAAGAGGCAGCATTGCATGCTACGCAACATGCATGAGAAAGGTTTTATCCGACATGAATTTCTTCGTGCCATGATAGAAGCAACGCGAAACTATGCCCTGCGATTTGTACAGCAAATGTTTGAGTGTACCGAACAAAGCAAAAAACTGCCGATAACCAGGTATTTTGGTGGAGCACGTATTCATGATTTTGCGTCGATAGTGGTATTGTTATCGCAAACAGATAATGATGCAGGAGTGAGGAAGTGAATTCAGAAAAGCGGACCAAGCCAATAATACAGCCATATTTTGCATAGCGTCCCTCGAGGTCATACCAACGGTAAAGGGCATGTTACGGGTCCGTACTGGAGTGATTATGCCCACGACGCAGCGTATTGCGTCATGATTTTACTTCCTCGTATCGTGCACGTTGCCCCGGTCGTTTTCATGTGCTCTTCCGTTTTCCCTAGTGAAGTTTTCCGCGTTACAGAATCGTGTTAGGTAATGATCTTTCTCGATATGGCCCAAGCACGTGCTTGTTTTTCTTTCTAGTTCTGCATGCCTTTTTAGTTGTATGTTAATGTTTCGTTAATCTACAAGTTAAGGTATGCCGTCTCCTGAATTCGTTGGTGAACCTGACCGTTTCCAAGTCCTCGGAGCAACCCAGCCTGAGATGAAGCAGGAAGCTTCTTCGGTATTCCGCTTGCCATTAGCAGACACATTTGCAAAAGGGCAAGATATTGATGAAACAAAGGACATTTCCGCAATAGTTGGCGAGCAGTTTGACGAGGATCTGACAGAGTATTACCTGATGAAGCGCCAGGTTCGGCTATCTCAGTGGTACCAGCTTAAAACTTTGTCGTTTAGGACGAAGAACTTTACGACAGAAAGTGCCGCGTATTCGCGAACTTTATGCGGCTATTGCAAGACGTAAGCACTCGCTCTTTGCAAGATGACCACGGCTCGTTCCAGCGTTTCCCACGTTACAAACTTCACGTAATCGGTTCGACCGTCACCGGATGCGGAACACGTGAATCTGGGCTGGACCTTTGCTTGTTGTCAGCGAAGGGCCGCCCTGGCAACAAGTTCTACTCCACCGACAAAGGGTACGTATTACTATCGCGCAAGTATCTCGAGTGCATTGTACAGGTTCTGTAACGCGAAAATCCTGAAGGTTGCCAAAGTGATTGCTTCTGAGGGCGGCCGTTTCGGATTCCTGGAACCGCAACATGTTAGCGAGGCTGAGGTAAGCCCAAAACATTTGGCAGCTCTTCCGTATGGGCCTTCCCGTTGTTAATTCTCCTTGGGTAAAGGTAAATGTTTGCCAAATAATATAAATCCTTTAGTTTCCATTCGTACAGTTCGGAGTTGTTGAAAGTGGTAGTTTGATCATCACAAAAGTGTACTTCAATCGGACGGACGCCATTCGAAAGTCCCACCTGCTCTACCATTGTGCGAGGTTAGCCAGCGATACTTGCATCCCGAACCTACTCATGGGCTTAGTGTCGACGAACGCCTTAGAATGCTATGTGTGCTCGTCCGTGCTTGGTACAAACGGAATCATCCGCTAGTGCACTCGGGCGCTCTCGACTTGATGGTTCTTGACTACCTCACTTGGGGTGTGGACCCGCCGGTGCTACCGGATCTGATTGAGATCTACCGGCCCTTGTTCAACGCCGCTTGGCCGATTGAAACTCTAGGCACGGTCGAGAGTCTACCATGGCCCCTGCCAGGTCAGTTCTTTTTTGTATGACGCTTCTTGCCTCAGTAGCGTCGTAAATGTTGCAGACTATATACGAAATAGCGCAAGTGTCGGAAAGCTGCTGCTTGGTTTCTTCGACTACTATACCACATTCGATGGCGCGAACCTCACCACATGTTCAGACGGTAGCAGCGCGGGGGCTGCGTACGTTACAGTGTTTCGGTGAACTGTCAAGTTCATTGAACTGTGGTGAACTGAACTGAACTGAACTGAACTTGACCTTCAGTTCAGTTCAGTTCAGTTCATCGAAAAAATTTTTGGTTCACTGAAACTGGCAGTTCACTGAACTGGGTGCCCGGATCGACAGGTGTAGCGGATAGTAAGGGGGGACCCTTGCCTAAAAGTCAGGTTTTGCTAGTTCCACATGACTCTCAATTAATCCTGTTGAAAAGACACTTTCCCCAGCTTGTTCCCGTCATTAATATTCGCCTAGTATAAGCTAAATATGGGTCTGCACACACCAACTCCCAAAAATTTTCCTACAAAAAGGGTCCCCCCTTACCTATTGGCGGTTTTCTGAGTTTTGCGATGAACTGCCAAGTTCACTGAACTACAATGAACTGAACTGAACTGAACTGAACTCTAGCTCCAGTTCAGTTCAGTTCAGTTCATCGCGAAAAATTCCGGTTCATCGGAAACACTGGTACGTTACCACTAGCATTTTTCAAAGAACCCCCATTTAACTTTAGGTTGCAGCGTCCGCGACGTATTGGTGCGCCCTGCCGAAATTATGCTACACTGTTCTATCCACACAATTCCCTAGTGCAGTCGAAGGCCGTAGCCAAGTGCATTAGAATTGTCATCGAAAGTGCGAAGTCGGTGAGGCAAAAGCTAGTGTCGACGACAGCTTCGCCGTCATTGGCTCTATTCGACCTCAGTCTGACCGAGGATGAGCCCAGTGACTGTCTCGTAGACGGAAGGCTAATAACAGCTGAAACGCCACGTGAACTGTCGTATACGGCTTCGCCCATTGCGCAAGGCGACAATGTTGCGACAGATCGGCAGGGATGGCAACACCCTGTGAAAAAAACGGAGTTTATGTCGAAACTCGGATTCGTACATAAAGAAGGCCTAGAAAAATTCAGTGACGAACTGGCATGCTACTACGAGGTCCATCGTCAGGTAAGCTTCTGGTGTATGTTCTCCGGCTCAATGCAACCAATTTACTCTTCCAGGACCCATGCCTACTCTCCGTGAAGATCAATGTAGCTCAGACAGTTCAGCAAGTGCTTAGTCGAGTAGGTTTCAGCTTTCGTAACTTCACTCAGTGAGCGATTAAGCTCTACCCCAATGGCAAGTTTCATGTCATTGGATCGACGGTCAATGGATGTGGCTCAAAGCGTTCCGACATGGACCTCTGCTTAGCGGTGAAGACACAAGGCTTCTATTCAACCCGCAAAGCGTGAGTATTTGTTAACCGATTTGCGTCAAACACCTACTGGCGGTCTTAGAAACATTAAGCTCGATGCCGTCGTCAAGGCACTGGAAAGGTCAGCACAATTCACAGACGTTCAGCACATCAACCGCGCAAAAGTAGGTGGTTATGTCCCATAGACTTTGGAGGCGCAATCTTTTAGGTGCCCATTGTCCGGTTCAAATCCGTCGAAGGCAATCGTCAAATCAGTATCGATCTGAGTTACAACCGGATTTATGGAGTCTACAATACACACTTGCTCAGCCATTACGCTAAGTAAAGCGCACTGGTATCGAGCCTAGGTATCAAGTTCTCATCTTTTAGGCTTGACAGTCGCTTTTCGATGCTATGCGTAGCGGTTCGAGGTTGGGCGAAGGCTGAAGGCATCTTGGACGCTAGGCGGAAGACTTTCAATAGCTACACGCTGAACCTGTTGGTTCTACACTATTTGGTGCATGCCGTCGAACCTCCTGTCCTTCCGGACTTGCAAGCTGCTTACCCCGAGTTCTTTGGTCTTGGCCGCCCGCTTGAGAGACTCTATGGCAATGAAGCATTACCGTGGCCCCTGCAGGGTAAGCTGGTTGATCAAGGAAAGGAAAATAAGGGTAAAACGCACGTTTAGCTTTCCCAATGAATGAGCAAGGTATTGGTGAACTACTATCAGGTTTCTTCATGTATTTCGCTTCTTTCGATTTTGCGTCGTACGCCGTATCGATATCCAACGGAGGATTTGTCCAACGGTACGTCGACTGAATGGCTAGAAAAGATATCAACTGCCTGAGGCATTTAGCGCGAAGCTCCCCGCGCTCATGACGCTCAACGACCCGGGTGTGGACCGCAATCCCGTAGTCGTCATCGATCCGTACGAGCCAGTGAATCCCGCACGGACCATCAAGGCCGCATCGTTCCCGATCGTCATGACAGCATTCCGAACCGCTAGGGATGCCCTCTGTTCAGTTGATGCCCCGCCATCCTTACACGCGTTAGGACTGAACGTCAATGAGAAACATGACATCGACGACGCTGAAAAAGCGCTCGGCGGATAGAGACAGCGCATTTTATGTATTCATCCAGCTGCATGCCAGGACGTTGTAAATACTCTGCATGAGACGTTGAACGCTCGAGCAAAGATGATGTTTATTTGAATAAAAAGTACTTGTCATGTCGGATACCAACGTAAATTACATACTCGCGAAGAACTTGGTTTTGTCACTAATGCAGAAAAGTTAGCTTCTATTCTGATTCAAAGCATGTATGTGGCTATTCGTGTTTATGAATCTTCAGCTTCATGGCTTCCTGCAGTTTCATTCGCCGCTTCTCCGACTGTCGATCTGACGGGACCCGCCATACCAGCGTCTGGATGGAATCGGGTTCAACGCTCAGGACGGCATGCTTTCCCGGGATGCTGGCGTCTTTGAGAAAGATGGAGTAGGCCTGCGTAGCGTTCTGATTATGCACTACGAGCACGTGGTCTCCTTTCGGCGTTAGGAATGCGACTACTTCGAGTTGGTCGTCAGTCGAAGGCGGCGGAAAGACGGTGCTCTGAATGCGCTTCGAGCCGGGCCGAACGAACTTGCTAAATACGACAAGGTTAAAGAGTAACGAAGGCGAGTCCTGGGCAAGAATTGTTTGTGAACTAATCCCGCACTGAGGATCAGGCTCGTAGCCAGTCCGGCGATGAAGAGGGTGATGACCTGCTGGAAAGGGGACCTTTAGCCACCTTTTCGCAAGCCGACAGAAGGTGAAGAATGCTCAAAATGTAGCTCAAAAGGATGGAAAAAGGCCAACAAGCACCGCATTCCCGATGTACCAGAAGGACAAAATGCATCGAACTTCAGAACGCAAACATCGGTCCGGCCACTGTTTTGTACTCATAAACGCAGGTATTGAGGATGCGTGAGAAGAGAGAAAGTGCCCTCATTCTGCGCGTACACCCTGATTTCCCGAATGTGTGTGAGCTAACCTGAAGTGACCCATGAAGTAGAACATCGGCTGCTTGTAGAACTCGTGGTTCTTCACGCTGTTGTTAACGATGATGGGTGCGTCGACGAAGTTTCCAACCCAGTTTGGTCCGCCGAATTCGTCCAAGCATAGGTTCCAGTCGGTCCAACCGGTGACCCAGTTAAGCAGGTTCTGGATGATGTCGGTGCCGTAGTGCTTTCCGCGATCCCAGCTGCCCAGCTGAGGAGAACGATGCCAATGCGGACCGCCTGCACCTTCGCAAGCCTTAATGGTAGAGCTAACAGTTGTGTTGCTTTGTCAGTGGCGATACCTCTGTAGCTAGCAGAAACTTGTTCGGATTAACGTTGTGTGCTTTAGTGAGAATGTCAAAAGGCGCATTCGTGTACCAGTGCACGCCCAGCCCATCGACGTACGATGCGCGGCTTGAGTTGTAGACCTAAAGGAGCACACACGACTTCGACATGAGGAAAACTGACATGAAAATAATCCATTGCCGTAAAATTAAGGATCCACGTCCCAATATCGACCTTTAAGTAAAGATCGGCAGCCGTACCGTATTACGGCCCGTACCATACTGGCCAGTACGAAGTACGGTACGACTCCAGCTTTCTCGAGACTTAGCACTACCAGGGCCCGTACCACGCTTGACGTGATGCGAAGTTTTTGCAGGAATGCGTTTTGTACTTCCAGGCGTTCTGGCTTTTCAGAAGTATTTTAGCCTCCTAAGCCTAAATCCAAACTTATAAATTCCGTCTGAGATATCCCCTCATGTTTAGAGCTGCTTACCTCACGAGCGACAACGTCGATCCAGTCCCGTTGGTCGTCATGCGCCATGATCTTGATGTCCTTCGTCACTGGATTCTGTTTAAGTGCAGGCCCAAGTAACTCGTTGGCGAAGTCACTGAAACTTGTGTAAAACGTTTCTCTGGCCGACATGCGCGTTACCGCTGCTCGCCGCTGGAGATGCACATCCCCTGCCAGTCGTACTTTCCATCGCATCCAGCTCCGGGCTCGTTCTGGACAGTCACACCCCAGAATGGCACTCCACGCTTGGCGTATTCTTCGAAGAACCTACGCATAGTGAATGTCAGTGTGCCTAGTTACAAACGTGATTGAAACTCACCGCACGAAATATTTCGCGTACGCCGTGTAGTACGGACCGCTTAGCGGCCCCTTCATCTCTCCGCCGCCTTGCATGCGGTCGATCGTCTTCATCCAGCCCGGCGGGGACCAGGGACTAGCGAAAAGCTTCAGCTGGTTTCCGGTAAGGTTCATCGCTCGGCGGATGTAGGGAATCTGCAAAGTGTTCGATATCTTAGCTGTGAGGTCTAGCCATGAGCCAAAGAAGACAAATGGGCATCCTTTACGTTCAAGGACGATATCATTAATATGCTCGTTTTTGGTCCCTACTAAAATATGCTTACCTTCAGCACTAAATCCTCCGTCGCAAGCGAGAATGTCTTCATCTCGAAGTCGTCAGGCGTGTCGCAGTACGAGTACTCGAAGGTCGAGAAGTCGCAGCTCGCTATCGGCACTCGCCCTGATGTGTATTCGATGCCTACGGGCCCATAATAAGTTCGCAGTAGCTGATCCGCCGTAGCGGCGTCCAGTCGATTGAGGTTCACGCCAGCAGCGTCCGTAAACGCGCCTCCGAAGCCATGGATTTCTTGGTACGTCTTCGACGCGTCCACGGCAATAGCCACGTCATATTTCGAGAAATCGGAGTTGCCTAAGCGGTGGTGTCCCCTAATGCTTCACGGAGTTCACATACTCGTAAACCTCAAGTTCGTTCGCTGAAACCGTTGGCCGGACTTTGAAGTGGTGTACACAGCGATCTGGTAGTCATCCAAGAGTCCTAGTGGCGGTACCTCGTCGCAGTAGGTAGCGTTGCAAACGCATACCACGGAATCGCCCTCACCTTTGTACCGCCGGGAGATGCACGGCTTTGACGCAGACGCATAACCTAGAAGCATACTTTCGGCTTGCTAATTCACTAGCAGGATCAATCGTATAAAACCTTGAGTTGGAAGTTCCGTAAATAACAGTGCACAAAAGGGATAACTTTTGTATCAAAATTACCTTCTTAGAGTAGAAAAAGGGAAAGTATCTAGACCGGCGTGAAACATACCAGTCAAACAGACGAGCGACAAAATAGCACTTGCGAAGCTGTGCGACTTCATGACGTTCAGGCGTGACTGGTTAGCATACACTGAAAACGATGAATGCGTCAAACAAATTATTCTAGGCAAGTCGAATGATGAATGCTTCTTGCACGCAGACACGCCATGTGCTGCCTCATGCAACATTTCTTGCGGTCACCGAAGAGCAAAGTTCGCACACTGTGTTGCAGCAGTGAGAACTATGTCACTAGCACGTTGTCCCAAAATAGACTAAAGTTTCCGGGTAATTTCCGTGTGCTTTTTTTTGTCACGGCCGCGAGGAGCGCTATCAGCACGCCATTAATCCGCTTATACTTTTTCTTTGGAACTCGTAGCCGTACGCTAAGTTCTTCAGAAAAGTTCTTGTACTAACGAGCGCAAAGAAGGCAAATTGGTGTCGAGAATTATAGGTATACGTATCGAATGTGAACTCCGTGAAAGCGTAGACATTCGATGTAAGGCGGCAAAGTTTGATGATGCCTTCGACATGTGGCTGGCCCAAGCTAATTATTCAAGAGCGGGTCGGAAGATGAATGTGCCTTTGTGCACGCATTGGCGTGTGATGGCTCAACGCACCATTTCCCTAGGGCGCAAAAGACCAAAGGTCTAGTTGTGGGGCATTTTGCAGCCGCCGAGCTTCGGGAAAGGCGGAAATCGCCAGGTAATTCATGTGGTTTAATTCCGGGCAACACCGCGTGGTCGTTATGAGCCTTATCAGCAAGCAAATAATCCGATTGCGTTGCCCGCAGAACTTTTGGTCAAGAGCTTGTTTACCTTAAATAGTATTAAGAAGGCTTACGAGGAAAACCAGGATGTAGTCGCGGACACACTGAAATATATTTATAAGCAGAAACCAGCGAATGCAGAAGGAATGTACCTCTATTATTTTCCAGTGCTATAGTTCTTTGACACACCCTGTTTTGAAGACGTCGCTTTCGCTTCGCGAGACTGGACTTTACTCATACAATGGGATGGTATTCTTCATCCCATTAAGCTTTCGCTGGACCATGCAGCGGAATCTGACATACTATTCTATGCGCTCAGCGTGCCCTTCGGATGCAAAAGCGTTCCTTCTCTTAAAGAATCGACAAGCGTCAAGCGTCACAATAAGAAGACTTCTCGCGGACAAGCTCGAAAGCATTCGGGGACGAGCCTTTTCCTTCGACAGACCTCAGGTCAAGAAATAGGATAAACCTGCTGACTTTGATTTTAGGTATGGCGATCCGATCTTGCCAGTCTACCGCTTGGTTTCGCCAGTGGAATGCTTCAGAAAACTCGACTTTTTTTTGCTTTGCTCGGCTGAATTTTTGCTGCTTTGCGCCTCCAGCAAGTCGTCTTAGACGAGAGACCAACCCGTTTACCGCGGATGGCGCTAGGTCATGATTGTTCATCCTTGAAAAGGCTCCTTCGTCGATTTGTGGTAGAACAGAAACCAACTTCTCCGTGCCTTGCTGCAGAGCTGCATTACAGAGCTGCAGCTTGACTGAAGTAGTGCGTGTAGCAACTTGACATTCGAAAGATTTAGCGATCACTTTGTGCTCGATAACGCCATGAATACCACGTGAAATTGAGTAGCTCTTCCAGAAGGCAGAAGATGACAGAGCAGAGCAAAACCCAGCAAACGGGAACGCCCTGGTTCGTACGTTCAAAAATCGATGTTGTTTGACTAGAGCCCACGTAGCACCAGACTAGTAGAATCGACGAAACTAGATCGCGAAGGTCGCATCCATAAAGCACGAAGAAGTCGCGCTTGACGTCCGTATAAAACCTACTAGCTGAATACGCTTTATACAGTCTTCGTCGACTCATAATATTCCCGCAGCTCGGAATGGAGTCCCGCAAAACTTCCTTCGTCTACGACTACCTGGACGAATCTGCGAATGGCGTGCTATCTTGCAAACTATGCGGCAAGATTGTCACCAACCAAGCCACTGGCAAAACTGTGACGGGTAAGCTGCCTCAAAATGCTCTCGTCATCCGAGCACCCGAAAAAAACGCTCTTGTCCTTCAAAGAGTTCATGACTTTCCTGACCAACCACTGCTTGCTAGGAATCTAAAGATACTAGCTAAGCTAATTTCTTGGAATCAATCGACGTATCAGTTTTGACCTGCCAATAAGGTAAATAATTCGCTTTAGCAAGATGCCATCTGCGAGACAAGCACGGCATTCGCATCAGCCTGATGGACGACGGGTAAGTGCTCGCTTCGTATTCTGTTTCAACCGATTATTCTCTCTACTTCAGAGCGTTGGAGTTCGAAACGGAGGAGGACATGGAGCTCGCCGCTACCATCCAGCACGAGCTCCCACCGGGCATGGAGGCGGAAGCCGCCAAACTGCCGCCGCGCGAGAAGACCGTATTCGACTTCGTCAATGCGGACGCGTACCGCAAGCACAAATGGAGCAAGTTCGAGGAGTGGGAGAAGAGCGAGCGAGAGCGGGTCCGCAAGCTGGTCGAGCAGGTGAAGGAGGAGGCGAGCAAGAAGTGCGAGCTCGCCAGGGCCCAGTACGGCAAGAAGAAGGCGGAGGAGCGTAAGTAATTGGTCCATTTGGCACAGCCTTCCGCTTCAAGACGTTGCTAAGGAGACAAGTGCCCCGATTTATCCAATTCAGGGCTGCGGAATCTTGAAAAGCAGCTGCGCGAACTGTGCGCTGAGGACCCGACGCCAATGCTCGAGGCCGCGCCTGCCGTCGAACCAGCATCGAGGCGCGTGAAGGAAGAGTTGATCGAGGACGACGACTGCATTCTCATCGAATGAGCTATTGATGGTTCCCTGATATCAGTACTTCATTTAATCGCATCTCATTCTTTTATGTTGTTGTCGTCACTAAAAGCTTCACTAAGACCAGCTAGATAGTCGGTTGCACTTTAACGTCGTATGTCCGACGTCCTTCTGAGTGTCTTGGTCGATACCCTTAAGCGTGTGTTACAAGACGTTTTTTAGTGTTATAAGGCGTTTATTCAGTGTCGATATCCACATAACAAGCGGAACGATAATAGTCACTCGAATTACATGCTAGCTGGTTTTCTACGATCGAGCTCTTCCGTGATCTCTTTGAGGGACCTGCCCTTCGTCTCCGGTACGTACAAGAAAATGAATGCGGTTCCTGCCGCAAGACATCCGGCGAACACGAAGAATGAGTACTCGTCCATGGCCGACTAAACAAATAACTTTAACATCGGAGACAGCAAAAATCAATGCCAGTGGCGCATGAGGTACGCTGAATTCCTGGTTTGAAAACATCCAGTGTAAGACAGAACGTTTCTCGGCATCGGCACGGACGTACCTGCATTGAAGGGAACGCCAAGCCAACGAGAAATGCGCAGAATGAGTTCAGGCCTACCGCGAAAGCACCAGCGCTTGCACGCGCATCTGATGCAAAAATTTCGCTAGCGTAGAAGAACGGGATCGAGCCTTAAAGAGGTCCTGGTTATCTATGCTGGTTTGCTGTGTGAGACTTACCTGGCCCACTGGCGAAGCCAACGACGAAGAGAAGCACAAAGATGACGGCTACATACCCACATGCTGTTGACCCAACCGAGTTTTGTTTAATGGCGGTTTTCTGAACAAATGTATACTCACATTACTCGTACGCACACCGCTCCACCGAGTCCCTCGTTCTAAACCCTGAATATTTTTTAAACCCGAAATATAAACCGGAAGACTACCTGAATCCTGATTTTCGGTGCAGCCGTGCTACATAAGCCACGGTAGGTAAGCGGTCTTAAGATCTCCTAAGATAAAAAAGGCACGTCTTGCCAGCGATACCGGCAAAATTTATGCGAAAAATTTAACGTATTTAATGGAACTTAGCTCTGTCAGGCCATTTTACCTAGTGTTCGGGACGATGCCACGAATGCCTCCACCCCCTCAAAACGCTCTTCTATGTGGTATACAGCCTGGGGAGGGGCTGGAGTCAATACGATAGTTGGTCAGTTTCTAAGGTCAACGTAAAATAAATTTTCACGATTTCGCAGGCATCTCACCATTACGATGAGAGTCACCGCCAGGAGAACCATAGAGAGAAGCATGAGAACAAAGCCAAACAAGAGCAGAAACCGGCGTCCCAATCGTGGGTGCTCAACCTAAATCCCGGCTGTAGAGCAGCGCATCAGCCAACGACGCATACCAGCCATATCGAGAGGCAGGTCGCGATCACGTTAACCACGCCGACGCCGGCCGTCGCATATGCGGCGAGATGCGTGTTTCCGTCGAACACGTACGTTCGGAAGATGTCGGTGGAGTAGAACATCACCGCTAAAAAGAGCGTGCTTCCATACGAAGTTGAACAACGTATGTATACCACTCATTCCGGAGAACTGCTGGAAAGCCATGATGGCACAGACCAGGATTGTTGGCCACAACAATCGTCGCGTGAAAAGTTGCTTAATGCCGACTCTCGAATTGTTCTAGAACGGTCACATCATGATTTAGATTTAAATTTTGAAGTCGAACCGTGCCAGCTCTAATCGTGCCACATGAGGTGCACCCAGCTTTAAATGGTACTTGCCTCCGTCATTTCCGTGTCTAGCAGATTCAGCTCGGCGTCGATAACCTTCCAGTTCCCTTCTCCGCGCAGCCACTCGAGGTCGCGACTGGCTTGCTTCCGATTCGCTTTGAGGCACAGCGTGAACTTCGGTGACTCCGGAATCACGAAGAGTAGAGCGACTTGCAAGAAGGAAGGTAGCAAAGGTATAGCTGGAGGGATTCAACAGTCATTTTGCGAGCACCTGGATGAGCGTACCGAAAATCCACGACCACAGATCGTCCGTTCCGAGCGCTTCGGGCAGCCCGACAACCTGTGCAAGGAGAATTGACAGCGTGCAGACGAGTTGGGGGACGCTTGCTAGAGCTCCTCGCAGTCGAACGGGGCTGAGCTCGGCAACGTAGAGCGGTGCCACGCACAAAACGATTCCTGAAAAGCTGATTGAAGACTGCTTCGACTGCCCGTTCGATATCTGCGTTTTGGACTGTCCACAAGTACCCTGATCCTTGCGAAGAGCGAGGTCAGGGAATAGAGAAACCTCACAAAAGGCGTACTACGAACATTCACCGAGGAGGGGTGAGTTTGCACCACGTGGACGGAAAAGGTGAGCTGGACATAATGGCCTTGATGCCCCACTCGATTTACGTCAGCCGTCAGGTAACCTTCATTATGCTCTGCTCGTTTGGATCAGCATGATGGGCTCTTTTGAAGACCGATTTCCAGTCGCTTTACTATAATGACTTCCAACAAACAAGCAGGAACTTACCGGCATCAAAGCCAACGAGAAAACGTCCGATGTGGAAGAGAGGGTAGAAGCCGGAGCGGCCGAGAAATTTGCACGACACCATCGCGGCAGCAGCGAGGATCGCCAGTGCATTAGTGTAGTGCAATGTGCGTCGCCGGCCCAGTCGGTCCGCCAAGTAGCCTGCCACCAGTCCACCGAACAGCGCTCCGATAGGGAATATCGAAACGGCAGTGCCCCAGACGACGTTCATGTCGCTTTCGGCGAGGTAGCTTCCGAAAGTTTGTCTGTGGCTCGCATTGATCATACGCTTGATTGACTAAAGGCACGCTGTGAGAGACTTCTGGATGAATCGGTCTTACCTCCGCTGGAGAGTTGACTGCACTCAGCCCGTAGCCGAACTGGAAAGAGCTCCCGAAAGCGATGACGAAAACGGATAGTGAAAGTGTGAACGTCAGTGGACCCTATAACTGAATGGCTAAACGAATCGCACAAAGTTGTTGTTGTTGCTATGCCACAAAAAGCATCACATCTGAAAGCCGTACGTATGCCACCGCCATTTTCTGGTCCATTCCGAGAACCAGGGAATCCCCCCCTCCCCCGCCCCCGGCTCCTGGTCATTTTAATACCGGCCTTTTTTGCTATGTCATTCTTAATCAAATGAACCTAGGCAAACAAATTTCTTTTTACAAAATTAGAAAGCCGGTTGATTCTGTAGCTGTTGGCATACACAAGCCTAAGACTACACTAATTGCGAATAGGCACCGGGCAGTACCGTTAAGCCGGTGGAGATGCTCCTGAGCCTGGCCTATCTAAGCCAAACTAAGACGGCGGGTCCTTGCTGCATCGATGGCTCGCTGCCATTTGCGAAAGACGGGTCTTGATCGCAATGGCATAAGCGATTACCTAGGTATATGCTTCGAATAAGAGTACATACCGAGTTTGCTAGCGAATTCTCCACCAAGTGATTCGCTGAAAGTGCTTGCTCTCCATTGAGCTCATCCAATTGCAAAGAGTCATTCGGTGGTATGCATCCTGGTGGAAAGAAAGCGGACTCCTCTACGTCACATCCCTCTCGCTTGCTAGTCGATGAGGGAGTTCTTAGACGCCCCATCGTAGAGTGACGTGTTTCCTCGCTCTGAGCAGAGGGGTCAGTCTTCTCGGACATTAGTACTGAACCAGCGAGGAACACCCCTCGCCCTTTACGCTCAGAGTTTATGACTTGTGTGTAAATACGATGACTATGGAGGGGGGAGGGGTGATGGGTGTTGCTATTCGAACAGTAAAAGAGTGTAGTTTTGTTGCAAGACTGTGACTTGGTCGCACTGGCGTTGCAGCGTGTTTAACGATATGTAGCATGGTTTCTCGGGAAGAGCAGGTGTTTGTCTTGGCAATTACACACCTTCCCCTTCGACGACGTCAAGGCCGAAGATTCGGAGTTTGGAGTCTGTCATCTTCACTGGTATCTTTTCTCTGTGGCTTCTCCGCCCTTCTGTTTCGCGTGAAGGTTTAAAAATGGTGTGCCCCGTTCAGTTTTTGGGCTGACGTAGGCCTTGAAAGCAATCACAAACTAGTTTAAGGCCGACGTTTGTCTGGACGCTTATCAGCCGTCAGCGTGCGTAGGTGCTTCGTTTAACTACATTGTCACGCGCTGCATGTGTGATCCGCAGGATGGTTTCAAATTCGTGACTATGCTCAGGTCCCACAGCTCTTGGGAAGGACTGACCCTTCGTTGCCATCCACTAGGCAGTCAAGCTCTACTGACGCTTTCCCAAGTCTAAGTACGGATGCTTGGTTCGGACGTATTGAGCCGGTTTCACTACTTTGACAGAGTACCTTTTGCACCTCATAAATTCGGGCACCTCGGAGTTTCATGGTAAGTGTCAAATGTGAAGAAGTTCTCGAGTAAAGTACTTGTGCCTCACTCGGTCAAAGCAACCATGTGTGTTGAGCTAGGCTTTTAGGCCCGGCCCAGCCCGGGCTTGGGCCTGAGCCTGGGCCCAGCTTTCGGTCCAAAAGCCCAAGAGTTACCACTTGTCCCATTTTGCCAACTTGTCCAGTCTGCTCTTCTTGCGAAGAACGATGACTGAGCCTAAATTACTCATCCACTCTTGTGTTTACGCCTGGAATACATCGTCTGCGAATAGCTTGTGCACATCAGTTAGCTATGGATCGGCAATGGAGTACTCCGATGAGTCAATGCGCGCCGTTTTTAAAAATTGCTGTTTATACATTGGGCTTTTTGGCCGGGCCCAGGCCCCGGCCCAGGCTGGGCCTGGGCTTGGGCCTTGATGTCGGGGCCCGGGCCCAAATTTTGGGCCTTGTGAAATGAATCCGTACAACGTTCCGTATTTCGCTGCAGTGACTCGATTTTTAGCCATAGACCAGTTCGCAGATCCTAAGGGCCGGTCGCATAGGGTTGAGACTGCGGTTCTTGCGGTTTATTTGATAGTCTGGTCACTTTAACGTCGTATACCTAGCGATCGTTATTCTGCGAGATTTCTGCGAGCCATCAATGGTGTCATCATGGTCGTCTTTGCAGTACGCTTTATTCGATATCGATATCCACATAACAAGCGGAACGATAATAGTCACTCGAATTACATGCTAGCTGGTTTTCTACGATCGAGCTCTTCCGTGATCTCTTTGAGGGACCTGCCCTTCGTCTCCGGTACGTACAAGAAAATGAATGCGGTTCCTGCCGCAAGACATCCGGCGAACACGAAGAATGAGTACTCGTCCATGGCCAACTGAACGGATAACTCGTAAAAAACAGAGAAAATTTAACTAGTGAAGCGACTTGTGCACTTCATACGATTTGTGTTTTGCCATTCAAACGTAAAAAACATGCTTGGCGCATTCGGCACGTGCCACTTCTCTTACGATCACTATGGCAAGGGAACGGATATACCTGCATGGAAGGGAACGCCAAGCCGACGACGAACGAGCAGAATGAGTTCATCCCGACAGCGACAGCACCAGCACTTGCACGCGCATCTGATGCGAAAATTTCGCTTGCATAGAAGAACGGGATCGAGCCTAAAAAGGCCGCACGTTTGTTCGTTAACTGACTACATTGTGCGCCTTACCTGGCCCACTAGCGAAGCCAACGACGAAGAGAAGAACAAAGATGACAGCTACATACCCGCATATTGTTGACCCGGTAGAGTTTTGTTCGATGGCGGTTTTCTGAAAAGGTCGTTCCAACACAGTTTTAAAATTAATCGGTCTTCTCGAATGGCCTGGCTTAGCGAGCGCCCAGAAACTCTGTAAACACCACCGATGTTTCTCTATCCCCCCCCCAATCCCACATGTGATCGTCCCGCGACTTGGCCCATGACCATGACCCACACAAAGTGATATCACGCGTAGAAAAGGCCATCAACTTCTATTAAAACGTACTTTCTCAGCTAGGTATAGCTGGATATTTGGTAAAAAGAGCCAGAATACAGTAGCCAAAAGAACAAGAAAAGTACAACTAAAGCTCATGTTCCCGTCATCACCCTCCCAAGAACAAACTCCCACTGAGAGATAAGGCTCGACCCGTCTAACCTCCTCCAAGTGATCACGCAATGTCTGGTCGCTCCCTTACCATGATTATGAGAGTCACCGCCAGGAGAAGCATAGAGAGGAGCATGAGAACGAAGCCAAACAAGAGCAGAAACCGGCGTCCCAATCGTGGGTGCTCAACCTAAATCCCGGCTGTAGAGCAGCGCATCAGCCAACGACGCATACCAGCCATATCGAGAGGCAGGTAGCGATGACGTTAACCACGCCGACGCCAGCCGTCGCATATGCGGCGAGATGCGTGTTCCCATCGAACACGTACGTTCGGAAGATGTCCGTGGAGTAGAACATCACCGCTGAAAGGCTATGCCTTCTTACTTTAAACTACGGATACGTACCATTCATGCCGGAGAACTGCTGAAACACCATGATGACACAGACTAGGATTGTTGGCCATATCAGTCTTCGCGTAAAAAGTTGCTTAATGCCGACGCTCGTGCTACGCTATAACGATCACACTTTGTCTTAGAATATTGTGCAGTCTTTCTCAGTCACGACCCGCTGTGAAACCCGATAGGGAAAACCTATCCCGTAGTTTCGGCCATGGTAGTCACGGTCTCGGTAGTTTTGGGGACGGCATACAAATTGAAAACGTAGTTTTGGCCACAGCAGTTTTGGTCAGCATAAGCCTGTGTCTGCGTAAGCTATATGCAGCAGCCTAAGACATAAGCCCTAAGCCTAAGCGAGGACGGAGGCAGAACAACTTTCTCAGCTTTCAAAGTCCTTGAGTGAACACACCGTGACCGAAAACAATCATTCAAAGTCGCTTTAGTATTGGCCTGGTGCGTGTAGGTGCTTACTTCCTGCATTTCGGACTCCAGGAGGTCCAGCTCAGCATCGATGACCTTCCAATTGCCTTCACCACGCAACCGCTCGAGGTCGCGACTCGCTTGCTTCCGGTTAGCTTTTAGGCAAAGCGTATACTTGGGCGACTCCGGGACCACGAAAAGCAACGCGATTTGCACGAAGGCAGGTAGCAGAATTACAGCTAGAGCCATGTAACAGTCATTTTGAGAGAAACTCCGTGAACGTACCGAACACCCATGGCCAGAGATCGTCCGTTCCTAGCGCTTCGGGCAAACCGACAACTTGTGCGAGAAGAATTGATAGCGTGCATACTAGCTGAGGCACGCTTGCCAGAGCTCCTCGCAGTCGGACAGGGCTGAGCTCCGCAACGTAGAGAGGCGCGACGCACACAACGATTCCTGAAACGCACGCTTTACGCCGCATCAACAAGCCGTTTGACATTTTACACTTTAAAATACCACTACATTCTCTGAAGAATCGTGAACCCTCAATTCGAAGTTGAGCGGTGGGTGTGGCGGCTGCTTCTGTGAACAGGACGCTGGATAACACTTTTGTTTTTTTTTGCAACATCTCCGGTCAAATCTACCAGTGCCACGTGAGATGCCGGGACAGCCTTTTCATGCTAAAACCTGCCACCTCTGCTTGCTACCACCTCTCAACACCTCCTTTTTGCTCGTTTTGTTTGCAACAAGGCCTTATGGGACCCTTAGAGAAAGTTTCAAGCTGCTTACTAAAACATCACTGGCCGATAGCAACCACTAGCAGACAAGCAGGAACCTACCGACATCGACGCCGTGAAGAAAGCGTCCAACGTGGAACAGCGGATAGAAACCGGACCGGCCGAGGAATTTGCACGACACCATCGCGGCAGCAGCGAGGATCGCCAGTGCATTAGTGTAGTGCAACGTGCGTCGCCGGCCCAGTCGGTCCGCTAAATAGCCTGCCAGTAGCCCACCGAACAGCGAACCGATGGGGAAAATGGAAACTGCAGCGCCCCAGATGACGTTCATGTCGCTTTCGGCGAGATATTTTCCGAACGTTTGGCTGTGGCTTGCATTGATCATCCGCTTGATGGACTAAAGGAACGCTGTGAGTGAGCCCTGAGTAAAACGGTCTTACCTCCGCAGGAGAGTTGACCGCACTTAGCCCATAGCCGAATTGGAAAGAGCTCCCGAAAGCGATGACGAAGACGGACAGGGACAGTGTAAATGTCAGTCGACCCTAAAAATGCCGGCGTGAACGGACCACACATGCGTTGTTGTTGTTAACGTTAGAAGCATCGCATATCACTGTCTTATCTGTACTCAATGCCTACCGGACACATGATAATAGTAATGTCTTTTTGGCGCTACGCCGTTTGGATTTTGGAAAGACGAGTCTTAGTATTAGAGCCAGGCGTCAATATTAAGCGTCTACTTGGGCACTTACCGAATTTTCGAAGTTATTGTCTGCTGGTTTAGTTGTCCAAGAGGCTTGCTGTCCATCAACGTGTTCCAGTTGTAGAGAGTCATTCGATAATCTCGCATTCTCCGATGAAGTGGAAGCGTCCTTCTTGGTGACAGGCCCGTCTGCCGTGCTGCTCGTGGAGGAAGTTCTTTGAACTCGCATCGTAGCGTGAGGTGTTTTCTCGCTCTGATAAGAGAGGAACGTCTTCCGGGACGTTTGCACCGAACGAGTGGGGAACACCCTTCTCCCTATAAACGCATCCTTTAGGCCGTGTGTGCAAATGCGATGACTATTCATGATGACAATTGATACCCGAACAGTACAAGAATGTAGACCGATGACAAAAATGTTAACTGACCTCATCCACGTGCCCGTCATGCTTAACGCGCAGCTGCATTCCTCGAGGAAGCAGTGTTTGCCTTTGACATTACGCGTTGTTCCTTCGCCGATGTGATGGGAGTGGGCAAACTGTTCGCTAGGCAAACTTGATCTTTTCTTCTTGCCGATAATCTCTTCTCCCACCCAAAAGCTCCGATGTACACAGGACAAGCAGGCGCACCTACGATGACGATTTGAAAATCGGGAGACATGCGAATCAGTGCCTTGATTGATCCTGAAACCACTGGACCTGCTTGGGCGTTCCTATTCGACGCTCTATGCATTCGCTCAAATGCGTCCACAATGGCTTTCATACACTTTGCACTTTTCGGTATCTTTCGGTCATTCTTTGATGTCTGTGCGTTTAAAGGAGTGTTACTGGTGTGTTGATTGTTTGGGCCGATCGTGTATGAGTTTGATGCTCCCCCGTCATCCTTTCCACGACTCACTTAGGAGCGGACAGACTGTTCCCAAAACCAAGTCGGTGTTCTCTTTTTCTCCGTTATCTACACTCCCACCAAAGCATTCACGTGTGCGTGAAGCAAGTTTCCTCCATTTGCAACGAGAAGCTGAGAAACCGAATGGTTTAGACGACACCAATGATTAAGCGTGCGCATTACAATATGTTTTGAGGCTCTGTGCTTTCGTCGGATCCGTCCACTCGGCTGTCGCACCCTCGTAAATGGGGACACGAACAACCTCGTCGCATGATTATGTTAACCGAACTTTGCAGTTTCTGCATTGTATACAGCACCGATGGTTGCGAACGGAGGTAGATCTCCAGCGCATGCAAAAACGAAACAACCCACCACGAAAAATGAAACAACCGCCGCACAGAAGCATAAACAGTGGTCGTGGCTTAGCGTTTCTGAAATTGGCTGGTTGTTCCGACTGGCATGCATTTTACGCGGTTTACCTCGATACTGGGTAGTATTCGGTAGTCCGTGAGTAACATGTTGTAGCAAATTGTTTGGAAAAAGGACAACGAATTAAAGAACAGTCGAGCGGAAAATTGAATTCATTGACTCCGAAACCGAGCGTTTAAACACCAAAAAGAAAATGCTGTCTTCGACGGATAAATGCTAGAAATCATTGTCAGAGTGTAATTCCCCTAGTATTCAGCAGTGAGCATCAGCTGCAGCATACAGACAGAAGGATAGTTTTACTGAATTTGCATTTACTGAACTGACTTGTGGCTTCAAAGCCATCATTCAGCGGTTCGAAAAGGGCAAACGTGTCAATGGATTGGGGTACTTTGCCACAAGGAAACGAGCGCAAATCCCTTTCATAGGGCTATTGAGTACCTTGTTGAGCCTAAGGTACTCTGAAGTTCTAGTCGCTACAATTCGCGCAACGATCTCCGTCAGTTCCTGCGATTAAACTTGAGGTACCTGGATTGCTCAATTGCGCTTCCACAATTACGTTTCGAGAGTACTTAGGCATTTTGCACTTGCCTAGACGAAAGTTTCATACGATGCGCCGCCAAGCTGGAAATTAGCCCAATTTGTAGTAATAACATCAGCAATGCAAGAGGTAGAATACAATCCTTGCGAAGTGTGTGAATACCCTCATTGTGAGACAGACGCTCAGTGGACCGAGTTCGAACACGGCGCTAGAGCGAACAGGTTGCCCTGTAGGTCATAGCAAAAAACCGTTTAGGAGATGGAACTAGGTCGGGATGGGTCGTAAGTCCCCTTTAAAAGTCCACTCACAGATGACGCTTGTATCAAAAGTGTCGGCAGTTTAAGCACTAGAACGAGCTTAATGATAATGGGAAAGGAAACAGCAACAGCATAGCTTTGAGTGATGCTGACGATAACGTTGTGCCTGTGGCACCATTCTGGTGCTTCGGGCTTGGTCGAAACCAAAAATCTCGTAATTCGAAATTACGAGCGCCCCTGCTATACGGCATGCTGAGAATTTCGAGGTCGAGTTAATCTGCTAATGCGCGTCTGCATGCCTCGGCGAAGCTCGCCTGCTTACTTCAACGATGCCCAAATTGCTTCCTGTACTTCTCTGTGCTTTATTTTGTCGTTTGTCTCTTGCAAAGGATGTTCTCAGCCGGTGTCGGGTTGCCACAGAAGATCGCGCGTCGACGATGAAGCCAGCTTGTCTGAAGCCGTGGTTGAGAACCAGTGAAACCGTCGCCGCCTCTTCGGGGCTAGTGATCAACGCTATTCTTGTGGTGCTGATATTCTCTCGTCGAGACGCCGATCTTCGGGCGTACAACCGAGTTCTCGCGTGCAACTGTTTCGTCGACATGGCCTTTTGCGTCGTGGTGTACCTTTTTGAAATGGTAACAATGGTTCACTGGAATCTAATCAAAAAGACTATCTGGTCGGTTTAAAACGAGAAAGGGCGGAAATTCATGTGGGGGAACAAAACGTATGGAAAGCTTTATTCGGGCTAGCTTCCAGAGGAGTAGGTAAATGCTTCTTCTTAGTCGTAGCACGATTGGGAACTTGTAACGACTGGGCACCTATAGCTTGCCCGGACAATCCCGGCCCCTGCTAAAATCGCACTGCCATGTTAAACCAGATAGATCGGCAATCACACCGTAAACTGGAAAAAATTGCAGCATGCGGATCTTCGCAACGGCGTTCTCGTGGTGGTCAATAACGGCCCATTTACTGGTGATTTGTACGGCAACTTCTTGCACTTCATCGCTTTTCTCTACGTCATCTACCTGACCATAGCGCTAGTCCCAGTGCCCATGGTTTACCGATACTGCCTGATATGCCTGTATGTTCGGCTTAATTGATAAGCACGCGCATCAAGGTTGCGATGCGACTGAAATTAGTTAGAGTTTTCAGTTGCAGCTAATTTTCCGTTTCGCTTTTTTTCTCTTACTTACTTTGGCCAGAACCTCAAATGGAGTTTGCATTACTAATGAAAAAAACTTCTCAAAAGCTGCACGATTTCGCCTCCGTTTGGCTTGTCTTTAGCAAGAATGCATTCTGCTTAAAATCCGCCAGCTCTCAGGTGCTATTTGAGACTCGAAATATTGATCACCAGTAGAAAGTTCCAGTTCTGACATTCAGTTTTCTCCTTGATTTTTGGATTCATTTTGGCAATTTTCGGTAACGGATGGGTCATTCCACTTTCTCTTTCCATTACGCCGGAATCCGTTAGTCTCAGTCCTGATGCGCACGAGATTAGGATAAAACTATTCTAGAAGACATGAACTGAACAAGCTACAATTTGCCGCTTTGATTCTTGCTGCCGCCGTCCTCGGCGGCACGAAGCCGGCCGCTGCCGCTGTCTTCTGGTACCCAATATCGAAAAGGATAGCGGTAACCTACGCGGACCGCTGGATAGGCTGGCCCTGCGAGGATAAGGGCCAACTAATGCTCTATCCTACGTCGGAATCGGTACGCACATCACTTTCGCGTATCTGTCCGACTGTCTTGGTTGGGTGTAGGTAATTTGCAACTGAAGTCGCTCTTTACTTGTAACGAGGTTAAGCCCTTGAAAATCGTCAAGTGCTGCAGATTCTTGTATGCACCTTTTCTGCTTCGGAGGGAAGAATGGACGCGGGAGGGCATTTTACTCCATAGAAGCCTAAATATAAGCGTCTGCTGCGGCTAAATAAAATTATTTGTATTAAGTTTCTGGTGCAACCCCTACCTCGATTCATTGTTCTTCAAAAAGGAACTAACAATGCTCGATTCAGTACACGTTCGACGCCCTGGCGCCGATCTTCACCGCCATCGCGGTTGTCGCTATCGCGTACACAATTGTTGTATACTGTTCGATTCGAGTTTGGAAGGAGGGCGCGAAACTAAACAGCCAAACGCGAGCGATTCGACGACTACAGGCTCAGCTTAATTATGCGCTTTTGGTTCAGGGAAGCCCGAAAACAGACTATGGTTCCTGAACTGCATGCGTTTCAGGCGCTTATCCCTGTCGCGGTTGTCGTGGTACCGTTCACGTTCCTCGTAGGCACGATGCTCGCGAACCATGAAGAACTCGGCCAGCTCACCGTCATATCAACGACTTTCCTCGCGTACATCCCTTTGATGAACCCAACGTGCACGATTCTCATAATTCGCCCGTATCGAATGGCTTTGCTTCGGCCACTTGCCTGCGTGCTACCGGCGGTCCGAAGATGGTTATCGCCGAAACCGACGGCAGTTAACGCGCTAACTGGGCACATTACGGGCATCAGTGTGGCGCCATTGACGAACGTTCCCGGTACGTTGTCGAGAGGCCCCACTTGCTAGATTCAGTTACTTAAAGGAACTCGTGATTAAACTTTTTTACGCAGTCAAGGGCTGATGGTTGGCGGCGCTTGAGAATGGAATTCGGTAGCGAGTGTCCCGGAGCTGAGGTGTGCAAGCCTTCAGCGGATATTGTGAGGTCGGATGAGTCCCAACGCGGCGCGGCTTCTTGTGTACAAAGCTGTGTACTTGGTCGAGTGGCTGATAAAATTACGCGATTCAAGTGGTTGTATCTGTTCGACACCGGGATGCCCGTCTGTCTATACGCGAACTCATTTTGTAAAAGTTTACCAGCATAATGTTTACCCATATGTGGTCTACTCGGCTCCGGAGCTTGGCCTTTGATGTTGATGCTTAATGACGTCGAAGCTATAGTCGCACTTCACTATCGTAGTGAATTCGACGAGCTCGCCCATAAAACATCTTGAAGTAGCTGGATCGCGCAGATTCGCTGAAAGTTGCGTCCTGCTCCAAATTTTTGGTATTTATACCTAGTGATTAGAAGACAAATCGGACCGCTTAGGCCTAGGATGTCGACGGTAATGTGGTGAGCGTACGGAATAACAGCCAGGAAGTAGGGAACGTCCACGAACGTCCGGACCACTAAGCTTGACGCGCAAAACGCCGCTAGCAATTGACCGACGAACTGCGACGCGGCGTAGACTACAAACAGCGGATGAATTTATGTGAAACCAAGAAAAAGTGGGAAACTCATGGATGCCTTAAGGGCTAACCCGCCAGGACGGTAACATGCATGTAAGGTCCACAAAGTACCTTAAACTACCGATTATCACCATTGTGCGGATGCTACTTAGCAAATGAAGTCAATGAGGCAAGTCGCTGCTTAATCGCCTTGGTTTGAGTCTTATCCCAATGCCCCATAATGCTCCAACCTCGCGAGCGAAAAGTTTGCTGGTTTCCCCTTTTGGCCCCGGAAGAGCAGAAAACTTCCAGCTCAAGGGTTTTGCTTACGCAACAGTTTGTAGTCGTCGAGGCAGGCCAACTGCAAAGCCCTGCTCATCTTGTGGTAAGCAACAAATGTCGTGACCTCCAAGACGGCGCTAATGAGGGCACTCGTTGAGCAGTAAGCAAAGGCCAAGAAGCCGCTAATTGTCTGCAATAATGTTACCTTTTCGGCGGTCGTCAAAACGGTGCCGACAGTTCCACTGGACGTTTGGCGCTTGTCGGTGGAAGATACTTATCGGGAAAGTCTTGGTTTTAGCACTACTGAGCCACGCCTCGATACGTTTCTTGCCTCCCATGAGCGCAAAAATCCACAGATTTCGTCACCTTCTTACCGTAAACGGCCCCACGGTAGAGGATACGTTGTAGCCACCCGTCGCTTCGTTGACGATCAACGCGTACTGAACTTGCCATTTGACCACTAGCGCCGGCATGGGGAGTAGGAGTGCGAAGAGGCAAGCGGCAGCTGTCTTCTTCATGGTCCAGATCTAAAATCGGCGTACGTTGGGTGGAACCAAGCCAGTTTTTCTCAATGCCTCAGAAACGCTTACCTGCCTATGCTTAACTGGCTGCACAATTGCAGAGAAACGATTGTATGAAATGAGAGCATGTGCAATTCCTTGACCAAGCTGAGCGTATGTGCCCAGTGCGAGTCCGACGTTAACATAAGGTACGAATATTCCGAAATTCGCCAGGCCTATGCATAATCCGTACTAAACAGACAATGGTATCATTAGGCTCCCGGGGAAGGCCATTCTGCTGTTAACCTATGCCACGTACCAGGGGTGCTCCTTTGACGGCCGATTGGCTAAGAGGAACCCTATCGTGAAGACAATTTTTTGGCAACTGGCGCACGTTTCATTTTTTTAAATGCCCTAAAGAGACCCCATATGATAAACTCTAAAGATGCTATTTTAAGGTTATTTTGACTTATTTCGCCTTTTCACCCACTTTAAGCTCTTACCTTTCCCCTCCATCCCCAGTGGCGTAAACTGGACCCGGTCAGAGGGGAGGCGCCATGATAAAGGGGGACCCTTACCTATTGTTTCGGCGCCGGCCTTCGGCCGGCGCCGAAAA
>JNEY01000094.1:34586-47863 GCA_020875895.1 Aphelenchus avenae | reverse complement strand
CCCCCCCCCCCCCAAAAAAACTAGAAGAATGAATAATTTAGCTTTAGGGAATTGGGTAAAGATTTGCCAAGAAAAAGAACTCACACATTGTTTCCGTGGATTTCAGCAACTTCAGCCAAGTTAGATGGCACTGAGGTCAGTTCTTCGTAAATCGGATCTTTGTCTGCTGACGTCAGGCAAGCGTTGACTAGCAAAAGAACTAGTAGGAAATGCACGCCGTTCATGGTCGTGTGAGGTCGCACGATTATCGCGGGATACCGTGAATAAAGCAGAGTACGAGCAGACTATGACCAAAAGAACAGGGACCTCGCGTAGCACTTTTGTATAGTTCCGTTATGTCTTTAATATTCCCGTCACTTGGCTCCGCGGAGAAATGTGCGTCATCGGCAGTGATGTAAGTTGTTCCTCGAATCGTTTCACCTCAGTGAAAGCGCTAGTGCGTTTGGCGGAAGAAACACGTGCCCACGACAGAGGCATAGCGCCCGCCAAGCAGCGAAGAGTGCATGCCCCTCCTCGCTGCCTACATCTCCGGACAAAATGGAGAACCCTGCACCTTGTTTGCCGGTTTAAGGTAGGAAGTGTATGTTAACTTAGCGGGAAAATTACAATCCTATGGCTGCAAAAAAGGACTGGTTAACGTATTTTGTCAAATTGCGCTTGTTTTCCTAAATTTGACTTGCTGTAACTTAGTGTTTTTTCCGTCAGCTATGTGTTCGTTTAGGAATACTGAAACACCGCGAACGCTTTTCAGCCAAATTTCTGTGCGACTCACATAATTTGGCCAAACTTTGTCGAAGCCTTTGCGCGGCCCTGTACAGGGAGTGCAATCTGGGCGGTCAGATCCTTCGTTATTAGCTAAACGGTCAATAAACACTTTTTCTCCGCTACCCCTCGACTTCGGTATCCTTCGATAGCCCATAAAACGTTAAGTAAAACTCCGGAGTTTCAGGCTGGCCGTTGACGTCTGTAAAAAGCTATGGCCCGGCAAATTTTGTGCTTCCTTTCTCTTATGAGCCCTAAACCCCGTAAAACGTCCTAGATAATAACACCGTTAGCATTTTGCCGGGGGAAACTCTAAAATGTCCGCGGAGGCCATTCTATTAGAAGGGGCAGGTATAAAGGGGTGGTGTACAATTAGGAGTAATACTAGTGCTGAGGAGTTCCAGTGGCTATTTTAATTCGCTTGTTTTCTGGATATCGACAGTGAATAAATGGCCAGACGACGTTAAAATGCACCGTACTACTTAGTTGCTTTTAGGGATAGTTTTATTTCAGTACAACACCACCACGATATAAAATAAGGAGAGGCGATTAGATGAAGTACTGAAAGCATGGAACCAAAAAAGCTCATTCGATGATAATGCAATCGTCGTCTTCGACCAGCTCTTCCTTCACGCGCTTCGGTGCTGCATTATCGGCAGGCGTGGGCTCGAGCTTTGGCGTCGGGTCCTCAGCGCACAGTTCGCGCAGCAGCTTCTCAAGGTTTCGCAGTCCTAAAGGCACGTTCTTAGGTAAATCTGGGCACTTGCCTCTTTAGCATCTACGGTCTTGAAGAGTCTCAAGGGACAAATTACTCACGTTCCTCCGCCTTCTTCTTGCCGTACTGGGCCCTGGCGAGCTCGCACTTCTTGGTCGCCTCTTCCTTCACCTGCTCGACCAGCTTGCGGACCCGCTCTCGCTCGCTCTTCTCCCACTCCTCGAACTTGCTCCACTTGTACTTGCGGTACGCGTCCGCATTGACGAAGTCGAAGACGGTCTTCTCGCGAGGTGGCTGCTTGGCGGCTTCGGCCTCCATGCTTGGTGGTAGCTCGTGTTGGATGGTAGCGGAGAGCTCCTTGTCCTCCTCCGTTTCGAACTCCAGCGCTCTGAAGTAGCGACAGTAATCAGCTGAAACGGGATGCGAATCGAGTACTTACCCGTCGTCCATCAGACTGATGCGAATGCCGTGCTTGTCTCGCAGATGGCATCTTGCTGAAACGAAATAGTACCTTTTTATCAGATCAAAATCGACAGTCACTGCTTTACAAAACACATTTCTTGACGTTCTTTAGCCTAAAACATACAAAACATCAGTTTTCTACAAAACAAAACACCAGGCAGTCGATGGCCAGCAAAATTATTATTTCCAAGTTGCCTGATAATTGGAGTTTTTTTTTTGGGGGGGGGGGGTCTAGTATGACGGTAGCATTATAAAGCAGCTTACCGGTGACAGTTTTGCCAGTGGCTTGGTTGGTGACAATCTTGCCGCAGAGTTTGCAAGATAACACGCCATTCGCAGACTCGTCCAGGTAGTCGTATACGAAGGACGTTTTGCGGGACTCCATTTCGAATAGTGGTAATACAAAGTGTCGATGAAGACTGCTTAAAGCGTATTCAGCTAGTGCTTTTATGCGGTCAGCCTAGCGCGACTTCTTGGTGCTTTATGAATGCGACCTTCGTGTTCTGGCTTCGTCGATTCTACTAGTCTGAGTGCAAAGTGGGCTCTAGTCAAACAACATCGATTTTTGAACTTACAAACAGACCTAGCGCCATCCGCGGCAAAAGAGCGGGCGTCTTGTGTAAGATACTTGCTGGAGGCGCAAGACCAGCGAAGATTCAACCTAGCGAAGCCAAAGTTAGTCATTTTTAAGGTTTCCACAGACGCAACAAGCGATTAGACGGGTAAATACGGAACTCATAACTTCTTTTTTTTTCTTCTTCAAGACTGGTCGGAGTAAATGCCAGCGAAAGAACTTTTTAATGATGCTTGACGTTTGTCATTTCTCTGAAAAGGGACCCTTTCGAAGCTGAAGGACACATATAAAGTGGCATGGCAGATTCCGCTGTATGGTTCCAGCGAAAGCTGAATGGGATGAAGAATACCATCCATTGATCTGAGAAATGTGTCTCGAAGGCGAAAGGGCTAAAGCGAAGTATTACCTTATTGATTTCCAAAAGATGTACCCTAATGTAGTTTAGCTTTCCAGCAATCATTGTATGGACAGGAAAGTATCGTGAGCCCTTTGAAGGATAAGAGTGTTTTTCGGGTTGTGGAATAACAATCGCATTACGACGCAGCTTAGAGGACAAAGTTTTGCCAATGGAGAGGTTGGTGACAATCTTGCCGCAGAGCTTGCAGGATAGCCCGCCATTCGCAGACTCGTCAAGGTAGTCGTAGACGAAGGAAGTTTTGCGGTACTCCATTTCGATTAGCTTAAATACTGTGCAACGACTAAGACAACCTAAACCGTTAATAAAGTGGGTCAGTGACGTCAAGCTTTTTATGGAGTCTTTTGTAGCCGACGAATCTGAGTCTTTATTATTGACGGCAAGCGATAAATGAGTATTGTGTGCATGTGAAAAGCAAAAAGATTCAATAAATTAAACCATTCGACCCAGCGTCCCTTCACTGGCTCTCTGCCCTTCCCTGCCATGAGTACCAAGCGATCAAGGCACGGTCGTCGCGCTCGATGCGAAGGTGATTCGTTTCCCAAACATAATCAGTAGCTTGTCCGATCTCAGGCAGACCCTCAGTCGCGCTTGCATGCTGAGCAAGATGGATTTCCAGATGGACGTCGTTCTTGCAGGTCGAATTGCGAGCGTGCTAAAGGTGCCGAGTTTTTTTTGGCTGGCTATCTTGGGTAATTCGATAGCGCGCTCACCTCTGTTAGTATTTCAACGAAGTCCGGTCTAACCCGCTGTTCGCTGAGGATGATGTGCCTCGACGCTGGACTTTCACTTTCAGCAAAGCAGCCCTGGAGGAATGATGCTTCGCCGGACGATGTTACGGCGAAGCGGTCCCATGTGCACGTCAACTGCGTCACGTTGAGTGCGCTAAGTGGCGCTAGGTAGCTGCAGACGCCGCCTTCATCCCACATCTGGATATCCAACGAGAGCTCTCTCACTCGCGTGACGCCGAGAAGTGGCAACATTTGAAGCGCCCCAGTGAAGCGGAGATGACTTTGCGTGGCCAAGGCATAGTTTAACCTTAAAATGGAAAAAATCGGCAATTTTGCACAAGTCCTCCGTGGAGGTCAACGTTTCTTACTGAAGTTCGGTCCTCTCTGGCAGAAGTTCTAATACAATCATTTTTCGGTTATTTATCAACGAGTTTTACTAAAGTTGGTCTGTAAAAGTGCCTAACCAAAAATCGATGTTTCTTTGGAAAGAATTACACTTTTGGTGAACAGAAGTGCGTACCGCTGGATGTTGATCTGAGGCGTAACGGTCGCCTGCGGCATTCGCATCCTCCACGTCGGGAAAGACCCCAGCAAATCGAAGTGTTCGATGAATGAATGCGCGAGAGCACAGCGTAGGTAGCTGAAAAAGCAAAAGTCTTCCTCATACACCGATGCTCTTAGCTCTACCTTACGAACGGTGGCTCATCGGCGTGTCTACCGTATGAGTGATCATAGGGAAAGCTACGTCCTTTCGCGGTTCTCCCATTGTCCGTCGACATTTGAACTTGATAGACGGTCTGCTCGTCAAGGATGGTGAGGGGGAAAACAGTCCGCGCGATCTGCGTTCTGTAGATGTCCGGTGGGTAGACATCCTGGGAGATTTCGCCCAGCACGCAAACGTCCGTGATCACCCTCAGCGGAAGTCGATGAGCGATGGCCGCGACGAGAGCTGAGCCAAGTCTACCAGCTAGTAAAGCGCTGTCGATCTCGTAGCGCTCAAGACAAGCAAAGATGTCGATCCATGCGTCGTGGGACACGCGACGAAACCTAAACTTTTAGGCTCGGATTAAAGAACGCTATCCGAGCTGCCCATCGATGGTACAAGTTGGACGCGCGTGAATAGAAGAGGCACGCACCGACAACAATGTCGACTAGTTTGGTACCAGGGGGTCTAGGTGTGGTCTCGTATTGTATGAATTCTGAAGGCGCCCCGCACTTATTGTCGAAAACCGTCGGAATTCTGAAGTCGGGATTCGGATTTCTCGAATCACCGCTCTACGGTCTACTTCCACGTTGGAGTGAGCCTGCTCATGCCGTGAGTATGAGAGCGTAGACAGAAAGTCGCTTGGGGCAGGTGTAATTAGGGTCATAGCGAAGACTCACGTCATGTTACGCACTAACGCGTTGCAGATCTCGAGCACTGCGGACGAGTCGTCTCCTTCGGCCACGTCCTTCACAGCTGCCAGCATACCAGGCTTGTTGTTTGTCCTGTAGCAGCGTATGACGCGGTCCACGACGTCGTCGACCTCCTCGGAGAACACTGCTGATGACGTCATTAGTTGTATGAGCAGGCGCAACTGCTTCCAAATGCGCGGGTAACGGGCGGGATGGGCTGCGAGGAAAGACTTTTCATCTAGCAGCTCACGGAGCAGCGTGCTCGCTTCGCTGAAGTGTCCCGTAACGACGAAGACTCTTGCCTTTAGCTCTGTAAAGGAATGACTTATCCAGGCCGAGAATCACTCACAGATTAGCTCAGCCTGCGCATGCTGTGAGTATGAGAGGTCTAGGTTTAGTATAGGTTTAGGCACAGGCTGTTAAACTATAATTGCTTAGTCCTAGAAGCACGTTCAGGTGCTCACTTTACGCTTTTGTTGTACCCACCTTTAAAGACACCGCGGCTTTCCCCGAATACGTCCGCCTCGCCAGCAATGTCTCGCAGTCGCCTCAGATGGGCGTGAACTTGCTCGTAGCGCTGTTGTCGGAAGTTAAGATGGGCAACTAACAGCAGTACATCGAATACCCTCTGCTTGAAGGATTCGTTCTCGTCTTCCAAGCTACTGTGCCGCTGAAATAACGCGAAATGAGAAACGTTCACTAAATACGAAGGCTTCTTGCGAACTGAATTTTTAGGCCAAGTCTACTCACGTCGACAAACAGCTCAAGCTCGTCCGCGAGCTCTTCGACATCGGCGTAGTCGCGATCCGTGACGCAGTGATTGCTCAGACGAGCGGCCCATTTCATGCGGGTAATGCGAGAACATCGCGGCTGAAAGTATTTTGAACTTTAAAACTTCGGTTCGTTGTTACCCCGAGGTGCCTCCATGTTAGCAGACAATACTGGTGCTTGGCTGAGAACTCGACTTCTGCGCTGCAGAAGCGAGACCACAGCGAATCGAGCGCCTTGTCGGCGTCATTCGCGCTGACGCTCTTAGAACTGATGAAGGGGAACAGCTTGCGGTAACACGCGAGAAGTAAGTAAGGCGTCTCGGCGCTTCGATCCTAAATGAGCTTAATAATTACCTTTTTTTCTCTAATAGCCCCCCCCCCCACTCCTCCGCCGAATAACTGTCGTTTACCAAAAATTGGCGAAGCCTTATGGGGTACATGAACGTGAAAAATAATGTCATTTTTTTGGTGAATAGCGATGAAATAAGATTTTTCAGGAGCAGGAATAGTCCAAAAGTTAAAAAATTAAATTTTCTAAAATTTTCAGAACTGAGAATACGAAAACCAACTCCACAGGGGAGTTATTCGAGGGAATACGGTAGCTAACCAAACTGCCAACGTAGGCCTAGTTCAGGTAAGGAACGAGCTTACCGATAGCATCGCAAGTTTGACGAGTCGTTTGCAGGCCTTGAAGCCCCACTTGCTTTTCTCAACGTCCATGTCGAGGATGGTTTTTAGAGCGGCGATGGCATCGACGACTTTACCTTCCGCAGCCAGCAGTTTTGCAGCTTCGTACTCCTCCTCCAGTCCATGGTCAACATCCGATTCGGATGAATAATCTATGTCGCTATAGGCGTCCATCGTATATGCGTATAGCTACGAAAAGTTCACACTTTTATAGCTGCAAAATGGCGAATAAAACCTGCCTATTTCCCACGAATCGTTCTTGTTCTAGGATAAATGCAGAGTGCGCACGCTTTGCGATCGAGAGTTCATCAGACCCTGACTGTGACTGAACGTGACATGTAATTTCCCAGACTTATGTACATGCGAGACTGGTCTGTGCATTTATTCCTTAATCGACTAATGAGTCGCATGCTTGACAATATGAGAACTTCCACGTTTGAACAACAATGAGCAATGCACCTGAAAATAAGTTGGTCAAGAGCACCAACAGAGGTCTTTTCTACGCTGGTCCAACCTAACCCCCGCTTAACCTAGTTTCTATCAGTTGTCAAGCTGCGTGATTTTAAGAGAGGACCACTGAGAAAAAGACGAAATAACGCGTAAAATTAAGCGCTAAGGAAAACTGCAACTTGGTTAGTATATTTTCCGAAAACACTGGAGAGCGACCTCGACGTCCAACGTCGTTTCACTCGAATTGCCTTCTCCAGACTCACACCCTCAGTGACCCTGAGCTATGTAGATCGTCTCACTGCCTTGGAAGCATACCCTCTCTCACAAAGCCGATGCATTGCTGACTTACGTCTTTTTCATGCGGTTGCCAATGGCTACATTTCTGTGCACTTTACCACTAGCTTCCATATCGCCCAACCTAGAACCCGTGAAATGTTAGGCCCCAGACTAGTCATCGATAAAGACGCCAATAGAAATTGTCGCGAAAACTTCTTCCTTTACCGTTGTGCTAAGCTTTACAATCTTCTACCTGCAAGCATACGCTCTCTTATTCACTCTTCTCAATTTATTGCTGCCATCCGTTCGTTCGATTTTGCCAGTGACGAATTCGATTTTATTGCTGTTTGACCGTTCCGTTCTGTCGCGCTTTATAGCGTAAATAAATACATACATACACCTAATTAAAATTTTAGAGGTCGACGTTCCGCACTCAAATGTCGTTACCGAAATGCTTTCCGACATATGCGATGGTGAATTTCCGTTCGTGTGTACCCCCCAGGTCTTGCACAGTTTTTGAGATTTTGGCGAGAGTCAACCAAGTGAGCAGTCGCGTACTGCGTCTGGGCACGGCGAAAGCTCTCGTTAGGAAGGCTTCTTTATTAGCAACACAAAATAATCGCGACAGAGCAACATGTTTCTTCCTCGCGTCGGACGATCGCTTAGCTGCGCATGGCAAGAGCACTAAAGCAACGCTGAATGAATAAAGAACAGTTCAACCGTAAACTATTCGAAATCCAAATTGATGTCGTAGTAAAGCCTACCCAACGAAAACGAAGATCACCGCATGGACGCAGAGTCCTGCTGCACCGCTTTTGAGGTCCTCTGTAGATGTGGAATTCACAACGTCGTCGAGGTTGATCGGGTCAGTTGCGTTAGGCGATGTGACCGCAGGAGGCGGCGACGTCGAAGACGTAGGCGGTGCCGTCGAGCTGCTTTGAATGTCCCTTTTCTGCATGTTCTTGAGGGCGTCCTCTGGGTGTTCGGCATTCTTTGCCGCCTCGGACTTTGCGTGATTAGCGAATGATGTTCCGAGGAGAAACACAACGGCGATGGCGGCGACTCGCAGCATAGTAACCCTAAGCAAATACTGGTTCACGATTTGAGACTATTTCACATTAAACCGGATGTCTAAAGGGCATTTAAGTTAAGGCCTTTCGAAAATTGTACTTCCTTACATGTGCGACATGACTTTTTACCAACGACCCTTACAAAGACGGGCTTGTACCAGGTCTGGGGATTCGGCTTCGGATTCGGAAATTCGGTGGTTTTCGCTTCGGTTCGGGTTCGGATTCGGTTTTCCAAATTTGGACCGAATTTCCGAATCTTTTCGGCCCGCCCGCCCGCAACATGCAAAATCTGGCCCGCCGCAGGCGACACCATTTTTAGTGGAAAATTTGACTAATATCGTGAAAAATTCATCGGCCGGCGAATAGCGGCGGGCAATTTGATCTAATGTATGTGTGTTGTGGGCGTGAATGTGTTGGACTTTTGCACCTTGGTTTTCGTCATAATTAAAACCTGCTGCTTCGGATTCGGATTCGGAAATTAGGTGGTTTTTGCTTCGGATTCGATCCGGATTCGGTTTTGAAATTTCTGAAAATTCGGATTCGGTTTTATTTTTGAAAGTCCCCAGCCCTGGCTTGTACCAGAGAACGAACTGACAGAGACAACACTATGTGAGCTCGACTTTTTGACTAGGACCCGGTTTTTAGTTTTATGAGCGAAACTCGAAGGGATACAGGCCGTGGCCGCTCTCTGATACGCGTTTAGAGCCTAATCACCCATAGCAGGTGCCCCCACTCCACGACAGTAAAACTTACGAAAGCTAGCGGACGAACGAGGCAACCAGAACACTCGACAGGAATAATGAGGCCAAACGACGATGACTAGACCTTTACATGTCTTTGTAACGACCTTTCCTCGTTACGCTTACGGCGTTCCGGCAGCGCTAACTGTGGAGACGAGTCATCAGAAACATTCACATCGCTCAATGTCTTTTCGACTGGTTAATCACTCGGCATGACCTCCCGCTAATGCTATGCTCCGTCTCGAATGCTTCTGACTTTAGTCAGGCATTGGATCTCACACGATCTGCGGGAATGCCAGGAAACCTTAAATGCCACAAGTCGTGTGACGCACGCTTGGAATCGCTGCATGTCTGGAAGGACTAAATGATCATACATCGAGAAATCCACGTGGAATACAGGTCCTTCGTGACTATCGGTGCCCGTTGATCCCATTATGGGTTGATGAATTACTCGGGAATCCACCGCAAATGAGGTCATAAACGAGAATATATTTTGACACGTTACTCTGTCGACACAATAGAGAAAATGAACATAAAATAAGCCGGCCAGGAGGAACGGAACGCGTAGCATAGAGAAGAAGAGTAGAGAGTAGAACGGTAGAGAAGATATTCTAGAACGGAAATTTCAGAGTCTTCCCCCCGCATAGGGCAATTTCCCGTTCTTCTGCGATCCTCAAGCAATTTCTGGACGGTGCCTTATTGGCCTTCAGCCAGATACCGTCGTTTTAATGTATGCGGGCGTGTACTGGTCGGACGCATGCGATCCGTATTTGCAGTATTTAATACCGGTGATCTGCGCTACCGATTCTAGAGCAGTGCGTCATTGGGCGATCCTCTGACCCATTTTCCATGCCTATCGATTCACCAGTAGCGGTCTCGTCGGTCTCGCCGACCGAAGCCAAGCCCGCAGCCACTCGTCGCATTATTAGCGGCAATTTCGCCTCATCTGCTACCCGTCACTTTCGCATGCCGAGAGAACTACCTTTGTTAATGTTTTGTAGAGAACAATGTCGAATTTGTTCAAATTTGTGTGTTCCATAGTTTGTGGATGCATGTCTCTTGTTTTGCGTGCAACGTTTAAACGGCTAGGCGGTGAAAAATGATTTATGGGGTTGAACACTCAACTGTCCGATACTTATCTGGTCTACCTATATTCACCTGGCTGGTTACGCCTTACTGTGATAAAGGATCTTTTTAGCAGTAATGCTCGAGACAACTATAAAGGCGGAGGCGGCGGATAACGTCTGCGATAGCGCCATGGACTACGACGTCAAGGTAGAAGTTCTGGAGAACGTCGAACAACCGGAAGAGGCAAAATTCGGAGCAAATGGCCCCGACGCAGAGGAGTCAACGCCAGCGAGGTAAGCACTATCTAACGTCATAGGTGCAGTAGCTACAGGGCCGTCCTTGCTTGTTTACCCGTGAAAAATGCTCATTATTTATGTTGCATGCAGACTTTAGCAGTCTTTTAGCGAGCATCGATACAACCTGCGCACACGGACTAAGGACGTCGTCCCAGTGTACGGTTCACCGGACGCAAGCGCCGACGACGATGATGAAAGTGCGCACGAGGACGACCTTGCTGCGGGTAAGCACCGCACGTCAGTCACGAGAGATCCAGCGTTTGCTTCCAGATAGCTCCGCTACAAAACGATACAAGTGCCCAAAGTGTAACTTCCGCTCGGACCGGCGGCAGACCATCGACGAACACTTGACGCTGCATACAGGTGAACGTCCGCATTCGTGCGAGGAATGCGACAAGCGGTTCCGCACTAAGGCCTTGCTGAAGGACCACATGAGGACGCATTCTAACGACAGGTTTGTGGAGGTAAATCTTGCAATTTAACTGATTTGGCTTGCTTTAGGCCTCTGAGATGTCGACAGTGCAGCTTCACGACGAAGGATCGTGCAGCTCTCTACTTCCACCGAAGAAAGCATGACGGGACGCTGCTCAAGTGCACTCAGGAAGGATGCCCGTTCAAGACGGCTCGTCCCAATCGGTTAAGGCAAGCTTTTTGATCACTGATCATGCTGTTGGGTTTTTGCAGCTACTTGCTTGTGTGTTTCTCCGGAAGAAGCTTTTTCACGTCCCAACCGACTCAATCCTTTTTTGAAAGTTTCGGATGTAAATTTTACCACCGAAGGCAGAAATTAGCAAAAGGGATTGATTTCTGCAGAGCCTTTTCGGCCGATGAAGGAATCGAATAAAAAGTACATTGTTCTCTGAAACTACCTAATTGTTCCGTACGCTTCCTTTAGTTCAAGGGAGTCCCCTGCGTCATTGGCTACATCCCTAGTTCCTAGATCCCTTCTGCTTTAAGGTCGGTCCGATCTATTGTGGGCCTTTTAGGCAGCACATGATGCGCCACGGCAGGGACGTTGGCCGAGACCCTCCGTTCTCCTGCAGCAAGTGTCAGCGCGGTTTCGTAACGCGGTTCGAACTCCGACGTCACATGGACGCGCATAAGGGACGGAAGCTCCACAAGTGTAAAGAGTGCAACTACTCCGCCCGGACGAAGGAACTAATGCAGAAGCACACCACCAAATGTCATAGCGGCAAGCGTCGCGGTACACAGGAGAAGCAGCCGGTGGCGAAGCAGGAGGCAAGTCAAACTCCATTGAACGGCACTCCTACAAAACACCGTTTCAGTCGGCTGAACCAGTTGCGCCTTCGGAACCGGTCGTTAAAGAAGAGTAAGTTTTCGGAGCAAAACCGTCGCAACTACGAATAAGCGACGTAGGAATGAACTGAACGAGAGGCTCATTGATCCACCAGTTTGAAGTCCTGCTAAGTTCATATGTTGCATCTTCAGGGAATGGGTCGCAATGGAGAGCATTGTCGTCGACGAGAAATTCCGAGCCGTAGTCGTGGAGGCGTCGGATCCTGAAGTGAAAGTGGAAGTAGGAAGCGAGCCTACACCAGGAAGCGTCAAAGAACTGGGTAAGTAACTACATAATGAGCTATTTGGTTTGTATCCTCTATATTCTTTGCTGTTTTGTGTTAAACGATAGCGTTTAGATCTCAAACGGTTCCAGTGCCCCATCTGCTTCCACCAGTTCAAGTGCCGGCACACCATCGAACGACACATGGTCGTGCACACGAAGGAGCGTTCCTTCAAATGCGACAAGTGCGGACAAGGATTCACGGAGAAAGGGTCTCTCAAAGTGCACATGGCGGTGCATTCTGACGAGAGGTAATAATGTGGACTAAGATTTCCGTTCCAACTAATGTCCACTAAACGTCGTCAACCGTACAGATGGTACGAGCGTACCGTACCGGGCTGCGGTGCTATCGGTACGGAGTACGGTACGGGTGGGTGAGGAGAGTACGGCTTACGGTACGGAATGGTACCGGCCAGTTTGGATTACGGTACGGCTCCTGTTTTCTCGATATTACCGTAAAAGCTCTAATATAAGACGCCCGTCTTCTAATTTTCGATGGTCAAATTTTCGAGGGTTTCGTAAAAGGCGTAAAGGGTCCCCCCTATGGATTTAGCAAAATTTTTCGAATTTTCGGTGACAAAAATTCTCGTCTAGAATGAATAGTTATGGCCCAAAACGTATTCTAAACATATCTCTGTGACAAGTCAACTGTGCAATTTCTGGCGCCCGTCTTCTATTAGGGTCCGTCTTATAATAGAACACGTCTTATATTAGAGCTTTTACGGTAAGCACTACATCCCGTACTAATATCTTACCGTATTACAGTCCGTAATGCCGTACCGTACTGTACGCATAGTGTCAGCACGATACGGAGTAGTACAAGTGGGGTCAGTACGCTACGGAGCGTTTTATGAGTATTGGCTGCTGATCTTTAATGTTCACCGCTACGTCCTTAGTCTAGCGCATGCAGTATACACTTACACTCACAGTCCGGTTCCCTAGCCAACGCAGGCTGGCGGACGTGTCGACATTTCCCAGTAGTAGCTCGCCATTTCAGTTTTGTGCATTGCAAATGAATAGTACTCCTCGAAAATCCGATCACTGTTACTTCTGTACATCCACGAGAGGTACGTTATTTAGACCTTTCAAATGCGACGACTGCGACTACCGCTGCAAGCGCAGGTGGGAGCTCACAATGCACCGCCGGAAGCACACCGGTGAGCTGCTGAAGTGCGAACACTGCGACTTCACGACGTGGAAGAACACACGGCTCACCGAACATCGCGCCACGCACAAGGAGCACAAGCCGTTTCATTGCTCCAAGTGCCCGAAGCGCTTCGCGGCGGC
>JNEY01000094.1:4072-33981 GCA_020875895.1 Aphelenchus avenae | reverse complement strand
AAGGTTGTACGACAGTTTGCAAAAAGGAACAAGCCCTTATTGGCTAGGTATTTTTATCCTTCAAAAGAGAGTCTCGCTGATTTCGTGAACCTCTGTATGAGTGCATAACTGGAACGGCTGTTTGCTAAATTTTCGCTTCCTCGTATCTTTGCACAATCCACCCAACCGATGAGGCAGCTACGTGCGTCCGTCGCGCTTGCTTACTGCACTCTCAGTCGCTAACCTCTCAGACCGACAGCGACGGTCGGGGACGGATAAAAACAAGGTGGCGGGAAGAACGCTGATTTCGACACGCACATTAGTCAGAGTTAGCAACGCACGTTTGCTGCACTCACTCCTTCCGCATCGCACACCCATACCGACGAACGTCATGTCCGCCGCTGCCGATAAATCATCAAATCGAAAGCGCAAAAGGGACTCGCTTCTAGAGGAGGAATTCGAGAGCGGTAGCGATGGAGAAGTCGAATTCGAAGAACTCTCCCTGGAATCACTTAAGGTAAAAACGTGCTTTTAGGTTGTTTTACGGCGTAGCAGATTCTTGAACTGTATCTTGCACTTTTGGGGTTTCGTCACTGACGATGGCCCCACCCCAAAAGTTCGAGACGAGTGGTCTGACGAGTCGGGCCGAAACCACTCGTCTTCGGTTTATTTGCTTACGTTGCTTGAAAAGATTAGACACATCTATATCTCTTTACTTCCATGGTACGATCAGGAATACAATCTGGGTATGTTTCAGGAACCGCCGCTATTTTTGGCCAAACTTCCCTTTATGCGAAGTGCGGTTTACGTTTCGTATGTTTACTCTAAACGTCATTTGTTAATTACAGTGCTTAATGTGAATTAATTACAGTCTTAACACCGAAACTCAGGTTCACCGGGTGCAAGCGCGGAGTGGAGACGTCGTTTCAACCAATTTCGCCACTCTACGGGTGACTTCGCAAAAAGGGGAATGCATGCGGGAGTGCCACCAACGATGAACGGCAGACAGATTGTGCATTCGAGAGAGGTGAGGACAACGCATATCGTCGTAAAGGATTAGTCTTTATTCCAAAACCGTCCTTACTAACTGGGATTGGCGCTGCTCCGGTGAGGTTTCGGTACCGGAATTTGGGGGGTCAGTTCCGGTTTCGGTCAAAGGCCAGTTCCGGCCAGTTTGGGTCGATGGTACATTCGTCACTCTTGGTTTTTGTTTTGCAATTTGTGGTCAAGAGGGACCAAATTTGGGCGGATTTTGCTCTAAAAAGGTTTTTCACATAGCTTGGGGCAAAAAAAAAACGGCTCCGGGACAATTTAATACACATGGAGGGAAGGCCATTTGAAGCAGTATCGGTTTTCGGTTATGAGGCAGGTTTCGGTACCGGTCAAGGGGTCGGTTTTGAGGTGGAAGACGCTTCCCATTCGTTCGCTCTTTTTCTCAAATTTCGTCGCCTGACTCGACTCCAGGACTGGAGTCCGACGGAGGCCTTTAACGGGCATGCGTCGCATCTTCAGGCATGACCAAATAAAATCGTCGACATCAGAAGCTAGCACTAATGGTACACTTCAGAAATGGACCAATCTGGAGACCCCTGCCGTCCGAGCGGAAGCGCAACGGGTAAGCTGAGACAGCTGAGCAAAAAAACTTTTGAGCATCTAAAATCACTGGAATTTCATAATAAGCCGATCGAAACATGGACTCTCCGGTCCTAACAAGGAAAATTGGCAGTACCATAGTATCACTTCTCGCATTCGAAAAAAGTTTCACGTACCTCTGGACAAGCTTTGCTTATCTTTTGGACAACCCTGGTTTTGTCCACTTTTGTGTTTGTCTGTGGCTCTCCATTCATTAGGTACTCGGAGAGTAGAGTACACAACCACCTGTAGATTTCAGTACCTAGCTTGCGTACCGGACGTTAACATTCTCTTTCAGAACGGGCGCGAATGGATCCGTAAAGGCGGTACGTTTTCTTTATCACCGAGGTCGTATGGTGTTAGCAAGAAAAGAAAGGTTTGATCTGAGTTAGGTAAACTCCGGGGTCCGGGCTTGCAGCGGCCATTCCCCCCCCCAAATAAATGGGTTAAGTCTTGCATCTTATCGAGGGGTCGCCCCCTAATACGCAAGGATAATAACAACGCACAACCTTTATCAAGCACTTTTAAGCCACATTTAAGCCACGAAGGATGAATTGTGGAAATCGTTTTTGAAAATTTTCAACCAACTTCTCTCGCCTAAAAATTTGTACAACTCTATAGTCGTCTCTTACGTGTGGAGTATCGTTCTAAACACGAAATTTACGACATAACCGTCGTTTGTGACGATCATTTCTTGCCTACCGGGAACTAAACCCCCTCGCGAGCCATTTGGGGAAGAGAGAATGTAAAAAAGTGCTCTACCTGAAGCTACAGATCGCCGATAGTGAAAACCTCAGACGGCGACGCCATCCTTTCAGAACGGTGTGACCCCTGGATCCAGAATCCGGACCGTCAGTGCGAGCAATTGAAGTGCCCAACGTGGCTTCCGTGCCGGTGCGTCCTGCGCAAAGGATACCGGACGGAGCACGTCTGCGACTCGCTCTACAGGCTTTATGAGGACTGCACGTATGCCCTTACGCGGTATAAACAAAGATGCGAGGGCCCGTACTTCTGTCAGCGCTACCAGGCAGGGGGAAACGCATATTGTGCGGACATCTGTACGTTTCCATGTTAAGAATCATTTTATCCGGCATTGATAGTCCGCCCCCCCCCCCCCCCGCCATACATCACCATGCTCCATCCTGTAATCCTCAAATAGGCTTGCCTCCCATACGGCTAAACATGACAATCCCCCACCTATGCCGGGCACCAAGCCGGGGCCCCGGCTCTGGTATGTATCGGCCATGTTTTCACGGGTTTTATCACTACCCCGGCACAGCTTGGGTCCATCTTTAGGACCTGTGACCGGGACCAAGCCGGGGTGACCCCTCCCGTGCCGCGGCACGGGAGGGGACCCGGCATGCCGGGACCCCGGTCCGGAGCCAGGATCGGCTCGGAATTCGGCTTGGGTGGCCAAGTTTACAAACGGCATTCTGAATAAAACTTCTTCCACGACCTACGAAGCGGACCTTACTGACAACAGGGGTCTCAACTCCAAAACCGAGATTCAGGGCCCAGCAGGTCAAATCCAGGGTAAATCAGGGGGTCAGATAAAATCCAGGGGGTAAATCAGGGGCTACTTTTCAAAGAGTTTATCCGGACACCGGGAGCTTTATTAGTCGTTCATAACAATGCCGTTTAACAGTTAGGCGCTGTATTTCGCGACCGTGCGTGCACTTTTCAACAAATTGCGGTCCGCGCAGAAAATGTTGTGCATGTCGGTACAATCTCACCGCATAGTGCGAGGTGTGCGACGGACAGCCCACGCCGATCAGCTTTGGATTAACGTCTGCAAGCGCGTTTTGGCTGACGAGAGAGCCATTTCTGTCCTAGCTCTTTTCGGGTAGGGAAGATGTTGTCCTGACCGCCGCGTTTCTCGCTGCCGAAATTCGCTGTAGCGTTGTCCGCCGTAAAAGCACCCATGCTTTGTGGTTCAAGCCCGTTCTCATCCAACAGTTTTCGCAGTAGCGTGACCATCTGCTTAGCGGTTCCTGACTGATAGCTCCAGCTCACGATTGTCGCCTGACTCCGGGCGCGTTGTAAAATATACGTAGCTAGTTTGTTGTCAAAGCTGCTGTTTCGAGCGACTAACCCTATGCAGATTGCGTAAATCTTGCGATCCATATCCATAAAAAAATCGACTTTTACCCCTGAATTTGCCTATAAAAATCAGGGGCAAAAAGCCAAATTCAGGGGGTACCCCCTGAATTCAGGGGGGGGGGTTGAGACCCCTGACTGACATCCAGTTCTGTTTTCGCCCCCATACAACTCCATGGTTTCCTTTAGCTGCGTCCCCGCGTCAAGGGACTCCGCCCGAGTCGGTGCAAGGAGCCTCTGAATCTGAAAGTTCTCAGTCTTCCGCTGGTCAAGCCAGCCCGGAGGGTAAGTAGTCTAGCTAAAAAGGGGATCTTGTGCCTTATGGTCCTTGCGATTTATGATCGTGCTGGGCGTGAAAATAACAGAATCGCAGCGATCTTAGCGTAATGGAACATTGTTCCCAAAAACGTTCCAAGCCTATTTCGCCCCGATTTCCGGTCCAACGCACATTATGACCATTCTGAGTCGAAAAATGACAGAAGTGGACGTTTATGAGCACGCTAGTACATTGTTCCGGGCAAAATGTTCCGAGGATCCGGTTGTACAGAGTTTGCGCTGGTTGTCGGTCTTTGGGGCTTTTCCATCATGCTGAGTTCGAAAATGAAGGTATCGATGCCATCTGAGCACACTGGGGCATTGTTTCTTGAGTGTTCCACGCGAATGTCTGCCGTAGAGTGTCTCACACACGGGAAGCGCGTGCAACACTTGTGAGAAGAATGATCAGGGTGAATTCAAGAAATTAGCGGGTAACTCGAATTGGTGTGGGGCAGCGTTAAATCCTTATCGAGCTGCTAGTAGCCCTAGTGCGACGAAATGCTGAGAGTTAATGAAAACCAAGTTGTTTCCTGGTAGCGGAACAGACGTTTTTCAAAGGCCCTATTCCTAAAAAGACAGGGGTTCTTTCTAACTCTCCCCAGGCAAATATGCGGTTCAAAAACTCTTCTTGGGATTACTCTCTTGTTTAGGTGCACAGCAAGGACAAATAGCGGCGAATAGTCCAGCAGCTCAACTGGCGCAAGCACCGGTTCGTAGACAAAGAGCGCCGCCGCGTTCGACCCAAAGACGGCCTGGCCTAAAGAGACCAGGAGCAGCTAAAATCAGGAGAGGAGGTAGGTTTCATTTTTCGAAAGTTTCTTTCGTTAAAAATCGGAACATGTTGCACATACACGCCCGATCTCCAGCATATTCGTTATTTGATGAATACGTGAATTCGGGCGGATTTACGCACGGAATAGTTTAGAACTCCCGTCGGGATGGAGGCTGCCCGACATTTCCGTCCCCAGGACAGTTCCGATTGAAATTTAAAAAAAAATACTCGTGTTTATGATGTAAGCCTAAGCCTAATCGGAACAGCCTTAGCAGCCAGACCGGACAAGACTGTCTGGGGCGGAGTGTTGCTCAACGGGGATTAACGAGTGAAATTCATGCTCGACTGCATCGTACACGGCTTACAGTTTACATAACTTACACGATTTATGATTTTTAAACCGAGTTGTTCGATTTTCCGGCGAAAATAGCTTGTAAATGGCTATTGGAACCCGGTAATAGAGAAGACAGTCCGCGGCCGATGTGCAGGCAAAAAAGCATGTAAATGGTTGAGCAAACAAACAATTGGCCGTCGTTTTTTCTGCTAAACCGCCTTGAAAATCACCGATCCTAGGGATTGGAAAAAAGGATACCTTTTTCGGTGAATCTTCACATCCATTGATAAAAGGGTTTCTGAACATTGTAGGCATGCGACTGGGCAGCTTTTTAGACCCGTGTGACCACACCATAGCGAATCCCGACGCTAAGTGTTATCAGCAGGGTTGCGCGCTGCCGTATCTTCCTTGCCGCTGCGTCCTGCGAAAGGGATCAACGACGGAGCACGTCTGCGAGGCGTACTACAGGCTTCACCAAGAGTGCAAGATTCAGAAGAAAGGCCCACGTGCGGGGCCGGGCGGACGCGACAGATGCGAGGGACCGTACGTGTGTCAACAACGAGAACGAAATGGAGTGGGCAGCTTCATTTGCGTCGAGCCGGAGGGTCGGTGACCTCACGAGAGGGCGTCAAGGCTTTAAGCCGCAACTTTTAGGATCTCCAAGGTCTGCACCGTCGTCGAATCGTTCCCCAAGCAGAAGTCCATCAGCCGGTCAACCGCGGTTGCCGGGTAGGTGCGGCGTATGCACAAGTCATTAGGACCAGTAACACATAACCAAGATGTTGGGAGGGTTGTCCAAGAGACGACATGTCTGTGACGCGGCTAACCTGTAAAACCATCACCCCAAACAACCATCTCCAAATCCTTCTTGTTTGAAGATGTTTTTACCGGAGATCTGGGGATGGTAAAACTTTTGAGAATGGTTTTACTTTATGCCTGTGACGCGTCCGTCACTGGTCTGTTCTAGCCAACCCAAGTCTTGTACTTTGTGAGCGTTAATTGCAACGTTTAGGATCTCCACAGCCTGGACCGTCCAACCGTTCCCCACATGCAAATCCACTAGCCGTTCAACCACGATCGCCGGGTGGGGACTTATGTAAAGTCATGTATTATTCATAAGGGCATTTCCGTGACGCAAACAAATTCTCCAAGTCAAGAAAAAAATATTTTGTCAGTAACTGAATAGCGGAAACTTTGGTCGTTTGACCCCCCCCCCCGCTGCATTATCTTCTGGATGTTCGCGGGGTCTTGTTTCTGCAGCGTTCATTTTACTTACTTAGGTTCACAACAAGGACGAAGGTCGCCCGCGTACTCAGGACGTCAGCGTTCTCCTCAAGCTGCGGTCCGGAACAGGCCTCCACCCAAGGTGAAGAGAGGACGTAAGTTTTCACATGTGTGTTTTTGGTAAAGCTTCAAATTTAAGTTGTCAATGCTAGTGTGGAATGAGAACTTGGAAAATCTCTTATGAATGAGACTTCCCGTTTTGCCTTGTCGGTTAAAACTCTTCACGTTTCTAATTCATTGGTACATCGAACGCAGGACGAATTACCCGGCTCAATCCTTAGAGTCAAGCACTGGGAAGCATAGCACGCGAGTAACGGTGCATATGGATTCGGTGCATTTGTATATGGGATTTGCAAAAATTTTTGAGCATGAAGGGTAAATCCGTCTGCGGGGTACTACGTTTTTGGTGGGGGATATCCGTTCGAATTTCGTTATGTCGAAAACAGCATTTCGTCTGTTTCGACCTTTTCGGGTTCGAAAATGTTCGGTTGGTTGGGTGTTGACGTAGACGCGCACAATGTAACACGCTGTCCTGACTTTTATTTGTACATATGTATCTCCTAACGCAGACACGCAGGCATTTAGAGCCGTGCAATTGGAACATACCAAACCCCGACGCACAGTGTGAAAATAACTGGACGGTACGATATCTTAAGCCTCGATGCGTCTTGAAGAAAGGATCTTTGAACGAGCGCATCTGCGAGTCGTACTACAGACTTAATGAGGACTGCACCATCGGCTTTATGAAGAACGGCCCGCTAGAGCGACGCCAAAGATGCGAGGGACAGTACGTTTGCCGACAACGAGAACGTTTCGGTGTGGGCAGCTACTACTGTCTCGTTGGAACACTCTGAGCCACGCAGGCAGTCTCTCCGGTGACCTGGATTCAGCCTATACGTATAGTCTGCAGCGGGAAGTAAATGGTTAATGGATGCCTTCGCCGATATTCAGCCGCCTGTCGGCTCTTCACTGTTCCGACACAAGTTTTTTTTTCGAAGTAAAGTTAAACAGAAATTTTGCACTACGTAAAAGATTCAGGATACGTCAAGTACAGGATGTGATGCTAAGCAAAAGGTGCCCAGCGGTCAGTGAAGGCGTTGCTTCTTAGTTTCTGTGCCCTAAAGTCGCGCAGTCTTGTTTGTCAGTCAAAGCCTGATACCCGGCAGCCGCATTCAAGACTGCGCTTTGGGTTCAACGATTGGCGCAAATCTGAAAAGTTCGTAGCCACTGAACAACGATTCCCTGCTTTGCTTCTCTATGAGCGCGTGCAATCTGTTTCCTAAGTGGTGACGGAGCATTAAGCACTTTCAAAGCAAGTAAGGCAACAAACGGCGTTTTGACCAGCCGGCCTAGTCGGAGAATATTTAAGATCTTGTGCAAGTTCAGTTTCATGCCGCTTTATTAAAAGCGTATATTCACTCTGTGAAGTTTACAGCAAGGCGTTTCAACAATGACACTTCGAAGCAGTTCTTGGGTTCTACTATTCTTCTTCCCGGTAAGTTGCTAGGCTTGCCCTCAGAACAGCTGCTTTCTTTATGCAACGAATTGTCGTGATAGCAAGACTCACGACCAACGCTTTAGATCTCTCTCGTCTGCGGTAGTGGTCATGTGCAGCTAAGCGTGAAGGAGTTCAGCCTCTCCGACGCTGCTGCGTGCACCTCGCCCGATCGGTGCGCCATCGATCTCCAGTTTTGCATCGGAACGACGGGCGCATCTTGCGGCTTGATCGACAAGAGGGTCCGGCTCGACAGCGTCGACCAGTTGCTAGCTCCGCGCGTACTGACCGCGAACTTTACGGGCCGATGGAACGAGGTAAGCGAAGACCGTCTCTGCAGTCGAACTCATTTTTCGGGGGTTTGCCTCGGTTCTGGTGCCCGTATAAGTTTTTCCCGCAAGTCGTCGTCCCCCAACGTCTACGACCGAATGCCAACGGGAGGACGGAAGCGGAGCGAGCAACATTGTCCGATTTGCCCAATTAATGAGCAGCCGGTCCTGCGTAGCGCTCTCTGGCGATCCGAAAAAGGCCATAACTTACTAGATCATTGTCGGTCTGACCATTACACAGTGGCCCACGTTCTGCGGCCCATTTTTGCCTAAATACCGTTTCTTTAGGCGGTCATCGTCACGGTTGACATTCGTAATGCGAGCAGTCAGCAGCTCGTGATGATGTCTCGCACTTTCGTGGCCCTCTCACCAACTGAGAACCGGCTGAAGTCGATAACGACTGTAAGTCCGAACAGTCTTAGCGTCTTCAACCTGATGATTCTTAGCATTCTTTCGGCAACCGCATCGCGTTCCAAGTGCGAGCGACGTGCAACGAGGGCTTCTTTGGCGCCGACTGTGCGTCCTACTGTCCTCCACCGGGCCCGAGGTTTGTATTTGGATCTGCGTGGTTAGCGGGGGATGGGAACATTAGAGACAAGGAAAAATGTGCACATGGCTCTCTGCGTGTTTAACACACTCCCCGCCCCTAAAGTAAAAGGTGCGTAACTGCCGTTCCCTCGCTATACCCACAAAGATCATTGGTTTTCCCATGTTGGTTTGGTTTGCAATCTGAATCAGCAAACTTACCAGTTAATTTCAGGGACAACTTCGTGTGCACGCCCAAAGGCAGACAGTGTCTTTCCGGTTGGAACGGCTCGTACTGCAAGGAGCCAGTGTGCGAGAACGGATGCAAGGAGGGCAAATGCGTCGCACCGAACACCTGCAGGTAAATGAGTCATTTCCAAGGTTTTGGAAATCAGATAAATTCGGGCCGTCAAGGATATTTTAATTCCGAATTTCGACTATTTTTGGCTTGTCGACGATGCCGATGAATTTAAAACTTAATCTTGAGAGTAATTGTTCCGCAACGCCAGCTTCAAAATTTAGCTGCTTCCCTGGATGGACTGGCGCCACATGCGCGGAATGCCTTCCGTACAACGGCTGCAAGAACGGCTACTGTACACGACCCGGTACCTGCGTGTGCCGACCGAACTGGACCGGCCGATTCTGCGACAAAGTCGTGGACAAATGCGCCGACAACCCTTGCGCGAACGGTGGCATATGCACGAGCGTCGAACACGACACCTTCCGGTGCATTTGTCCCGACGGCTTCGCGGGCGAGACGTGCTCGGAGAAGGTAGGTCACTCATTGGTGGCGGACAACCTGGGACTGGTCTGCCCACGAAATTCCAAGCGACATAACAAAAATGAAACCATGGAAAGTTTTGTGGATAATCAAATAGCCAAAACGTTTCACTCGGAGTCAGTCGGCCCATCGAGGCGAAGGGACTTGCACTTCCTCGGAAATATCACGTCGGCACTTTTGACGCTTGGGGTGGACGACAAAAGAGAATCCATTAAAAAAACTAGACAAAAATAACAGAAATCGCACCGCAGGAAGGCTTGAACGGTCCACCACGCTTTACTCCAAATGAGGGCCGGCTGAAGATTGGCGCTATTTCCCCGGAGATTTCCTCGGATTTTCCTCTGAAAACCACTTTTTTCTAAGCGCCCTGGCGTGGAAAAGTTGTGTTGCTTGAAGCATATGGACTATTCGTTCATCCGACGATTTGTCTGCTAAGGTCTACATGTTATTAGGTATCGCCTTGCGCGACGCAGCCGTGTGGCTCAAAGGGCTTTTGCGTTGACATCGGCTCCTCTCGCGATGACTACGTCTGCCAGTGCCACGACGGCTTCGCTGGACGGAATTGCGAGCGTCTTCAAGCCGCAGCGTCGAACGAGCCTTCTGTGAAGATGAACATCACGGTGAACGACATCACCGTCACCGTCCACGAGAGCAGCTCCAACGCCGCAATCGAGCAGAAGCTCGATCTTCTCGCTGTGCTGATTGTGGTCTGCGTCGTGCTGGTCGTTGTGGTCGCTATCGCGCTTTGCGCGGCTGGCAAGTACCTGCAGTCTCTGAAGGCATGGCTCCGGCGCAACGCCGCTTCTGCTAGTAGCGAAGCTCAGAAGGATGTCGAAGAAGGCGAGACGCTCAGTCAACTTGTCGCGCGCAAGCGTTCGTTCTCGAAGAGCGACAGCGCAGGTAAGCGATGGTCTATTCGTGATGATCCTCCATAATGAGCCTTTAGTTTATATCTGGTTACGTGTTTATTTAGTGACCAACGAGGGCCAGCTCAACAACTCGGCGGCGCTCGAAAGCCGCATGGCCTTCCACCACTCTATCTACGTGCCTTCTCCGCCCCCGCCTTATGAAAGCTGCATCGAAGTCGCCGATGCCTGATTGCCCATTGTGTTATTGGTGATATTGCGTCTGTACTATATATTTGTCGCATGCTATAGACTTCTATTTGCATTACTCTTTGTCGTATTAAACAATATTTTGGTCACTTTTTGGCTTCTAATAGGGGAAAGAGCTGTTTGCCTTTATTGGAAAGACCTCGCATCCAATAGTCCCGATTAGGCCTAAGGCTGAGCCTAAGCCAAAAAATAAGCGGTAGTCTACTGCCATTCCTTGAACGCTGCAAGCGCATATGTCCAACGCCGAAATCGAATGAGAGAGATGTTGAATTGTGACATCAGGACGTGGAAGAACACGCGACTCGTGCCAGTACTATAGGGGCCGTCGAAGTGCCGGAAGCGCTTCGCCGGCTTTGAGCAACTGTAAGGTGGCATGCTTCGTGTATCACTCGTCTGTGTGACGTTCGCGTGAGTCCGCTTGAAAGGTCAAGCGATCCGAAGTGGGATGTGCTAGCTTTGGAATGCAGGAGGCGTCCGCAGAGTTTGCGGGAATGCAACCCGTCGGATCGAAAGCAACATCATTTGGGTCCACGCATGATAGCCGACGGTCGCAAGGGGACGCCGTGCTCAACAGCTACTAATGGAGAGAGTCCCAAGTGCAGGCTTCACAACCTGCACAGCACAACGGAATATGAATATAGTGTCTGCTAGCACATCTACGGAATCGAGGGATTGCTAGTGCGAAAGTGCTGGAGCCGAGAGTTACGTCTTTAAGGAGGCTCAAAGCGCATTAACATTAAAATGGCACAGACATTCAGAACTTGTTTTGTAAACATTGTCTGCGTCTTCTCCATTACTATCGCAAAAAGTTTTCAAGCGAGGGTTGAAATCTTCTGCGCGATATTCTCGTTGTATCTGACATTTGGTCTGAAAGACATCCAAAAAAAATTGAGATCCGTATTTGGCAAGTGCGCTCCACCACTTGGGTGGAGCCAACGGTAGCTCCGCGAACTTGGCCGGGCTAGGATTCGGCAAACCACCCTCCGCACCGTACTCGGTTCGGTACTACCCCCCCCCCTTTCGTGCCGTGCTGCGTTCCGTACTGAACCTCCGTCGCGTTCTCTTTCCGTACAATGCGGCACGGAAAGCGAACTGCGAAAAATGGTCGTTTCGTGCGAAATTCTTCATTAAAACAGCACCGAACGGCGTCAACTATTGATACGTGATGTACTCCGTACGGGCTAAGGGCCCTGATTATCCCCACTCCCCCCCCCCGCCCGCCGATCCGTATTTTGTTCCGTAAAAGAACGGATCGGAATCCGGTTCGGTACGCATGTCGAGGTCTAGACTGGGCATGACTCCGTCGACTTAATTAAATGGAGGACTTCACGTTCAATTTCTTTTATTCTGTTGATCGGCAAGCATGCCTGGAGTGCACCAACGTTTTCTGCCCATGCTTGTATGGCTTTTCTAACTGACTGTATGATAATTCGATAAAGCATTCTCGGCCTTGCTCGCTGATCAGCAATCACCATTCGATTCACAAAATGTTTCCATTCGTCAGTTGCACGAGTTTCGTGTGGGATTTCCACTCATCTGTCCTTTGAAACAGAGGGCCTAAGGGTGAGAGAATTGGCCTGTGGTCAGAACGGGTACTTGCTCGACCTGCACACTGTTCAGTAAATGTGCCCACAAAAGGAACGACCATATCTCTGACTAAGCCTATTGATTTCACTTTGGAATATCGAGGACTCTCTCTTGGTTTTTATCGACTTCTGCTGCGGTTCGCGAAGGCAACAAGTCCTATCTCATAAGTAATTTGCCCGTCAGGAACTTCCAAAAAGCCACGATGCGACAAGGAGCTAACGTGTGCAGTTTTTCTGATTCAGTTTTAGCAATACCAATACGTTTTTTAGGCTAATGCGTGTTACTCGACCCAGGCGGCCTCAGTGCCCTATTTGCTACGAAGGTCTCGCATCGGATAACACGAGCGCACTCCTGTGCGGCCACACGTTCCACGAGTCGTGCATCATCCGATGGTTGGACGATTATAAAAAGCGTACGTGCCCTAGCTGCGGAACTGGTTGCGATAAGGGCCATGTGGTACGAGTTCGATTCGACATGCCCGACAGTGATGAGCAAAGCGACGCGGAGGACATCATGCCGATTCAGCAGAAAGCCGATCGCTTGGTTGCACACAAAGAACGGATAGAAAGCGTAAGTTAAGGGTAGGCAAACCACCAGGGATGGGGCTTCCCGAAAATCAAACCGATACCACCAAAATGGTGCGAGACTCTCGGTTTTCCGAGACCGGGACTTCAACAAACTCGATTTTGGTCGTCAATAGGTAGCGGTAGGCAGGTAACGTTAGAAATTGCTTGTTTGACTCCTACCATGAATTTAAGACGCAATTGTCCGACCGAGATGGACCTTTTAAAAGTTTTACGGGATACAAAGCTTCGCATACGTAAACACTTGCCAATTGGCTAGTAAGTTCCTCAGGCACTTGTCCCCCCTCAACTGGCTTTTTTCAAGCGCCAAAGATCTAGGAAAAAACGCTGATATGTGAAGGCTATCGAACTTTAGTAGGCACTCATGTGCGCTCGAAATTGCACAACCACTGCGCCACGAGCGATAGAGCCGTGGCGCCGCTCACGCCATCTAAGAACGGCGCTTGGGCTACGATAGGTAATCAACGTGAAGCTTCACGGACACTCAGGCTCGATAAGCAAGGAATTTTCAGCATCCATCCAGCTAAGTGTCACCAGATTGCAGGCGGATGAAGTTAGGATCAGTCCCTGTTGCTGTACGCCCTATAGCGGCACTTCTGAGCAGGGATATGATGTGCCCTTAAGACCCACTTACAGTTTGAGGAGGTGGCCAAGGATAAGACGGATTGATGGCGTCTGACGAAACATGGAACTCAGGCTAACCGTGGGGAAATTCGACCGTGACGCGGTCACTTACCTATTTCTGTATTCTATATCGTTCTATATCGATGAATCCGCCGCTAATAGTCGTCCCTCTTCGTCGTGAAAACGTCAAGTTATGCCCTGAATGCTTTATTAAACCTGTCGCGCTTTCGTTGGGCCGGAAATTTCGGACTTTCTGAATAACAGTGAGGCCGGGTTCACCATCAAGGAAAATACGCACCACATGTACGGATATGGCGTAGTCGAAATACCTTCTGACAGGCGTGCCTCATCGGACGCAGGGCATCTACGTGCTTACTGCTGTTTCTGACTTACTAGGAATCTGTGGAAGCGAAACTTTACGCGTCATACGCGTTTTGTGCACACAGTAACCGGTGACTGAACAGCGTTGTCGACTGCATCACGCACTTTCCCATGACCGAAAGTTGTCTTGTCCATGTCTCAGGCCTAAGTTTCGACGGAATGAGCGAAGTTGTTGAGACTAAAAAGCGACGCAACAACGAGAACGGTCGCCTAGTCGCCAGTAATGCGCCATGAGTGAGCTGGAAGAGTTTGTCGCTCCCGGACTTTCCGAACAGTTCATGCTCAACTGCGATTCTTTGATATCCCATTAGCGGCTCGTTCCGTTAACTAAGTGGATTATCGGTCCGTAAAGCGTACGATCACCGTTGGCCCACGTGGTTGACGTGCATGTCATCTACCGCTTTCCGTTGCCTGTTCGTCCCGCCATTCTCGGACGGATCCGAAACCTGTTTCTGGAACACTGATGTCATCATAAACGCGTTGCAGTTCTCGCTGGGTGCGAAGCTAGCGTTGTCAATCCTTCGCCAAACAATTACAAGGGCTCGTTAGCGCTTGCGAAATGATCGTTGGCATTCGTTAGTGAGCCCATTTTGCGCTAGATTTCCTGCAGAAAAATATGTAGAAAACCATTAATGTGCGCACCTGCGAGAGTTCAAGGCCAAGCACTAAAGACTTCGTGGTCATGATCTCCCTTGTTTTCATGCTCACTTCAAAAGTTCACCTGTGTCAGAAGCAAAGTTTTACTTCGTAACAGAGGTCCAGAAACCATAAATTATGCCAAATTCCATTACGGCAGTCGCCTGAGCAGGTTGGATTCTTGGGACCCTGCTCATATGGTTAAGCGGTAGTTTAACAGTACTACCTAGCCTCCTCTGTGTGCGTGCTTCTGGACCCACTGGTACAAAACTGGTTAATCACAAATAGCCTCTAGCGTGCGCTACCGCGCTTGACGCTAGGCGGGTTTCGCAAGAATTGGGGGTTTCTACGACTGTTTATTTTGACTGGCTCGTCTGAAGCCCACATAACGAGGCAGAAGCGACCACAATGGCTCATTTGCGCTCGCGAAATGGACGCTCGCATTAGCTAGTGAGCCCTTTAGTGTAAGCTTTTTTCCTGCCGAATAGAACGAGAGTCATAAAAGGTGCAGCCGCGAAAGTTCAAGTCCATTCCTAACTGCTTTATTTGGCCACTGCCTCTTGTCTTCATGCTCACTTCAAAAGTTCACCTGTGTCGGAAGCAAACTTTTACTTCGAAACAGAGATCTACACAACACAACTTATGCGAAATTCCATTATGACAGTCGCCTGAGCAGATTGAGATTCTTGGAAGCCCAAACGGGTAACATTCTTGTAATCAAGGAGCATGAAGTCCGCCGAAATTTCAGCTGCAGCCGCGTCCAAACAATCACCGACCGGAAGTCGGCTGACTGTCCACGAGGCTGTACTGCTTCGAGGTGACAGGTGTTCCGCCGGCCTTCGACGCTCGAGAGCTCTTCGACACCTTCGAGATCGTTCGTCCGACGGCCTTGCGAAATGGACTCACGAAGTAGATGATCGTGAGCGGATTCGCGAGCGTGATGAGCGACATGCACAGCGTGATGAGGACCGCGAATTTGCCCGGTTGGAACTGCACCACGAGCATGGCGACGATGAGGGCGGTGGGGCCAATGGAGGTCGCAAGCGGAGTGATGGCCTCAAAGAGTAGTATGTACGAGAAGAAGGCGGCCGCTTCGCGGCCGCACTGCTAGGAAGATATATATGTAATGTTGAAAAGACGCTACACCATGCAGTGAGAACGTCCCCGTGGACTGGGAGGACGCTTCCCCAGGCTGATAGGACGCCTCCCAAGGCTGATGGTTACATCACCCTAAACCTAGTGGACGCTTACCTACGCTGAGAGGACGATTCTCCAGACTGTGAGGACGCTCATCATAGATAGGACGTCGAAATAGACGGAGGAGACTCTCCCTCTAGGCCGATAGGACGTCTCCATAGACTGAGTGGACGCTTTCCTAAGCTCATAGGACGTATCCCTAGACTGAGCGGACGCCTCCCTAGGTTTAGAGGATGCTTCCCTAGACTGACGGTGCGCCTCCATAGACTGAGGAGACGCTTCTCTAGAGGCGGATAGGACGTCTCCGTAGACTGCGTGGACGCTTCCCTAAGTTGAGAGGACGTCTCCCTAGACTGAGCGAACGCCTCCCTAGGCTCATGGGACGCCTCCTAGGCTCATAGGACGCCTCCCTAGACTGCGTGGACGCCTGACCAGGTGCATAGGACGTCTCCCATGACTGAGTGCACGCCGCTCTATGCTCATAGGACGTCTCCTTCGACTGTGGGGACGCCTCCTTAGGCCTAGGCTGATACGACGTCAGCCTAGACAGAGGGAACGCTTCCCTCGGATGATAGGACATCTCCTTAGACTGAGAGAACGTTACGTGAGACTGAGCGGACGTTTTTCCTAGATGGGAGGGCATCTGTGGCGCCTGCCTAGGCTGCTAGAATGCCTTCCTAGGCTAATAGAATGCTTTCCTAGGCTGCTAAGGTGCCCCCAAGGCTGTTAGAAAGCCTACGCAAGCTGCTTCAATATGTTTCTAGGCTGATAGAAAGCCTTCCTAAGTCGCTATAAGGCCTTCCTAGGTTGCTAGAACGCCTTCCTAGGCTGCTAGAACGCGTTCCTAGGCTGTTAGGACGCCTCTCAAGGTTGCTAGAATGCTTTTCTAGGCTTGTAAGGTGTCTGTCTAGGCTGATAAAACGCCTACGTAAGCTGCCAGAATGAATTTCTAGGCTGTTACAATGCCTTCCTAGGCCGCTAGAGCGCCTACCTAAGCTGTTCGAATGTTTTCCTAGGCCGATAGAACGCCTTCCTAGTGCGCTGGAACGCCTACATAAGCTGCTAGAATGCCTCCCTAGGCAGTTTATCGTCTTCATTTACCGCGATAACGCCTTCCTAGGCTCCTAGAACACCTTCCTAGACCGCTTGAACGCCTTCCTAGGCGGATAGAGCGCCCTCCTAGGCTGCTCGAATTCTCGGAGCAACTCCCTCTTAGAATTGTTGACATGCGAATGACCGCCTACGAAAAATGATGTCATTTTCGGATTCCACGTGGGCGCAACACTCATAGGGCGAAAAATCTCGGCTCTGGTCCTTCTTTGATTTTTTGACCATATATGGGTATAGTTATATATGGGCATAATTATGATGCCCAATCGAAATACTGTTGTCATTTTCGGATTCAGCGTGGTCGAAAACCCCCGAGGGCGAAAAATCTCGGCTCAACTCCGTCTTTGAATTTTTGACCATATATGGGCATAGTTATGACGCCCCATCGTCAGGTGAATAAGATTTTCGGAATCAGCGTTGTCGAAAACCCCCGGGGGCAAAAAATCTGGCTCAAACCGCCCTAACAAAAAATCAACAGACAACCTCCTCACGATTAGTATATTGGATACAGGGAAACAATGTACTGCCCGGTTTTCTCGTCTCATCGGGCCTCAATCAAGATTGCTTTATGCTTAGGCATAGGTTTCGATTGAGACTTTCTAAAGTGTTCATACTCAGCTATCTAGCGAAGTCATCTTTCTAGTACATTTAGACGCCCGTACCGTATTCCGTACCGTATCGTGCTGCGTACCGTATTCTACGGTACGGAGTACGGTACGGAGCAAGTCGAGTACGGGGGAGGGGTTCCGTACCGTACCGTTGGCGCAATTCGGAGTACGGTACGGCATCATTCTCTGACAAAAAATGCACTAGTACGGGCCGTAGTACGGCCTTAATATAGGCCGTACTCCGTACCGTACGTACGCTACGTCACGGAGTACGGTACGGGGTGGTCAGTACGATATGCAATGCGATACGTGGGTGGCCGCGTCTAAATCTTCTTTCTAGCCAGGCTATCAGCGAAGTGTGGTTAGGATTAGGCTTAACTTGGTCTCTAGGTGCATGGCACGACCATCCGCTGTGTCATAGCTAATCCAAGCTTCTGACTTACCAACACAGTCAACGCCCGGTTGGCGGCCGCATGCGCCTTTCGCGTCCGTTCGTGCATCGCTGCGCCGTGCCGTCGCAGGTAGGAGAAGATGCTGACCTGGCTCCAGACGATGATCGCGTAGCCACCGATGGTCGAGACCAAGTACATCACATGGTGGATCTGGGTACGGACTTCGGTCTGAAACGGTAGCCGCACTAGAAAGGTAGACGGCTCGAGACTTACCAAATGCGTTGACGAGGGATGTGGCGATTCCGTGCTGTCGTACTCGAAGCCGACCTTCCGAAGGTAGTCGATTGCGACCCTCTTCGAGAGCGGATCGTCCGTCACGGCGAAGCACCAGAAGGCCGTGGCCGCTTGAAGAGTGCACCAGATCACGGGCCAAACCTTGATGAACATCGACGACTTTTTTAGCCTGACCCAAGCGACGTCAGGAGGCTAATGTTGGGCGATAGCTTACTTGTCCTGCTTCTTGAGCAACCGGTAGCGAAGCACGAACGCGACGACGACGCAAATGATGTCCGTGTGCAAGCAGGCGCAGTACATGGAAAGACACACGCGGTCAAAGAACTCGTTTCGATGAGCGAAGAAGCCGTTCACGATGAGGATCATGTATCCGTTGTCCATGAAGATCGCCTAAAACGTAAAGTAAAGATCGGCAACCTGTGCCATATTGTGTACGCTACTGAAACGGGCCGTACAAGTGCTAAACATAAAGAACAATTGGAGCCGTACCGTACTCAGTACTGGACGCACCCATTCGTACGGTACCGAGTACTGGATTGGCGCCGCCGTAGCGTACTACGTATGTATCTAGGTATACGATAAAGTATGGTACGGCAGGCGGTATTTAGCATACGCAAAAATGTCGGTACGCATTCAGACGATAAAGCAGTGACAACGCAAATGCGTAACTCGAAAGGAACTTACCGGTTGCCCGATGAGTACGACCGCTGCCAGCACGAAGTCGGAGACGCAGGTGAGCAGAAAGATCCACTTGAAGGCCTTGATCTTGAACGAGCTCCGCGTCATGATGAGGTAGAAGAGGTAGCCGTTGAGCAGCAGGGAAACGCTGCTCACCGACGTGTCGATCCAACGATGGGCTTTGCGAACGTCTAATAAGCGCATGTTTATTACCGTCGACACCGCCTCGGGTCGGTATGGAGACAGACCCGTAAGATTGCCTGCCCTAGCGTTTATAGCGGTCCGGTTGGCAACGTTGTCTCGGTTTGTTTGGTAAAGAGTGCCAACAATACAAAATCGTTTTAGCAAGGCGGACTGTTCATTCGAACTTTCCCCTATGAACGAAATGTTCTGAAATTGTTTATGGCAAATCGTTGAATTTTGCTCCAACGCATGCGTCGAAACCACGAACATCTTACCTAAGAAGCCTTATTGTCTCCTCTGTATCGTAGTTTTCGAAATCGAGCAAGAATGCCAAAGGAGACGATAGGCAAGCTCTGGGGCGAGGCCAAAGGCCAGATTCAAATATTTGTTACCAAACAGTTTTCTACTAATTCCATTTCCGAAAACGCTATCCCGATGCCTGCGCATAAAAATGCTTCTTGACATCCGCTAAGAGACTACGCACTAAGGTACAATGGAAGGTAGACCTACCCATTCTCGACGCAGACTCACAGCTGGTTACCGTTCTCGAAGCGGGAACTGCATATACTGACCGGCGTCGGCCGGGGAGAGACCTTGTGCGCTTTCGGCGAATAAACTCCAAGGTCACGTTCAATTAAGCGGCGCAGCAAACATGAAGTTTTTAGCGCGAGCTTCACCTGCCCTCAGCGAGTGGACGACCAACCGCCTTCTCGGAATAGGCCCGTTTGCCGATGGAAATTCTATGCTCCAAGCAGCCCCGAGTCGCGTAGACCACCTGCCGATGCCTAGAAAGCCGTGATTAGTCGGCTTCCGTTCGAAAGTAGTAATTTTGTAGTCGCGTTGTAAGCGCAAAACGCAAAGAAATAAGCGCATTCGTGTGAAAACGCGTAAAACTGGAGTACGTTTTCAGTAAACGGAAACGTAAAACAGCAAACACAACAAGAACATGCATTCGGTTCCATACATGATGGTAGGTTTTGGATATGGGAAGCTTTCCACTGCCAGCGGAAAATGTTTGGCCATCTATAAATCTGCAGTCGGTACAACTAATTTATCGGACCGTGGTTCGTTCCTTTGGGAAAGCCACAGATGCGAGTCCGCTCGCAACGTCCCCAGAGCTACAGCAGGTTGACCCTGATGAAAAAGTATCAAGACGGCCGGGCAAAAAGACAAACGTTTGTTCAGAAAATTACGGCATTCGAATTGTCGGCTCGGACACAACTCATAGACGTCAGGCCGCTGGGAAAAAACAACACTCACTTGTATAGGCTGAAATACGTCAGCAAGCATTAAAAGGGCGCATACCTTCCAGGGGATGTGCTGAAGCGAACACAGTTAAGCGCGCAGGGTGGCGAAGCGGAAGCAGTGGCGCTTAAAGTGCGCGACATTATGCCGCGCAGTTCCGCCGTTGGCAAACACTCAAGCACGAAAGTTTGCTTTGGGACGCCTTCAGGCACTCGTGCTGTCTGGCACAACACAAAGACTGTTTGCGGAAAAGCGTCACAAGGGTACGGAAACAAGAAGATGAACGTATTACTCGCAGCGGCGAACGTTCTCGTAAGGAAATATTTTAGGGCTAGAATGGGTTTACGAGTTGAGGAAGAAGGCGGATGCGTTCTAGACAGCAGAAGCTAGTATTGCGGTACAACGTAAGGAATGTGAATTACATTGTGAGCCCGTGTTCAGTTATCATCAGTACCATTTAATCGGTGAAAATGAAACGAAAAAGCGCATAACCCCGGCAGGGGGCCGAGGCCTGAGCTTGGGGACCGGGCCCCCGGGACTACATAGTTGTTAAATTGGCTATAATTTGATAATTTTAGGTAAACCAAGCTTGAATTCCGACGGAAATCTCTGCTACTGACGTGTCCTATGCCGGCACGCACACAATAACTCACAAATATGGGCGATCCACTTGATTAAACCTTTTACCTTTGCCGTATTTGCGACTTCAATGGTAAACACGGGGCTTTCACGGCATGGTGGCCTGGAGGCCGTTGCCGTTTGATGGGGGCCGGGCCGGGGCCAAAATCACGGCCCCCTGCCAGGGTTGTAAGCGCATAACTGTAGCGTCGTCAGGACTACACTAGGATAAAATCCGTGACCACTAACATGAATGTTTCCTTGGTAAATCTCGAATAAGTACAAATACCGCTCGCGCCCTCGAAAGGCCACTACGCCGTGGGAACTACTAAAAACCCGGAAAAACCTCGGTAACGAAAACAAGCGTCAAGTCACGGCAAGTTCTTAGTAATTGGTTAATTACCGCGGTGCGAAGGGGACTTTCACCATCGCGTTGTGTCAAACGCTTATTTTCACTTCAGAGGCTCCCAAAGGACGACATTATTGGAGTACGCAGAAAGGAGTGAATAAGAACACTGGGTGACTAAACTTCCGAGAACTGAAAGCCTTAAGCTAACCAAAAACAAGCGCACTGTAAACATAGGAAGAATAGTCGGTGAGGCACACTAAAGCAAACTTCCGGCCATCCTGATCGCAGTAAATACCGTCGTTCCCGGTTGTCCTCAAGCGCACTATAGACCAAACGTGTGTCCTAAAAGTACCACTATTTCGTAGCCCCAGATACAAACCGATCGAGAACGTTAGTGAACAAATAAAGCGCTGCATGGGCGGTAGTTTTGTGTAATTAGGCAACTATCGGAGAGTGCGATGTACTTCTTAGCCCAGCTTTCAATTGTTGCCTTCTTCTGAACCCGTATGGCGGTCGTTACAAACGGAAGGAAGTGCAAACACAAATGAAATACTTTTTGCGGTTTTCGACATAGGAGACAAAAAGTTCCTTCGGTGGACACTTTCAGGCAACCGTACCTCAGTTTTCAAACGTAACCGAGTCCCGGCACGGAGCTCAGGAACTGACACGTTTGGTTATGTTAAGTTGAGACTCGAAAATCACGTAGGCTTTTGAGTGCACGGCCCGGGCCCGCCGCCAGGCCTCTCAACTCGAAAACCATGAACCAGGGCCCTGGAGGTAAAAACCAGGGGGTAAACCAGGGGGGTCAGGTAAAATCCAGGGGGTAAACCAGGGGTTATTTTTCGGACTGTTTCCAGACATTTTGGTCTTCTTTATTAACGGTTCATAACAATGCCTTGCTTTGTTCACTGGAGTCCTTCACTGGACTTGGACAAAAAAATCCAAAATTCAGTCGAAGTCGTAGGCAAATTTGGAGCATTATCGCTGAGTTTCCCGTAGGGAAACGACGTATTAAGCCCGCCGCAGGCGATACCAACGGTTTTTTGGCAATTTTTGGAAACTTTTCAATGAAAATCCTATCTGACCGACAAAAAACAGACTTGCACCCCCTGGTTTTGCTCACGAAAACCAGGGGCAAAAAGCCAAAACCAGGGGGTACCCCCTGGAACCAGGGGGGGGGGGGGTTTGAGACCCCTGCCCGCCGCGGACGAGGGCCAGGATCGGTCTCACTTTGATGACCCATCGTTCAGGGTTCCTCTCACGCAAATTCCCAAGTGCGTCATACTATACGGGAAGCAGGCTGTACGGGAAGCTCAAGGTTGTAAACTAAATGCAGTCCGCGAATCGGGACGTGCAAAAGCGGACGATGCGATGAAGCGGAGTAAAGGGGCGTCGCAGTTTGCAAGAGCCATTCGCTTGGGACGGGAAACGTACACTGAGAAAAACAAGAGCAAACGCCACACAAATCACCTTGCTCATCCAAACAATTGCTAGCGGTTCCCAGAAGGGCTACGTTGACAACGTTGGCATCGCGTCGAACATGGAAAACAACGGAAGAAGCTTCGTAACTTGCCACGCTAATTAGTCCGAAGCAAAAACAAATAACAAGGAACTAGCACTATACGCTGAGGATTATACGGGGAAGATAGAGCAGAGATAGGTAGGCTAACCTTCGAGAAACTACGATGCGATGCTTTGGATACTCCTTAGGAAGCGGGGAGAAGACACCGAATAATGAACGGCTTACACCTCCGCGGAAATTAACCTCCGGCGCACGTTTCTTTTGTGAAAGGTACCGCGTCTATTTCTTCGCTCCTGTGCATAAACGAAGAATTGGCTGGCCACCGGAAGAGTTCGTCCACCGTTCTTTGGGCGTCGTCTCGCATGAACATCACCACCGCTACAACACTTGACTTCCTGGCTCAATTTCCAATGACGAGGAACCAAAGCGTACTATGTAGAAGAGCCAACCCTAAACGAGGTTCTAAAAACGGAGTCTACGGGCGTCACAGAGGATTTGTGTGCCAAGTACATAGATTCTAGCTTGGCACTAAATCAACGACGTATGGCCGTTTTCGGAGCATTAAGGAACGTATAAGGTACTTCCGTATGGAAGGCGCCTTCGCAGAGCTCTCATTTCGTCCTACTAGAGCCTTGTGACAAGGTAGCTCACGATTGTATGAGGTCTCATAGATCTATATTCCCCAATGGGCAATGCTTGCTAGGCGGTAATCTTCTTATGCGTAATCCCGTGAGTCGGTCAGTCGCAGGAACCGCTACAGACTACGTTGACGTCGACGCGCAGAGCACGACCGCTATGACAGTGTTCAAAGCTTGGGCCTCCTAGGACCACGTGATTCAGCCCCAAGCAGGACAGGTTACGGTTCCTGGAATCGAAAACAACGCTTGATAAGTGTGCCATATGGTGAGCCGGCAGGCCATAAAGGTGCCTTGGATGCATGAAGTACACTTCAGTGTTCCTGCGGACCCATACTTTCTTCATCAATGAAAACGGCTGAAAAGACGTTAGAAAGGATAACCTGAAACCGCCAGCTGTAACAATGTTTCCAGTATCAGTGCCGTTTCTATGAAGTAAGAAGCACATCAGATAAACCTCCGAATTCTAGAGAGTTCGGCTAAATCAGGCTAATTCTTGCACGAACAAAAGGTTAAATAGGTTATGGCACACAAGACACGTGGTAATGATTTCTTCTCATTCGACGCAAGGTAATTAATCGACAGAGAGAGTAGGTACACATGACTAGAAAGCCCTCGCGATCAGCGGGGGCCGAGTTATCTCTCTTTCTAGTTGGACGTCATGTCTCCTGGGAGAAAGTCAAGAATGCGATAAACGGCGAGTACGCAATTATGTTCCTTCATGCGTGATATCCGACTACCTATTAGGGCTGGGAAGGGGGCGATATTCGAGAAAACACCTAATGCTTACCGTCCTGCGGCATTAAGCAGGTTACGCCCTTTGCAAAGTAAATAGTAATTACACGGCTAGGTAGCGTAGTTAACAAGAGGAATCGCGCAAGTGCTAACGTACTGTCCAGTTACCAATAGCTCATTTTAGCGTGATGATTTCAAGAAACGTGCAGAGTTCGGAATGGGCCCGCCCGGTTGGGCCTGGCCAAGCCCGACCCGGGTCGAGCTGTGCCCGAAACTGTGGACCCGCGTCGGACGGGGCCCAAGGTGCTCAGTTTGGGCCTTTGTTCATCATTCATTGCACGTTTGTTCATCTCGGGCGTTGCAAGGCGGTTAGAAGAACATGTGTCCCCGATGTCCTTGCACCTCGAAGAAAAATAATCCATAAGCTCCTTCTGTTAAACGGCAGCCCAATAAAGTGGTTAATCATTTCCGTGGTTGACCCCTGCCGGAGTCATGGAGGTCTAGAGCAAACACGACATTCGAGGAAAATATCAGGCATGCATAGGGTTAGTGCTTGGCTAGTTCGGCGGTAACTGCATCCTGGACAAGCCGCTTGATGTCGGCAAAGAGGAGATTCTTCTTGGCACGCTCCGCATAGCACCGCTTTGCTAAACGGTCTTGTTGAAGCCTGCGGGCATAGTGGATCGTACTCGACCAAGATTTTGGCGCTTCCCAGCATTTTTTTTTGTCGGCAGTCTTCAGTTAAGAGAGTACCTTTGTTCTGCTCGGCGACGAAACTGTCGGCTAGTTCGAGATTCCATTTCGAGAGCTCTTCGAGGTCCTCGAGCAAGGTGTAAGCTAAAAGCGAGTACTCTCCGCCTGGTCACTTGGGCTTACTTTGTTCGGCAGCAGACTGCAAATTCTTGACTAGTGCCGTCAGTTCGTTTCGTGTTCGCTCCATGTCGGTGTCTAAAGGTTGCAGTTTGGGGCACCTCCTTCAGTGCACAGCCAGCACGTCACGCTAGCGGTTTACTCTCGACACTAAGCGATTGGTCCAACGTCGTGAGCGTTTCCTCGCTTCCCATAACTATCACTACTTCGCACCCAGATTGGCCATCATCACCAATTGTTGAATATCTTATGTCCATGCAGACGTTACTAGTTCCTATTAGTAAACCGCCATTACTTTCGTTACTGAACCCATTTGGCCGCTCTGCCATTCTTTATCAAAAAATACCATCTGTGCCGCGAGAACTTTAACCCTTTCTGTCTACGAGCTGGATGTTTCCAAAGTGTTAGGACCGACGGTCTATCGTGCTTTCCTTTGAAGGAACTTCTATTTCAGTTCTGTTATTTACAGGGCCGAAACCTGTCACCTCGCAAAAAAGTAGCCAAATTAACAATTTGTTTTCGTTCGGTTTAGTTTCGCTCGAGTTTTTCTAGCTAAGACAAACTTACTCAAGGTAAGCTCATCCGTGCCATCGTGCTGAGACGTCAGCATGCCGGTAACGATTCGCAGTCCAAGCGGGGCTGTCTGAGCTTGCACACATCGCGTACAGTTCGGTCTGCTTGCATTCAACTCGTTAATGGTGCAATTCGATCTTGCGATGAGAACGGTGACACGGCGCTTTGCACCGACGCCATCGACGGCTTGACTCTCAGCGTTCAGGACGTTAATCAGAAGGTAGAGATGCGTTTTCGCGTGGTCTTTGTTGTAGGCTTCGACGACGCGCTTGGCCAAAGCTGTGGCTAACTCGTCGCTGACGTCTATGCGTGTCCAAAATCCTAAGAAATTGACTTCGATTCCGGGTGGAAGACTTTTAAATTTACATATTTATGCCAGGTTCTGAATCGTTAAATTCGGTTTTACAAATAGTTCCAATTCGGACTGGTTCCTCCGAGCTCTGGTGCAACAATGGCACTAGGTATTTGAACAATCGCGGGACATCGCATTGATTACGCTAGGGTGACTAACACTTTAAAACTTAAGCATACCGACACCACCGCCTTGTGGCGAATCCGAACGGATGATGAGGGGGCTTGCGCGTATCACAACCGCTGAGCAACATAGAATCAATGTTAGCAAGAAGTGTGACGGCATAGCGGCAACAGGGTTAGCGCCGGGCGACTGGTGGTGAAAGAAACCGGGAGAAGAGCCAAACCTCGCCGAAAATTTGCTTGTCAAGGTGGACCGATTGATTGGGTGATGTGTTGGTCGAGCGGTTTATGACATGTGTCATTATGCCCCATGTAATCCTTGATGATCTGGCGCGATGCGGTCCCGTCCGTCGTCATGTGGCCATATTGTCACTCCTTTAATTCATTACAGTGGTTTTTTTTTAATTTAGAGCTTTGGAATTGGATTGGAGTAAAATAGCCGGCAACGAGCCTTCACCAACAAGCTTTCAGAACGTTCGTAAAATTTTCGTCTGTAGTTTAGCGTCGCCTGTAGCGGGCATTTTTTGTAAGCAATGGCAAGCGTTCATCAGGTTGACCGGCGAAGCGGGTACAATGCCCGTTCTGTCCTAAAATGGGCTATGTTCTTGAGCAGTACCTATCGCACAGTCCCGGATCATGCGACTGTTACGCACTTGAATCGGGGGCACTGCGCGTTTCCAAGATGCATACGTACCATTTTACAACGAACTTATCGTCGATGTAGCAGGCAAACGGTCAAGCAAGACCAATCAGCTAAAGGCAGCCCACGTTACGGCGATCCAGCGTTACATTCAGAGCTCTGGGTCGGTGCCCCATTTTAAGCAATTTCAAATGTTGAACATTTGGGAACAAACGGTGACAGCCAGCAGTCAACTTAATGCCCGAAGAGCTTAGGCATGCCTACCGCGCTTCACGAACCGTTCAGATAGGTAATCATAATGGTCACGTTAAGGAACGATCCTTACAAAGCGATCTCGCTTTATTGAAGAAGTCGAGACTGGAATACATTGTATTTACAAAGGCCAAAAACACTCATGTGTGCGTGCTTCAATGGGCAGTGAAAGACGTATGGGACCATGAGCGGTCAATAGTTTGTCGACTGGTTGCGCATCCTGATCGGGTTCGCCTCGAGCTCCTTCCAGATGTTCGTTGCGTCCTTCGACTCCTTCTGGTGGAACTCGAACGACTGAGCGGTCACGCTGCTCGGCTGAACGTTCCGGACGGGCTCCATCGGGTTGCCAGCGGCGGTCGTCGCTTGGCGGAAGACCTGGACTGAACCTGGAAAACGATGAGTTTCATTAGGCATGAGGGTTTCTTTTGTCTCAACCATGGGGTCGTTTTGTCTCAAATTTTTGGACATAGTCAAAAGTGGATTCTTTTTGTCTCTAATTTTTGTACCTAGTCAAAAGAGGTATCTTTCTGTCTCTAATTTTGGTACCTAATCAAATGTTGTCTCAAAAATGGGTCATAGTCAAAACTTGTCTCAAAAATTGGCTCCTCTCAAAAATGGATTCTTTTCGTCTCTAATTTTGGTACCTAGTTAAAGATGGTTCATTTTTGTCTTTAATTTTAGTACCTACTCAAAAGTCCTCTCAGAATCGGGTCCCTACCAAACTGAGTTCAAATATGTCTCAAATTTTTATATGTACCAAAAATCACGAATTCCTACCAAAATAATTTTCCTGTCAAAAGTAGTTTTCTCTCCTATCAAAAGCTTAGAATAAAGGTCCTATTAAACATATGCTGATGTCAACCCAAATTCCACAATTCCACATTCTGAAAGTCACTAGCTAAACCTGACTAAGCTTAGGCTTAGACATAGCTACGCGGCGCCGTATGCGCCGGCAACCCTCTAGCCTTAGGCTAGAGGCTTACCCCCTTACCTTGGTACCCACTCCTCCTAGCTTTTCCGCTCAGAATATTTGGTATTTATAACAACGAAGCATGACATATATCTGCATTCAAAATTGTAATATACAGTCGCTTCGTTATAGAACTGCCTAAATTTGCGTCGAGTTCTGAGACGCATTCTCGATTTATTTGAGACAGTCAGTTTCTGGGAGAAAAAATATCGGAATTTGAGACAGGTCTTATTTGGGAGGAACATCACCCATTTCTGAGACAAAAAAATTTCCGAGAGGAGTTTTGATTAGGTACCACAGTTAGAGACGAAAAGAACCCATTTTTGACTAGGTACAAAAATTAGAGATATGTTTTGACTATGACCCATTTTTGAGACAACATTTGACTAAGTACCAAAATTAGAAACAGAAAGATACCTCTTTTGACTAGGTACAAAAATTAGAGACGAAAAGAATCCACGTTTGAGAGGAGCCAATTTTTGAGACAAGTTTTGACTATGGCCCATTTTTGAGAGAGCATTTGACTAGGTACCAAAATTAGAGACAAAACGACCCCAAATTTGAGATGAAAAGAACCTTTTGCGGTTTCATTAGTGCTAAGAAATGGCAAGACAACATATACGGTCCGGACGGTCTGCAAAAGTTCAGTGTTTGAAAATGTGTAACAGTTGCGTGCCTTTTCGGCATTTGTGAATAATAGTGCACTTACTAAATCCTTAAACATGCGTTTTGGTATCTGTCACAGTATACGTGCACTTTTTCAATATGTGGGGAGCCAAGAACATGTTTCCTGTGTATTTGGATGGTCATGCCTACCGCGCGACCTAGACTTACTTTGCATGCCACGAGAGGCGGAAGTCGAGCGGAGTGCGCTGAACATTTCGGCTTGAAAGGACCTAAATTATATCCTTTTAATTCGCAAGAAGAATGGATCAATGCTACGCGCCAGTGAACCGCCAAAAAATTGGAACGCTTAACAAGGGAATAAAAGACGACACCTTGAGATGGAAAGAACTATGAGTGTCGCACGTTATTTCGAAGAATCCCTTTGTGGGCTCAACGAGATTTCAAGCCCCTTTCACATCATTATCTGAAACTGGCGGTTAGAACGAGCAGGCCAGCTTCTACTCCCCAGAACACGCCCGCTAAGAAGAAAATCTCTGAAACCCCTGGCTTCGTATGAAATGGATAACTGTTGGGCCCGCGAAATGTTTAAAGAACAAATGGTAGCTAACTCTACACAAACTTGTTATCATTCTAGAACATCCTATGACGTTCTAGCGTTAGTTACATCTGCTATGACGACAATTCTACGCGGAACGCAAGTAAACGGCTAACAAAGGTGTTTTGTTCACACCAAGAGAAAGGGCAAACGACGCTCAACAGCCGTCGGTGTCTGAGTGCACCCCGTTGGGCGGCCGACTATTTACGCGTCCGCAGCGGACGGGGAAGCCTCCCGTCGGGCATGTGAAACACATGCTCCGACGGATGGACTTTTGACTCTGGTCTACGACGCACGCAGTAAACGCGTGAATGCGGAAGAAGGACGTCAATGACTATCAACAACCGAAAACATGGAGCGTTGGATAGGCAAGGGCGCTCACCCTGGAAAAACAAGTTGCGTCAAGGATTTCTTCGTTTTGGTGGCCGTCATTAGTGATGACCAACCGTATCGTTAAATTAATAAACGACACACATAAAGAGCACCCATTGAAGATATAGCGTAACTGCCTAACGTTGCTTGCAAGGTTCTTCGGATTTTGTCTAACTAACAATGCTGACCTCTCGCCCAGGGCTGGGAGAAACTTTTCGCGCACCGTGACCGGTACTCAGACCCCCGTATTCCGGAGTTCGGAACCGGTACCAGAGTCGGTTCCAAATGACAGTGTCGGAGCGACTATTGTCCACAGGCACGGCAGTCTATACAACCCTTCGCCTAGCATTTCGTCAGATACCTTCTAAAAGTTTCTCTTTCAATCTCGCAACATACCTATTTTCGGCTTCAGCGTACATAATGTTACAAAATAAGTTGCATTTGATGTGGACGAATTAACCCCTGGAAGTTGAATGTACCCCCAGCCCTGCTCTCTCCAA
>JNEY01000093.1:375700-396373 GCA_020875895.1 Aphelenchus avenae | reverse complement strand
CAGAGCTGGGACCTTCCAAAAAAATAACCGAATCCGAATCCGAAGCAAAAAGACCGAATTTCCGAATCCGAATCCGAATTTTCGAAGCAGGTATTAAATTGGGAAGAACAGCAGCAACTGATTCAAGACGATCTTGGACGGCCTTGAAAGCGTTCGCGATCAGCTGATGTAGCTCGACGCCCATACCATCCATGTCCCACTCGTGTTTCTGCGACTTTTGCGATCATTGCGTGCAGTACGGGTCCATTGCTTCCAAACTGGACAGCTACACAAAAGATTCGGAAAATTGTCCGAATTTTGAAAACCAAATCCGAATCCGAAGGAAAATGACCGAATTTCCGAATCCCCAGCCCTGATCCCTACCCGTAACAGCAGCAGTTGAGGCTGTCCGAGCAACCGCCCATTTTGAAGCCGCGCGAAGTGCACCCCGAGTTGCAGTAGTAGTTGGCACATGTCTGTAGACCATATTGGGGATCCCACGCGTAACACACCTGGTCGCAGGTCGGTTTAAACGTCGCTCATGTCGCAACTCTAAGAGGTGCATGTCGCTTTCCCCAGAACCAGGCGGATATGTACTTACGGATAGCAGCAACATGTAAAGCTGTCGCGGCATCCGCCGATGCGGTAGCCACCCGAGCGGCACCGCGAATCGCAGTAGTTGTTGTCGCAGCGGTTCGGCCACTGCGGCGTCCACACGTTGCAGACGCCCGGGCAGCTGCTACTAGCGGCGGCGCTGGGCGCGGATAGGATCAGAGGCAAGTAAAGAAGGACCAGCTTTACAAGCATGCTTGCAAGGCATGAGCGGACAATAACAGAACCGGGTTTGATGTGTGTTCCGCGTTCTTACCTCTTTTATACACATTATTCCGGAAATTGTCGGTGAAGTCAGCGCCGACAGGATACGAAAACAAAAACAGCTTAACTGTGAAATTAGGCTAGAGTCGGGAAGTGCACCAGCACGAATGCACGACGCAAACTGGAGTGCACATAACCAAATCGCGTGGACGCCACCGCGTGGCGGTGGTGATGCGTTACGCTTCCCATCTAAAGCCAGTCACATACTGTGCTAAATAGGCATTAGAGGTTTCGAACCTATCCTGTTTTGATGGTCCCGATGGGCATATCGCGACACGGAAGCACACGGCTCGGCAGATCGTCTCCTGTTAGACACGGTTTTGGGCTGTGCTTGCAAGCGCAATTTGATATTATGAACGAGTAAGGAATGCTCATGTGCATGGAACATTGCTTGAACATCCTTTTACTGGGTGAGCCTGCGACAAGCATACGCAAACTTCGAGTGTTAAATTGTGGTGATATCCGATCATGATCGTCATCGTCATTACGGTCGACGAAAGACCCTAAAAAGAAGATGTTCGCCGCATCGGGAAGCTATCTAGGATAGCCAACCCGCTATGATATCAAGCGCATGGCTACGCCGAGTGCTATAACGCCTCTTCCCAAGAAAAGCTTGACAAATAGGTACAGTGACATATTTGATCACTTGCCTGCGATTTGGGGTGGTCAAAATTAGGGGAGGTTTTGCAGTTTTCGCCTGGCGCCCCCGAATTCAGGGGATGGTTTCGCTGAAGATGCAATGGAACCATTCAACCGCTTCGAATCGTCGTAACCGTCGTTCGAAGCCTGGTTGAACTTCGGAGATACTTGGCCGTTTTGAACCAAAGTATGGAGCACTTTTTGTCAAAATCATGTAAGCATGTGAACGTTTCTATCGCGCATGTTCTGTGCACTAGTATCCATACTTGTCAAAGCCAGTAGAAAGTCTTCATCCCTCCCTCCCCCCACCCTCCGCCCGCCTCCCACTGACCCCTACTAGACGCGAGTAGCATTGAGTTCATTAGTCGTTCGCAGAGAACAAGTATCATCATACTGTCATCGGAACTTAAATGTCAGATTGCTTCCAGCTAGCGGAACGACATAATCTAGCCCAGTCGAATGTATGAACTGAGTTTCTTCAACTTCCTTCTTGGAAATGCGTTACCGTTGATAAGTTGTTGTGCCTGCCACTTCCTGTGGGCACATTCGGCCGTCGACGAGGCTTTGAGCGGGATTCCTCCTGACGCGGTGGCAATGCTGCAGATAAAGGCTTCTGGAAGAAAATACGGTTAGGGGTTTAGACTAGACAAGGGTCACTGCACGGCTCTGCGAAATAAAGCAAGTAACACGATCACGTGCCGATGAAAAAAACGAATAACGACTGAGTTGTTGCTCGTAACGCGATCTTCGTTAGAAAGCCACCGCAGTGGGAAAGACGATTGCCTTTAGCTTGTTTGCTTACCTTCGCCTGCAAAGCTCGAACCGGCTTTGGATTCGCCGCCGTGAAAGACCGCCGTTCGCTGACTTCCTTTGCACCGCATCGACCATGCACAGAGTAGGCATGTAAGCAATGCCGCGTAGAGCATCCTACTCAACGAAATGCACGTAGGCCGTACTGGATGACACACAACCCGTCGCCTATTTATACCCTCCTTGTAATATATTTTGATTGAAATTTCGGTCCGCTTTCCCAGAACCACTTGGCTGTTCCCGCAAAACGTCTCGGACATTATTCGGTGCGCATGTTTTCGTTCTTTCTTTACGGCGACGCTTTTATCCTAATACAGTTAAAATGCGCAGCTGCCATTTCTAAACACGGACGAGGAATGCCTTTCTGCGTGTCACCCTTCGGAAGGGTGAGATCCGTCTGCCCACAGGTTTTACTTAAGTGGGATGAGCACTTCGGTGTCGCTACCTCCGAGTAAGAATTAGCACATGCCTCCCAGTGAAAAACAGTCTTTGCAAGTCTAAAAGATCAAACAACGGCGTTGTGAATTTAATACTTTAAAAAGCACCTGAAATGAACGCTCCTGTTGTGATTACATAGGCGGCGGAAAGTCAGCGCGCTTTCGGCATACTTGGACGATTATGTATGAATTGCCTTGCTTGCGTACCTGTCCGAACTCCTGGTTTCATTGTTGTGCCAGGAGTTCGTAGTGCCAGAACTGATGGTGCGTATTAGCGGAACTCCGCTCGGAATGACATGCAGCGAGTTATTTTTCTTACATTTGTACATCGCTGCGTAAAACGGCGCACGCAGGCGAAAAGACGGACTTATCGCAGGGATCCGACCATGTCCGCTCCGTTCAGCAGTGTCCATGCAGATTAGGGATCGACACCCGTGCCGTACTACGGCCCGTACTCGTACTCGTATAAATACGAGTACGGGTACGGCACGGGAGGGGGTCACAAAATACGGGCCGTACCCGTACCCGTATTTTTTATAAGGGAGGACCCTTTGGTGACAAAAGTCCGAAGAACAGTCAAAAATTTTTAAGAAAAAAGGCAAAAAAATCAAAATTTTTTGAAGAAAAAGGCCCATTTCGGTTACGAATACGAGCCATATGCTATCTGTTGCACATAAGAATGTCGTTTATATTCTTTTTGTTGAATGATAGCGTAATTGGGGCGAATTTTCCTCTTCAGTACGGGTACGGGTACGGCACGGGGGGTAAATGTCGATATCTAATGCAGATTAGCAGCAAAACGTATGTACCTCTTCCTCACTTTCCACTGTCGTAAATTACTACTCATAGAAATCCTTCGAAAGCATTGGTAAAAGACAAACGCATTCTCTTGACGCGGACTCTTTTCGTTGGCCACGTGACCAAGGCCAGTCCGGGGTGGAGTAGCGGGTTGAAGCACTCCGAGACCCTAGAGTGCATTTTTTTGCCGTCGAGCAGACAAGACTAGACACAACTTCCGAACGTACCTAACTTTTGGATCCAATGTTTATCATCGCTACGGACGTCATAGCGAAGTGCGGCTACATATGCCGGTAGTCAGCTAGTTTTAGCGTGAAAATAGTTATCAAAAGGCAGTGGAGCGTGAGGCGCATTCTAGGCGCTAGATTTCCCATAAGCTCTATGCGAAGAGCCCTTTACCTGAACAGGAAGACTGCGTTATTTGCCTTCGAAGCTCGAATACGCTTTGTGCATTTTGGTCATGCTGAATTACGGAATAATCTTCTTCGTCTGCTTGGTGGAGCTACCCCTCCTTCTCTTCCACACAAGCGTCTTCTGTTTCGTCTTATCGCAGTATGTCGCGAAAAGCAAAGTCTTTTTCTCTGGCTTCTACGCGATTTACATCGTCCAGAGCTTCATTGACGTTGTGAACGTTCCAGTGGTAAGAAATGACGTTGATGCTGAAATGTTTGCTAGAAGTCACTCTGTGGGAACTGCAAGCAACGTCATGCCTGCATTCGAACCCGTACTTCAGGATGAGAAAAATAAGTTTGCGACAAACCTGAACGAATATTTTTTTGTTTACCGTTTATGTTTTTCTTGGTACTTGTCTGAAGCCGGGTCAAACCTGCAAAAGCAACTAAGCTGTCTTATAAGGATCTTGTTGGTTAGTGGAGGGGGAAAAACTTTAGTGGAGGGGAAAAGTAGGTCGAAAACTTTTGTGGAGGGGGAATCCATTATCTCTATAGTGGCCAGCATAAACCGTTCTAAGGCCCTAAAAAGGCCTTCTGGGATCTCATCGAGCATGCTTAAACTCTTAAAAACCAAGTGACAATTTTTGAAGTTTTGGCCAAATCCAAAGGGGGGAGGGGCCTTGGATCGAAAATTGTTCAAAAATTTTAGTGAGATTTTTTTGCTCAAGTGATTTCTCTTGTTCATTCAGAAGACCTGCTTACGACGTCTATAATGTTTCTGTAGCGCCAATCGTCATTATTTGTTTCCCCCTCCACTAAAGTTTTCGACCTACTTTCCCCCTCCACTAAAGTTTTTCCCCCTCCACTAACCAACAAGATCCTCTTATAAATCTCCTTATGGCGGAAGCACATGTAAGAAAGGAAAAATCCTTGCAGGATTCAAATGTCTTTAGCATTTACACAAAGTCTGTGATTTATGACCACGCTAGTCTAGCTCTTTGCCATTCGAATATTTTAGTCATTCATCATTCGCCTTGCGGGCTACAACGAAGCCGCCGCGAATTTCCTCGTTGCCTGTCCCTGGTGCCGCGTTCTTCTGTTCTTAGCTGGATTCTTCACATTCTCGCAGTTCCTTTACCATACCGCAATAGCGTTTAATCGCTACACCGCCCTTCTTCGTCCAATAGCGCACAAAAGGGTAAGGTACGCCTGGGCCGTCGGCTACGTTCGGCTAAGCCGCTAATTTTGTCTTAGTCTGCAGCATGCGGACGCACTGGGTTTTAACATAGTTCCTCGAATACCCAATTCCTCCTTCAAATAGCTTCGTTGAACGTCTTCCTTGTTCCTTACGAATACTACGCCCTTCTTCCAGTTGTGGAGTGGACGCAACATTGCAATTAGCGCGATCACCATAAGCGGAATTTCGGCCTTATTATCTTTGAACAGGCTGCTCACCCTTACCACGTGGTACACGCAGGCGATCGCTACGGACTCTTCAACGATCAAACGTTGGTTGTAAGTTCCAAGCAGCAAGTTTAACAATGTTCCCGGTGACGAGATTACCTCACTTAACTTTCTGAATTCATCTGCTTTATATTTTGCGTTTAAACCATCCGAATTTCTGTTTCAGTCTTAGAAAGCAGTATAGTGGTTATAAATTGACATTAACTGATTAGAGTAATACGAAAATTTTAGTTGACCATCTGCTTATCCGCAGGGATCAGTTTTACAACGAGTGTGCTCAGTGGCTTCGTTGAAGTTCGCACTTTGATATCGTTTCGCCGCCTGGATTATGCCGTCCGCAAGGATCCAACAAATGACTACAGACTGCTAGGTAAGCATTCAAAGCTTGTAGCATGGAGCTGGCTTTAACCGCCACTGTAACTTATCAAGCCCAGTAGAAGCACTAGTTTCAAAATACACATTAAACTGTAAATGGTACGCCGACACGCTCACTATCTGGCCCTCTTCAAGCCAAAGTCAAGAGTCTATGCATCTACGTGAAGCATTTCGCGTTTTGCACATATTTTTCGCATCTTCCTGCGAAAAGCCGACTGGAAAAAAAGTTTTTTTCAGTTGCTTTGGCCGTAGAAATCCTGCGGACAATGCATGGTTTGAGTGTGATCAGATGCTTAGCATACGCTCTCACAGAGTTCATGGGTCAAGCGCTGATGTCAACGTTTTATCTGGCGATGGGGATGATCTGCCATCTCTTTGCTCCTCAGCTTGGTCCAGTTGTACAAGGGACCTTCCCCTTTATTGTAGACATACTTTGTCTTAGCGGTTCCGCTTGTATCATAATTATCAGGCAAGCAATTGTTAAGCAAACGTTTTAAAAAATACGTTTAGCCGAGATGTCCGCACGGGGTACTTGTCGATGATCACGTGCAACGGAAGGTTTTTACGTCGGCGGACGAATGAAGTCCAGCCGATGTCTGCGTGGACTCCTAAGGGCCAGGCGTGTACCAGCTAAATGTGAGGTAGACAATGATGACTAGCTTTGACAAGATGGCTTCTTTGTTGAACTTTGTCTGAAGTGCTGAGCTAATTTGAAAGTATGCTTCGTTGTTGAAATAAGAAAAGATTTTATGGTGTCACAGCGCTATGTCCTACAGGTACAGGAATATTCCCGAGGCAACTGGAAGTAGTGCCCAGCAAAGCGGGTTTTCGAATGTTAGACCATGGTAATCTTGTTCCGCATGCGGACAACTGATTAGCGGATTAGCGCTCGGCCAAATACACCGCACGAGAAGTAGAAACACGAAGCACATTATACGAGCGGTCAAGGTTTTAGACAGAATCTTCAAAAATAGCCAGGATTTTCTTTCAACTAGACGTGCCGTGGCTACACCGCTCGGACAGACTGTGATGTTTGCTGTGCAAATCGGAACTCATGGTGAGCACGTGATACTGATAGCCGCTAGGTTTTAGCATGACGTAGACTATATTATGACTCTTACGACGCATTTACTATGAAGCTTAGTTAGTCAGCTTCAGCGATGCACGCACATGTGTTAAGGAGCATAACGAATTACCCTAAAGTGCACCAAAACGTCGGTTCTCATCTTCGAAGAGTCTGCCACGAATGCACTGAAGCGGACGGATGCGTCTTCTGTCTTTCTGGTGTTTGACGCTGAAGATATCTGATGAAGGCTCGTTTGGAAGACCCAATATGTGGGAAGTCGCGGCTTCAAAACCTTATGCGAATGCGTTAGCAAGCATTCAATTTGCCCAAAAGTGCATAAAAGCAGGAACGCAGACTTCGAGTTCCTAGGCAGTATGCAGTGAGGTGGAAAACTCATTTGCTAACGACCTCGGCTTGACAACTATTTGGCGTTGTCCCGCGCTTCCTTGCCGTCCTATTCAGTGCCGCTTTACAGCTCGAAAAAAGCGGAAACGCTAGGAAAGAAGCCGTTTTTTTAAGCTATACCTGTTAGTTCCGTGGCGCTATGGTGGCAACGGTACCGGGCTGTTAAAGCGACACGTTGTCCCGGTGCCAATTATTTTGGTCCCGCAAATTTTGGCCGAGGCAGCTAATCTTATAGCGCAAGATTGCGCAGTGGTCACAAAAAAGGCAATCCGCAGTCCTCAGGCCCCTAGAAACGGGTAGTTGGCCAGCTCTTTAAGGATTCCCATCGTTTATGCCCATTAGAATTACTCAAGACACAAGGAAATCATTAAAATTCCGATCCGGCTTAGTCAGCTGCTTATGGGATACGGGCTATTTTTTAATACGTACTTGTTAGCGCCATTGCTTTTTCGAGCAACGTTAGGTGGAAAGCTGTCTTAGGAGAAATTGCTTATCAGACACGCTTTCTAGATCAGCTTCGTTAACCACCTCGGGGCTTGAAACACTGCCAAAATGACTTGTGTCGACAACATCACCAGAAGCCCTACGTTCATCGCCAGCCTCACCGTGGAACTCGTTTTACTTGCGCTTCACGCATCTGCCCTGGCCTGCATTTTGAAGCAGAGAAGAAAAAGCAGCTCTACGTTCCGTAGCGGGTTCTTTATCATCTATGTCGCACAAAGCTTCGCCGACATATGCTGCTTTTTACTGGTAAGCTGCTCTTGCCCTCAGGTTTCGGGTTTCCTCAAAGCCTCGATCCCGGATTTTCCTCCGTGGGTTTTCGACAACCAGAGTCCGTTTCTGAAGGTAGGTATAAGAATGAACCTAAGCGGAGCTGCAGGGTGCGAAGCGCGTGTATGACCTCATGAGACATAGTCTTACGGTTACGGTGGACCAACCTCACAAGTTGGGGTGAATGGGTGTCGTCATGGGTCCAGATCAGGGCTTGAAGTTCGCCGTCGACTTCGACTTAATCCTCGACGTCGACTTCGACTACGAAGTCGAAGTTGAGGTCGAAGCCGATGCCAAAATACTGAAATTTTCCTACATTTTGGCTATACTTAACACAGAAATTTTTCAGAAAATGAACTTAATCCACGTCGATGTCCAGGTATAAGTAGAACTTTTATACGGGGAAGGTCGAAGTCGAAGTTTTTGTAGGTCAACGTCGAAGTCGAGGTCGAAGTGCAAGTCATCCTCGGCAAAGGTCGAGGCCGAAACTGAAGTCGAGGTTTTAGTGAAATCTAAAACCCTGGCCAATACCCGCGATACGGAAAAATGTTCGGGGCTTTGAAACAGGCTTGTCCTGAGCGGAACGGGGAAAAGGGCTATTTGCAAACGGATCGTGACAGGTGACATAGCTTCTGCGAGAACACATTTGGAGCGAGAAGTGTGTGCCAGACCTAGCCACTAAGATATTATCGATTTTGGGTGGCACGGCGATCGCTACGACCAAGGTTTGGGCAAGGGTGGAGTGCCCAATGATCCATACGTTCCACTTTTACCCGTCTAGGACCTCCTGTTGTTTCGACTAGCTCCACTGGGATGTCTCATCCCGGGGGTATTCGACTTCGCGGAGGGCAACACCGGTTTCCTGCTGCTAGCCTACGGTGACCAATGTTCTCTTTTCGGCGCACACAGCGATCGGCATCAATCGGTTCCTTGTGCTCAATGATGTAAGGTGTAGTCTTGAGAGAGCAACAGATCTGTTGCGTTAACATGGGGAGCAGTTAATCGGATTGAAAATAAAGTGAAAATTTATCAGTGGAAACCACTTTTAGGCGGAACATGACTAACCGTACAATTTTTGGGGGTGCTGCATACCCATAAAACGTTCCTCCGTTTCACTAGATAAACATAACCTTAAAGTGCTCGAATGAATCGATTGAGCAATGATTGATGATTTAGGCTTGGACGATATCGAAAGAACGTCTAGCTCTGGTAGCTATTTTGATCCTTCCAATTCCTACTGTCGTACGCTAGTACGGGGCGTACATGCGACCCTTCTACTGATCCCACTGTAGCCGGTGATGCCCCGATGGTGATGGCTGTAGTCCTTTATTGATGGTGTCTCCGTGGCTCAGTCGCGGGAGCGACTGGCCCTGATACTAACAAGCATGTCACTTATATACTCGGTCAGCAGCCAATCCCGAGGGGAGCGAGCCCTGACGGCCTCGCTCCACCTCTTCGTATCTCACAACACATGGCTCATGGACGCAGACAGCATAAGCGTGGTGAGGGAACGCACGTGCTAAGGGCTCAATGGTTACTGGGGTACTACATACTCGAACTCGGGGTGCTGTGGCCTCTCACAGCTAAATTTTAACGGTGATCAGTAGGTATGACAAAGGTTAATGAATAAGCGTTGACAAAAAATGGGGCTCAGCTACGGCTGGAAGTATGATGGGAAAACAATGAAATCAGTGGTAGCCGTTTTGGCTAAGTGTAGCGAAAAGGATGATGAAAAAGTATCGGGTACGAGTTAAGTCCTGGTTGTAAGTGGGTAGTTGTTCGCGGATCCGCTGGGACGACGGGTTGCGACGACCTCGTCGCTTAGGTTCCGTACGTGTTTTGATAGCGAAGTGCGTTACGGTACTGTTCTTCGCGGGTAGCGGAAGCGTCTTCTTCGTAGATGAAGGTATGTGCGCTGCTGTTGGCGCTGAGGATTAGGCGCTGACGGAGTTTGTGATGATTCTGCGCGTACGATTCCGGTAGTCGATGTGCGTATGAGTCATCCATAATGGTGCGTTCGTAATTATCGCCAAAGTTGTCTCCTGGGATACGTACTAAGCGTGGAAGCACTTGGAGTAGACGATCGGCGAGCTGCTCAGCGGCTTCTCCGGCTGGAACACGGTGCAGCTTGGCGACAAGTGCAACGTTCCACTTAATGCGTTTGTCCGCGCAGCGTAGAAAGGTGCGCGATGCGCTGAGTACGGACCAGAAGCGGCGCAAAATGCGATCTTCGTAACGGCGTGTGGCCCTCGGGTCGCTGAAGTTGAGAAAAAGTGGGAAGTCGAACCCGATGTAAAAGAACACAGAGACATGCCCTAGTTGTGGCCACGTGTACAGCTGGTTTAACTCGTGGAAAGTCGCATCGATGTTATTCCACGGCTTGGCGCGATGAATCGTGATGGCGGCGATTCTTACGACACAGCGCGCAAGGCTGCTTGACCATTCCTGTAGGAATCCAGTCATCTCTGTAGACTCGAGATCGAGTTTGCCGGGCACGTGTTCAACATCGTAGTTCTCTTCCATCGACAGGCGTACTTCGCGGCGGTTGTTGCTTCCCTCGAAGATGGAGTAGTTAGCGATGGTGAACGATGTGAGCAGTGGCCTCGGAATGAAGTCTAGACCGGGGACGTCGGTGACTTTGACGGCGTCGGTGAAGCTGTCTACCATGTTGAGAATGTACGCGGAGTTGCGTTGATGAACAAAGTCGGTAGTAGCGGGTAGTAGAATCGTATCGACCTGCGCCAACTGTCGGAAACGGTGGGCAAGCTGGCTGACTGTACTTGTTGGCAATTCCACGTCAATGATGCGAATGCTTCGGTAAATGTTACTACGGCGCGAAGCGGACGCAAAGCATAAGTCAATCTTCGTCCAGTCAGAGCCGGCGGTGAGGTTGATCTAGTGGTCGTGGTTGATGTTGTCTCTCATGATCAAGAACTGCTTGAAGATAACGACGCCACTGACATCGTAGACCGTGGATAGGTCGCAGCATTCACACGTTATTTCTCGCGCATCTGCCGGGTTATCCTGATCTTGAGCCTGCGGGATTTCGAACGGCTTGGCCTGGTTGGCTGTGCGAAGTCGGATGTGGCTGACATGCGCAAAAACTGAGACAGCTTCCCGGATCTCTACGCGGTATATGTTGCCGTTGAGTTCGCCTACTAGGCGACCTGGTTCGTAGCGCCACGTGTTCACAAAGCTTGCGTTTGGCGATCCTACGTACACTAGCTGTCCCATGGCTGCGTTGACAAGTCGTTCGGGGTAGTTCTGCGGTCGGATGCGGAAGTGAACGCCGAGCAGTGCTAACGGATTCTCGCAGTATCGGTAGACGTTCTGGCCGTTAGCTGGTGCGCTAACGCAGTCATCGAAGGAAAGCTCGGCTGGTACGGCTTCCGTCGTCGACGTGTTTGGCGGTTGCGGTGTCTCTAGCATAACCCTTGCGCGGCTTCGTGGCGGTGGACCGGATTGTGACAAACTGCGGCTTCGTGCTTGGGCGGGTGCATCGGTCGACGGCATCGCGTCAGCTGCATGCGTAGCCGTATTGTTCGAGAATTGTGGCGGCTGCTGAGCGCCGGCGGTTGTACGGCCTGAAACGAGAACTTCCTCGGATTGCGGCGCTTGGAAAAGGAGCCCGAGGGACGCGGGCTGGAGGTGACGGCGGCGATGGAGATGGGGATGATGAGGAACTTGATAAACGTAGATCATTTTCTTCCCAAACGCCTGTTCGAGCTGCGTTCTCGGCGGAATGTTGTTGGTGTCGCGTCCGCTCAAGCGGTCGTGCTTGGCGAATCGGTTGTACGGCGGAGACTGGTCGGTTCGTCACATCGGAGAGCGGTGTAGTAGCGTCGGAGCTCATCTTTCAGCTGGCTTGTGTCTGAAGTTGACTGGTGGTATCTTGCCTGCGACGTGCTGCTTTTATAGGCGTTTTTAGCGATTGTGATGGAAGGCGGAGCATTTGTCTTGGGACGAGAGAGCGTAGCTGATTGAATTCTCTGCACATGATCGATGGCGGATTTTGTATTTCGGTGAACGGAATTAATTAAATGATTCTGACGTCGTTTTGTCGAGCGTTGAGCGTTATGGAGGAGCAATTGTTGTCTGGGCTACGCCGTATGTGCACCTTCTGTGATCACTTTCCATGTGATCTGCGTGATTCCTTCGCGCTTTTCTTATGCCGCATATGAGTCATCAGTCTTCTTCGATGAACAATTAGAGGTTGGGATGATCAGTCCCATCGGCCGTCAATTAGTTTCTGACTGATGCATGCTTAAATTCTTTGCTTTGTTTCTTGCCGCTTGGCCGTTTTGTTCATGGGGTGCCGTCCCCAAATACAGTTTTTACCCGAGGATGCTGCCTCTTCCCATAGCGGCTATTCTGAAGTCCAGTCCGGTCTGTCCGCATGACAGACAAAGGCTCGGATTCCTTGGACGTGGGTTGCGCATCGACTGATGCATCCGGATTCCAATTGGACATGAGTTGCTTCACACAACAGCTGTGCTTGCTGGACTTCATGGCGGCATTATGAATCATCTTCTTGGCGCGATAGCTGCTTCCTTACTGTGGTGCGTATCCTGGTACAACTGTTCGCAGGCGGCGCAGGGACCGGTGATTATACTGGTTGTCAGACGTGTCGGTGGCTGCAATGTCACGTATGATCGACGTTAACGGCGTGTTGCTCGCCAATGTGTCGATCGTTGCCAGCGACGGATGAAGTGTGATACTTTAAGAAGAACATTGACGGTCGTGTCACTGACCAATACGTTGTCGCATCTTCATCTTCTTACGTTCGCGACCCAGTCTCGTTAGTCCTATCTTCATTGCCGCGTTCATTTGCTTCGGCGTTGCTCCTGCTTTGGTGGACTGCTTCACCAATTAGGTATTGGGTGATTTCCGCTGTCGACCGCTAGTGCAGTACTCCCGGGTAGCTTAATCCACTGCTGTCTTCCAATGGTTCGACGTTCTGTCCCAGCTAACTCCACAGCAGATGGTTTACTAGTGTTTCTCGGCAGAAACTAGTCGTTGCACCGGTTGGGGCTGGATCGCTCTGAGCTGCATAGCATTTTTCGACCTTCCTTCAAGCTCCCATGTTCCGCTTCCACTGCTTGCTTGCTTGCAGGGATCCTCCAATGCGGTTCCGTGCTGCGGGCGTGTTTATCGTCTGTTTTCCCGTTCGGTCAGTCGTCGTCATCGAGAGAAGTGGTTAGCTATGCATCTCGGCCTAATTGGATTTTGCGCCGTGCTTGCCGGGCCGTGCGCGTTTTCGGCACGACGTTCTCAGAACATGTTTATGCATTCGGCGGAGTCCTGTTGTGCGTCTTCAATGGAGCATGCTTAATGAGTTTCCGGGCCTTCTCGCGACAGCTTTATTCTCGTGCCTCTTTCGGCGTGTTCTGCATTCAGTTGCAGCAGTTCCATTGCTCTCGCTTGCATCGGACATGGCGGGTCTCTTTAACCACGCATACCTCTGCAACCTTTACGACGATCGGTGCTTGTACGGCATTCTCCGTCGCGGCGTATGGCCCCCTGCACCAATGAATTTATACAGTTTCCGCGACGCTATTTCTTTGGCTCAAGCGGAGCCCTTCTCGTACTGCTGGATCTGTAGTGATGGCCCTTTGCGAAAGCACCTTCGCGCTGCCTTTCGTGAACTGCCGTGGCTGCCTAACCATTTTAACGTATGGTGCCATTCGGGCCAGCATAACTGCATTCACAGCATCCCTTCTCGCGTCGGCTATTGTCGTCTTTGTGTAGTGGTGTAGTGTGTTGGAGTAAGGCTCGTGCATTTTTAAAGCGTGTTGAGCCGGCTTCTTGTAGGTCTTCTTGCTACGGCACTCCACTTGACCTGAGCCGCGTTAATGAGCATCAGATGTCCTTTGGTTGCCGTTTATACTGGGCGCCTGACTTCATGCAACTGGCTCAGTATGAAGCATGCTGGGACGGCGCTGCGTTGATGCCTCTCCTGCGATACTCTGCCGAATGTTGCTTCGTGTATTTCGGATATTTAAGCCATGACTGGTGGTGGTTTAGCACTAGCTGGTGATTCCGTACGCATTTTCTTTGCTTCTGTGTTCCGATAAAAGTTCTTGCCATGCTGCAGGCGTTCACTTGGGCTGATTATACGTGGAGTGCCGCGGTTCAGCTGGGGCTGTTGACGCGGGCTCGGCGTTAGTTGGCCTTGTTGTTTCGAGCGCTTACTCTCGCATTCCGCTCGAGCTGTTCTCACGTCGCTCGCGCTGCCATTCCGCCGTAGCTGGCTTGTTGGAAGCCCGAAAATGCCCAACCAGCTGGGGCTGTGTGGCCTCTGCTTTGGTGTCCCCGCGCGTTTTTCATTGCGTCGCATGACTTTTACCCTGCTGGAGCTGTATGGCTGTAGTTCTGTTTTGGCTGTACGCGTCTTTGCTCTGTCATAGGTGTATGCCCGTTATGCAGCTAGAACTGTTGCTCTCGTTTGGGGCTGTTGCTCCCGTAACCGGCTGGGCCTGTTGCTCCATCGACCAGCTGGGGCTGTTGCTCCTTCAACCAGCTGGGGCTGTTGCTCCTTCCACCAGCTGGGGCTGTTGCTCCTTCAACCAGCTGGGGCTGTTGCTCCTAGTGCAACCAGCTGGGGCTGTATTAGCGTGCATCCAGCTGGAGCTGTATCCGCGTGCATTCGGCTGGGGCTGTATCGCGTGCATTCGGCTGGGGCTGTAGCTCGTTCATACAGCTGGGGCCGTTTCTTCTGCGTACAGCTAGGGCTGTTGCTCCTGTATACAGCTAGGGCTGTTGGCCCATCCTCCCGCTAGGACTGTAGGTGGTTCTAGTTGATTCAGCTAGGGCCGTATATGCGTGATGCGTCCTTGTTTCTGCCAGCGCGCTAGGGATGTTCTTCTTCCATCCAGACGGGGCCATTGCTCTTTCATCCAGTTGGGGCTGTGTGCCTGTCAATCAGCTAGCGCAGTGTGGCCTTGTATATCCAGCTAGGCAGTCCGTGTTGCTTCAGCTGCACGTTTCCAGATGTCCGGTATGTCGTCTCCTTCGTCGCGTCCATCGTCGCCTGACCATGAAGTGCCGCAACCAACGGCCGAGGAGTTGCGAGCTCGTCTAGCAGCTATCATGGGCACATCATCTGCTCCACCCGTCGAAGAAGCTCAGCCAGAGCCGTCGCCCGCTGTACTTCAAGCTCGTTTAACGACTGCTCTCGAACCTGGTCCAAGTGCGCCGGCCGTCGCTGTACGACCGGGCCGGATGCTGCTGCAATGGGCACTATGCCAACTGTGGTCACGACGGAGATTCTTCCAGCGATGCAGCCGCCACAACTGTCTGCTGCCACCGTTCCTTCACGGCCGTCTGCGCCGTTAACAGTATCGGCGGGAGGCGGCGTCCGTCTGAGCCGGGATGCAGGTAAGGCCTTTGTTCGCCTTTTGCAGTGTGGTTTTTCGTTTCAGCTCGTCTCCTTGCCCAAATCGGTATCTACGGAGGCATTCCTACTGAGGCAGAATTTGCCAATCAACAAGCGATGGATCGCTTTCTCGAGTCGACAGCTCAGCATATCATCCGCGGAAAGAAGGTGCCCGCCCGACTGTCGAGGAAATTCGAGCTGACGGCAGACCGAAAGGCGCTGCTGACGCGATTCGACGAGGTGATTCGGGCGCGTATGCGGATCCCAGCGGAAGATAGGAGAGCTGTCGAGCATCGTGAGCTTTAATGGGATTCGTTGTTTGTACACTTTTCGTTTTCAGCCTACTGCGTCGTCTGTAACGGACCGGCTGACTGGCCTCGGAAGCTGGCGTGCGGCCACTCGTCCTGTCTCTTTTGCATCCAGCGGTACTGGGATTCGCCGGGCAACAATGGCCTTTGTCCATGTCGGTTCAAAGAGGAGTGCAAGGTTTCGCCGCCAGACGACCGCAACGTTCTTCGGTCCAGCGTGGATTGGTACGAGCAGGCTTACAAGCATTATCTTCCACCGGAGGTGCGCCGTCTCACACTCAACGACATTCGTGGCTGGCGGGACGCGCGGGACTTCCCAGCCCGTAGGCTCTGTGGCTTCACTTCTTGAAACATTGTAAGCTTTCAGCTGAGCTGGTGGGTCCACCGGAGCCCATCGATGATCCTCGCGAAGCGGGTCCAAGCCGCAAGATCACTGACAGTGAGTGTTTTCAGTTATCGAATACTCTTCGACATTCGCGTTTAGATCGTGTGGGCGACATACCGCCTAGCGGTCTCGCTAGCATCGCGTTTGAACGGAAGCAACGAGAACTTCGGTGTGCGGCGCGTGACGCACGGCGTGAACCGTCGTCGGTCGCTGTTGTAGTGGAAACGTTCCCGCAACTTCCTCTTGCTGCTCCTCCTGCTCCAGCTGCTGCTGTGGCGTTGGACGTGGTGCGTCCATCGTATCTGCATTGCGACGCTCAAGTGTGGGCGCGTGCTGCACGTTTGTGGCATCGTCCAATGGTAAGTGGCCTTTTCGTGTTACCGGACGGTACCCGACTGTTTTAGCGCGTCAACGATTTCTATCGATGTGTCTGTCGAGAGTGTCTGCGCAGCTCGAACGGTCTCTACGGTTCCGGTCTCGTCGTCCATCGCTTTCGTGAACACCTTGGGCACAACGTCTTCGGCTTTTCGTTTCGATGTCCATATTGCGACCGTTTCTCGCCGTTCATCAAACGCGAGTGGTTCAAGCATCATCTGTCAAAGTATCATAGGGGTGAGTAGCCGCTTGATCTGTCTCTTTTTGGTTCTGCACTGGCTGACATGTTTCGGTTTTTTAGGCCAGCCGGTTGTCGACGATGCGGACGTCCTCTCTAGCCAGCTTGGACCGGTCGTTCACGACCCTCTCTTCGAGCGCGGTCCGGACGGCTTCTTTCGACCAGTTCGTCCTGCTTCGCCGGTGCCTGCTGGGGAAGTTGGCGACAGTGCTCCTGCCGCGAAGCGTCGTCGTGCATCGCAGGGAAGCGAGTCTTCTGATGTGCCAAACGGTTCTGCTCGAAGTCCGCGTCCCTGGGGCTCTGGATCGTCTTCCCCTGCGTCGACTGCTCCGACTGGCGATGCAACAGTTGCCAATGGCGGTGCTCGTGCCGAGAGTCCGGAGGAGGGCGAGGTCGTTAGCGACGATGATGATGACGCAAGCATTTGCGGTCGTGACTGACCGTCTTCTTACGTAACCGCACATATTTGTCGAGCAATTATTTGTGCTGTGAGTGAAGTAAAATGGAGACGTATATGCGAGTTCCCGTCCCGTTTCTAGCTGGTTTCGTTATCGGGCTCGTTTACCAAAATATAGGAAAGGCTGCAGGCTATCGAGCAAAATAAATGTAGGTGTACAGCAGCACAAGGGTGTTAACGATGCTTTCTCTTGCTGTAGCAAAACGGGTGCCCTCGCGCTTTGAAACGTAGTTCGGCTTTCATCGTTATTCCAGGTCGAACTGAAGTCTCCAGCGTCCAGCAGAATCGCTTCTCGTCGTCTAGTCCGCTTGACCTGTTGTATTCGGCAAAGTTTTTCTGCAGCTGCGGTTCTATGTGTTGACGAACGCAGAGCGGGCAAACGTTGTAAACTTCGTAGCCAGTCTTCAGAACGACCTGTATCTGCTCGACTGGATAGACATCCCGTTGCATCTGTTCTATGCCCATCTGAAGACGCATGTGTAGATCGGCGGCGAGGTCCGCCGCTTCCCCTTCGGGTGATGGTCTTGAGTTGCTTCTGCGGTACGGGTCGTAGTCGAAGTAGTGTAGCGTCTGTTTCGCTTCCCGTAAATTTGGTAGCGCAATCCTCATCCGGTTTAGTAGTGCAAGCTGGGGGCGCGGCACGAAGTAACGGCCCTCTTTGTAGTCCATTTCCAAGCTCGTAATGGCTTCGCGGACCTGAGCGTTGACCTGCTGAAGCTGTAGCCATAGGTCTTGCTCGTGACCAGTCAAGCCCTTCGTCTCTAACCGCTTCTGTCCGGAGTCCGTTCCTGCCGTACATTCGATGCTCCAAAGGAGGCTAGCGTTTGCTCCTGATTTCACCTGAATAACGTTTGCTCTTTTAACGGCTTCTTCCGGCATCACGTATAGTGGCATGTTCCTGATGATGTGGAGCGTCCCGGCGTTGCTGTAGGCGAGCTCTGCGTACACTGAGTTGTTTCCATCGGCGAAGAAATTACCCTGCGGGTATTCCACGGTCGCTACGTTCGTTAGTCCTAGTAGCGTGTTGGCAACCGTTTCGTGTTCGTCGCTCGTCCAGATGCCTGGGGAAATCAGCAGTTCTATCGAGCGGTGGGCAATCCGTTCGGTCTTGATAGCCAGTCTGAGCTGGACGGCATGCCGTAGCACGGCGACGGCCTCGTCGACGTACCTCGCTCTGATGTACCAGCTACGTCTGTCTTCAGGGTTTGCAGGGACCTCTTCTTGAAGGCACCAGGTGTCGCCTCGCACTGTAATGCGATCAACGTTGGCGAACACTTCTCCGAGGCCTCTTCTCCAGTTCCAGCTGTGTTTGGCTAGTGGTGTGTCGAAAATGTAGTTGTCCAGCTCGTACTGGTAACGTAGCCATGTTTGAGCAGCGATCCTAACGAAGGTGTCGACCTGACCGACCTCTCTCTGGTAGCGTTCCGTCAGTTCCGGCTGCGGAAGAGCGTCGGAAACAGTGTCGAATGGCCATCGGTGGGGGTTGCTTCTCGTTCCCGGCAGTCTCGGTGCTTCCTTGACTTCGACGGCTGGAGCTCCTCGGCGCTTGTCTTCGGGCGTCGCGTCTCTCTTCTGCGCGGGCTGTACGGCTTCTTCCGTCACGTCGGCGTCGACCGGCTGCTGCACCTCGGGTCGGTTCGGCTCGGCTACGGCCTTCTTCTTCAGCGTGTGTGTCGCGGTCTTCTTCGTATCCTTCGGCTGAGCCGATGCTTCCAGTCGTACCTGGGTATCGGTTGGCGCTGTAAGTCCATCGTCGTTGGCGTCAGTCTGTTGAGTTCCCGCTCGAACCGAAGCCTGTCCCGACAGGGCAGGCTCCGGGAGAGCAGTTGGTGGAAGCTCCATGTCGTACGCTAGTACGGGGCGTACATGCGACCCTTCTACTGATCCCACTGTAGCCGGTGATGCCCCGATGGTGATGGCTGTAGTCCTTTATTGATGGTGTCTCCGTGGCTCAGTCGCGGGAGCGACTGGCCCTGATACTAACAAGCATGTCACTTATATACTCGGTCAGCAGCCAATCCCGAGGGGAGCGAGCCCTGACGGCCTCGCTCCACCTCTTCGTATCTCACAACACATGGCTCATGGACGCAGACAGCATAAGCGTGGTGAGGGAACGCACGTGCTAAGGGCTCAATGGTTACTGGGGTACTACACTACATCCGCCCTAAGGCATATGGGGCGTACTAAACTCGTCGAGACGGGAGCATCCGGCACCTTCGCGGTAGTCCGAGATGTTCCATGGGTAAGCACATTCTTAGATACAAGCGCCGTCTGTACTGCCGTGTGAGTTTATCCGTGCCGTTTACAGAAAGGCAAACAGACGGCTCAAATTCCGCTTTTCGCCAGAGCGGCAGTGCTATCGGTCTTCTGTTATAAACCCAGAAATTTGCGTATTTTGGAAAGCAGCAGAAACACGGCTTTAGTAGGCTACTGCTTTGCTAAGATGTCGGTGTCGACTTTCCGACATTAGGTCTCAGTATCGGCCATGGTTTCCGTTTGTTCCATTTGTCCGCTTGTACTTTGTTCTTGTTCTGTTCCCTCGAGAGCAATAACTGGCAGTCGCAGTTATTGTTCACTGGGAACCGAGCAAAAACAATTCTTCCCCCAAGCGGAAAACAGCAGGAACTACATGAAAACCTTCGGTAGTTCTGTTCTAGACATGTTCCACTCAACAGAACAAGAACGAAGGAGTGGAGCAGAACACAAAAAAAACACTGGTATCGGATTGTATTTTTAGCATCGGTATGGGCAATTTCAAAGTCCGTCGGCCGTGGAGGGAACATTACAGAATTTTTGTAGAGCAATGAACGGAAAACGACACGTGGTAGAACGTCTGAGTCTACTCAACGCAGTTGGTTTCTACGAAAAATATTAGTTTTCTTCATTCTTTCAGACGCTGGGCGCCTCTACGTTGCTATACCACGGCGCAACCGCCGTCATTACCATGATATTTGAGTTGCGTTCATTGGTCCGCTACAGAAACCTAACTGCCGCGGCGAAGGCGAAGTATCGCAACGACTATCTTTTGCTGAGTAAGACCGTAAGAACAGCAAAATGGAGCAGAGCTTAGCGTAGCAGTCACATCAAAGACTGCGAGCACGGCAGGACAGCGAAACCCGAGGCTACTAGAGGCCGCTGAGTAATGTCACATTCATTCTTAATGTGATATTTCAGTATACGCGCTTCTACAATTTTCCACCCAACTGGTGGCTATCGTCGCCTACGAAGTTTTCTGTATCGGCACACTGGTTGGTGACGCTAAACTGACGTCCGTCGCGCTGTCGGTGATGACCTACAATGGCACCGTTCTCTCTCTAAGCCCGCCGTTATGCCTCCTTTCAATGAGGTTACTTTCAAAAACAAACTCTGTTTAAGTTAGAAAGTTTAGCAAACTTCTGCGAAAAGCCTGGTTCGACACGTATGTTCCCGCTAAGCTTGCGAAGAAGTTCATGTCGTCGACGGCGATCGCCAGAATGACGCCCACTGCGTGGAGAAGCCACGAAGCCCATTAATTACTTGAAAT
>JNEY01000093.1:355588-375202 GCA_020875895.1 Aphelenchus avenae | reverse complement strand
CCCCCCCCCCCCCGAGACCCCAAAAAATTTGTTTGCACTGTTCGAACCCCCCAGAGGGGTCTTCCCCCCCCCCCCTCCCCCGAGGCCGAATTTCATCAGAGCAGTCTGCAAGTGTCTCCTGCTTACTTGCTTTTATCGAGAGCGCTATATCATGCGACCCAAAGCGGGCAAGAAAGAGTATCTTTGCCAAACTGGTTCATTCGAGAAGGGAGGGGGTTGTGCATGGAAAACCCGGAAAATAACGTCCGTTTTTTTTGCATCGAGATAAATGGTCGATTAGGGGTAGAGGGTACCTTCTTTCATGTTATATAAAGCCGGCTATTGCATGCGTCGGGTGCATTAGTCGAACTGGCACCGGTTCTGACGAATTAGGAACATGATTAACACTGTTTTCCCAAAATAAGAGCTGTGCAACATATTGTTTCTCCATTTAGTTAAGCGTCCGTCGCTTCTAAAAGAAATGCACTCTCGAACGTTGGCGCATGGCATATGGCACAGAAACATATGGCAGACCGCCGCGAGATTGCGTCGCACGCTCTGCACAAAGGTCTCAAAAACTGAAAAATAAGCAATGGAGGCCTCGCTTCGGCGAACGTATGATAACGTCTGCTGCATAAATCGTCCACCACTCGATACTTAGCTGGCGGGCGCCGGTGCAACACACCCGTCCTTGTACCGTCCATTGTGGGCCGTAATAACACAAGATACATATTCGGGTCGACGTGCTTATCGTGCAATTAAGAGAATTGTCAGTCACGCAAACAGCCGAGAGGAACGGCCAGAGGTGTGCCCTTGCAAATTCGTCCGTATTCGTGGACAACACTTTCGAGTTCATGACGATCATAATGCGATTCCTTAGAAATGCATGCATCCGAGTGGAAAATTCGGCCAAATTCCTCGAGTACAATTTTGTGTTCATGATGATCATAATGTGATTCCTTAGATAGGCATACACCCGAGTGGAGCCGAGAAGTGCGTTCATGTAGAAGCGTACCGGTGCTTACCTCGGCTGTTTGCACAGTCGCGATAATTCGCACGCACTGCAGCGGGAATTTTGAGTGCACGAGAAATGATAGACGGATTATGCCGAAGCCTAACCTTGCGCAACTTGTAAAATCGTGGGAATTAGAGCGCTTTGTTATCCGTACGTTTCAGATTGAGCCACGTGTCTTCGACCTATCCGTGATGACGATCACAGAGGAGGAACTTTCTGTCCAACTGGGTCTCAAGTAGTTCTGGCTCTGTTATCCTCGTGCACATCCAAACGCCTCTGATCCGTCCGTTGGCCTACCTCATTCTCTTCAAATCAGCGAATTTTGGTTGTCGAGAAGTGTATCTCAGTTTAACCGCTATTTTTGAGGGTGAAGTTAGGTACAAACGTCGTTTTTAAATTCGTGCGGCTTTTTGCAGGGCGCCTTTCTACGAACAGCATAATCTTAAGCAGAACAAGCCTTTGGGACTTCTCTCCATTAGCCTGAGCCCGGCGTCGCCTTGCGACCGTCGGCTATCATGCGTGGCCCCAAACTGGTCTTGCTTCCGTTCCGACGGATTGCATTCCCCCAAGCTCTGCGGACGCCTCCTGCATTCCAAAGCTAGCACATCCCACTCCGATCACGTGACCTTTCACGCGGATTCACGTGAACGTCACAAAGACGACTGACTCACGAAGCATACCACCTTACAATAATTATTGCCTTCGTAGGTTATCTTCCTTTTTGTGACTGCTTGTTTTTGATTGTTCATTCTATTTAGCTCTTATTTCGGCCCAAGTCTGAGCGGTCCGTGCGAAAATGAGCGCAACGTACATTGCGCTCAGTTTCATGTTCCGAGCTAACAATGTTTAGCCATGCTGTCTTTTGCACGAACAAGGTTTCGACTCGTTGCTACGTCGGCACAGTAGGCGGCTACGAATGACGTTCTGCGTGACTTTTGGTAATCTGTTGCGGACAACGCCCTTGCGTCTACCTTTATCTACGCCGCTTATGGACTACCGTAATGGCAGTCGAAATCTTCCACACTTCTCCACGCACTGTTCTGCGCATCCGCCGTTTCGGCACATTACCCAGGTCTCACCTGTAAAGCGCCGATATGGCGCGACAAACGTTAATGTCAGAACCGCATTTAAAAGAGGGAACATGGAAATGCACAACAGAGCTGCATCTTTCGAAGCGACACTTAGGAGGGAAGAGCGAGAGACGCCAAGTAGACTCCATACCGCGTTCACGCCGTAAATGAAGCAAATCGGAAAAGTCACGCAAACGACAGGTGACAGAACCTGAAGATAAGGAGAGTTAGGAGAATCGTTTCATTTAATTGATATAGCCTCCGGCTCCTAACGAACGCTTTCCGCATCGGGGGCCAGTATCGCTTACCTGTGCTGTTAGAAGACGCGCAAGCTGAAGCTGCATGGCCCTTGTTGAGTCCTAGATCGATTTTTGTTGCTTTAATTTATGAATCGTAAGTAGGCCGGCGCCAACGAAAGTAACTTCGGTCGCCACGAAAACGGCACCATTGCTTGCAGCAATGAAGTATGTCCTCGGCGCTTCGAGATCGAGGCAGCGTAGGGATACATTCGCATGTCCGATGATACCTCGAGCTCGGTAGTCGGCCAATTAAATCCTGAATTTAGGGATGAATTAATCGACGTACGATCATTATAACGTACGTTTACCGGCAGCTCAGTCCAAGACAAGACAATGAGTATGCTTTGCCGCCAGAAAGGCCAAAGCAAGCCACAAACACTGGCGCAAGCACGACGGGGCGCATAAGCCGGCTTTGCACGCCGACGCCATTAAGTACGAATGTCAGGCGGTAGGCGATGCTACAGTATTGCGAGGATACAAGGGCACATCTCAAGAAGAACAGCAGACAGATCTTAATGATTTTGCAGTTAGTCGAATGGTGGGAATCTAGTGCTAGTCGGGTATCCCCCAACCCATCACCCGTACGCGAGCCGTGACGTGGTGACACCTCCCGGGCCTTAGCCGCGCCGTGATAGGAAAGCCCTTCGTAATCGCGTCATAATTTCACGTCACGGCTTAGGCCACATTACTCGTGACAAACACCGTGGGAATCTCAAAATGGCAGTCCAGAATCATACCAGCATTCCCGCAGTCTCGTGGCCAGCAGAAGCAAAAAATCCTTGAATTGATGCGCATGACGTCGGGGGTGGCGAACGCGGCCGAACGACAAAACCAAGACAAACGCTGAAGCACAGTTCCAAGACCTAAGTGGTATAACTTAACAAAAATCCTTATACACTAAAGCGCTGGTCTGGGTTAGTCCCCCCAAAAAGTTTTTGCTATTGGTCCCAGTTTGGTACCATTCGATAGGGCTTCAAAGATTATATACAAATGGATAATAAAGGCCTCGCTGGTTGCCTAGAAAAAAGTTATGCCCTCTCTAAGTTCCAACATGCGCTCCCTGCTTCCATGCTATAGCGGACCCGCTATCGCATGCTTCCCATAGCGGGAAAGAAGTATAGTTTCTACCAGGAAGGGCCTCAGGGGGTTTTCCTGCATGGAGAATTCGAAAATAAAGTTGGTTTTTGCATAGGGGCTCATTTAGGGGGTGAGGGCTAAGAGCGGAGCTGCTTCCATGCTATAGCGGGCCCGCTATCGCATGCTTCCCATAGCGGGATAGAAGGATAATTTCTACCGGGAAGGGCCTCAGGGGGTTTTCTGCATGGAGAATTCGGAAATAAAGTCAAAAAGTTTAAAAAACATGCGATGCACAAAGATTACAATGTCGGATGGATGCAGTAGCGCTATAATTGATAAGTTATCTTCTTGGTACAAGTAATCCCCGGTAGCGGCGCCGGCTGCGCGAAGCGCAGCCCAGCCGCTAGTCTATTCAAAGTGGGTGACATACCTCGGAAAGAAGCAAGAAGTATCGGTACTCGTTCAGTGTATTTTTTTGCAACTCCAAGGATCACAGACATTATGTACAGCTGGAGCAACACGTCAGCAGGCCTCCAACGACACCCGCCAGTATCCGGTGGGTAGACGACAATCTCATCTCCAGGTGGCCGACGATAGCATCTCGTGGACGAGGTCCACTACGGTCGGATAAGAGGAAAAGTGTTCCGGATGTTCTTAACGCCAAGAGGCAATGGTATTGACGGAAACGGAATGGACTTGTTGCACGAGGAAGCAGCTGCTCAATGAGTGTATACGTACGCGGATCCCAGCGGATCCCAGTATAGAACAGTCAAAGTGCCGTATGGGAACTGCAAGATTTTGCTAGTTAGGAAGCGTCAAGAACATGACAAATCCCGTTTTGCTCACGAACCACTTGTACCGTCGTTTTTCCCCCATAATGACGACCATTAGGTAGAGCAGGCAATAGTCTAGGTCCATTCAGCGTGTGCGCCTGCGCTGAATCCACGTTGGAGCTACAAATGAAGATACCCATCAGTAGTGAAAGCGTGTAACGTTGGGTCATCGTACAGTGGGTGGAGGGGCGGGGACAGTAACGTTTTTTTTACGTGGAGCCTTAGGCGTTAGGCCATTCTAGCGCCGTGCAATTCGGCTTCCTAACTCCTTAACCAAGAGTCGACAGTATGTAGTATAGTACGGTGGGAAAGGGCCTCACAGATTAGTAACGACAGAAGTTAAATAAAACTTACCAAACGGCAACCATGGGATAGTTTGGCTTTTTTGGAAAATGCATGCATCGTGCTATGCTGGCAGCACGCATGCTTGCTGTCACATGCGTACGCAGCGGCACCGCATGCATAATGCGTGTACAGAACCTAAACGAATATGTTCGCCTCGGATTTAGGGTGTGTCTGATCGGGCCAAATGCTGTAAGCAATATTGTTTTTGTCTTTATTGCCGACACCTCGCCACCTCGAAGCATCTTTTGTTCTTCTTAAAGACTAGAATATTCAAGTTCATGCAATCTTTACTTGGAATGCTTTGTGCACATCACCTCTGTTCGCGCAAAACGAGGGTGCTATGTGCGTGTAACGTAAAAACAAGCAGGTGCCAGATGGAATTTACGCGTCTGCCTCATGCGGCGAATACATATTAGCTGTATTCTTGCGCCATTCAAAGTATTTTTTACTTCCGCTTCGCAACAAAAAAAACCTAGGTGCGCGTGGGAAAGACATAAACAGATTCCTTCAGTTCGCGCAGTTATAAAGCCAGGTCTTACGCAGTCTGTAGCAGACGGAGGTATTCGGTTTTGGCTGACCGACTTGTCTTCTACTTATTGCTGATGACAACGACGGAGGAGGAGCTTTCTGTTGCACTCCGTCTCGAGTGGTTCTGGCTTTGCTACTTGGACGTCCTCGTGCTCGTCCAGACGCTTCTATTCCCTCCGTTGGCCTATCTCATTCTCTTCAAGTCTAGCGAAATGCCCGTGTATCGATGGTGTCTGCTGACGAACGTCGTGAGTATTTACGTCTTAGCCTTCGCGGTCTTTCTCTATAAGCCGTACGTTCTCGTGAGTGGATTCTACTTCATACCACTGGGCATCTTGCGGAAACTCGGCGCAAAAGAGCATTTTTACGCCGTTGTCGGAGGCGCATATTTGGCCGCCTGCCACGGGATGGCGATCTCGGCCTGCCTGCTCTACTAGATCGTCAAGTCGCCGTCTGCGTGGATGGCATCGCTGGCGCACATTGTGGACAAACTCATGTTTGAATCGAAGCGTCGCTTCTTCGTCACATATTCCGCGGCTGCGTTTGGCGTATGGGTGCTTGTAGCTGCCTTCTTCATGCAAGCAAACGTCGACCTAAATCCGCTGAAAAGCCTCAACCCGGGTAAGGAAAGTCTAATGCTGAGGAATTTTGCGTTTTACTCGATTCGCACTGCATCATGCGGTACCGCTAGCTATCGCACGAAAGCAGCCTCTTTTGGTCCAAAAGCCCGGACGGTTTGGCAGATCCCATTACAAAAATTCAATTTCCTAATGCGATAATTGTAACGCGGACTCTGTTTTTAACCTGTGTATGTCACCTATTTGTCTTCCGCTAAAACAACTGGCAGAGCTATAAACTAACAAAAAAAATTGAGCAGCACACACGTCTACCCCAAGAAAAACTCATGCTGTTTCCAGTTGATGCAGGAACGCCGAGGCATTGATTCATAAGCAGTTGACTAACAATACACGTTTTCAGATTTAAATGTCGAGAATAGGATGCTCTACGACTACCTGAGCACGAAAGAAGGCGTGATTCTCATGCATCTTGAAGAAAGCCCCTGGCTGGCGCCTTTGGCAGCTATGTTGGCCATCGTAATCGTATCAGTGGCGATTATGCTGGTCAGACTAATTCAAAGAAACCAGCTGCTCTCGAGGAACTGTACACAGGAGACGGCCCAGATGATGATCGCCTTTAACCGGGCGATTCTCGCACAAACCGCAGTGGTCGTCGGCTTATACGTGGTTCCGCTCGAGGCGGGCGCCATGGCTGCTTTAACCTGCCGCGAAGTCGCAAGCGGATATTACATTTGGGGAGCTTTGGCCCACTTCGTCCTCACGCTGTACCCGCTATTTAATTATGCTATGATCTTCTACTTTATCAAGCCGTACCGGCAGGAGATGGTCCAACTGGCGCGAAGGATGAGGTCGCTCGCGAAGAGACGCAGGAGGAGAGGCAGGTCCACCAGCGTCTTCTTCACGAGTAACTTTACGCCGATGTGGAAGACGACGTATGCGCTGAAGCACCGCGATTCTCTACCGCTTTAAAGAAGCGAGGGTTCTGCATGACTTGATTGCTCCACCTTAAATTTCTATGATAATAAACACATACAACTTAGACATTCGGACGAAATTCCAGCACGTTCCCCACTAAGTTTTTTCCCTTGTATTATGTCTCTAAAGAATCGCAGCTTGTTAAAAAAATCATTTCGATATTCTTTTTACTAAAGGGCTAAACGGTGATTTGAATCAGGGTTGGACGGTCACGGTCCCGGAATCCGGGGGTTCGGGGCCCGGTCCCGGTCCGCCCCAGTCCCGGCCCAACTCTGACTTGAATACGACTCGAAAAATCACAGTTTTTGGGGTTGACTCCCTTTTATAGGGGGCAAAGGGGTCTTCTGACCAAAACGAAGAAAGATTGTTTTGTAATCAGCTCTTCAAGGGCTTTCATTTGAGGTATGACACGTCGTTTCTATGTGACCTCAAAAAGCACAATTTTGGGGGTCGAGCCCCTTTTTATGGGGCAAAGGGGGTGTTAGGCCAAAAATATAAACTCATTTTAATAACTTTTCACGAGCTGTCGAATGATATCAGACTCGACGAGATTCAAGACAAAAAAGTAGCGGACCTCTAGCCGTTTAGGGTTGTATAGATGGACTGTATTTATTTTCATTTGAGGTACGACACGGTGTTCCAAAGTGAGCTCGGAAAGTCACCATTTTGGGTGTTTGATCCCCTTTTAGAGGGACCAAAGGTGAGGGGCCTTCAGACCAAACGAAGGATTGGTTCGTAATGAGCTCAGTAAGGGCTTTCATTTGAGGTATGACACGTCGTTTCTATGTGACCTCGGAAAATCACCATTTTTTTGGGGAGGCGTTGACCCCTTTTGTGGGGTCAGAGGGGGTCTCGTGGCCAAAATGAAGAATGATTTGTAATCAGCTCATCAATGACTTTCATTTGAAGTATGACTCGGGGTTCGTGCAAAATCTCGAAAAACATCCATTTTTGGGTGTCGAATGATACCAAACTCGAGGGTCTAGCAAAAAATTTTGGTTAGGGATACAAGAGCCGTTTAGGGTTGTATGGATGGATACATTTATGTCGAAAGTACCGGGCTGCCCATTGCACCTGTCGGAAACGAGCCATACCTTGCTCGTTAAATAAAAGTGCATCACCAATCATAACACGGGATTTGAGTGGATAACAGACAAGCGTGTTTCTCTCGTGTCGCACCGCCGACGTTCCAGAAAGTGTTCCGCAATTAGCAGCGAAAAATGAAAGTACACAGGTTTACCCCCAGATCTAGCGTCAGATCCGCACAACATTAAATTCTGCAACAACATACCTAACGGGTGGACTACAAAAACATGCATCATCAGCGGGACATCAGCGGTATAAAGACGGCTCAACCGCAAGTATAGCACATATACGGCACGCACAGTGTCCAAGCAAAGCTTGATTTGCACTGACGCACGTCGATGTTCTTGCATCAACGGCCATCAACTTGCGTCAACCCCACTGACATGTGCCTACAACTGGGCATTTTGGCTCGCTTTAAATCAAGCTAGAAAGATAACAGTTAGCTTTCTAGCGCAGATGGTAAACAACAACGTTTTAAGGCTACAACGAGTAGCACGGAGGGGGGAGGTGGTTATAGGGGAAGAACTTTATAGAGCGGAAGCTTGTGGCTAAGACCTCAAAACGTGTTAAGTTGGACAACATTCCCCACTATGAAGTTCTTCCCCCTATAACCAAACAGATCCCAAATGGGATTTGAGTGAGTAGGTCACAAGAAGAACATACTCATACGTTTTTCTATGTCTGTCCGTCTGCAGATTCCGCTGTGTGCATAATACGGTTGTTCAGTCTATGTGACATGAAACTCTGCAATGTCGCTATCGCTCTTGCTCTTCTACCTACGATTTGCCAGGCAATAACTCCTAAGGAGTCGTGCGCAAACAAGATCTATGGCTGGATCACTCAGTTCGGCACCCGGGACCAGTATATGAAGGCAGTTGTAGCCTTTCTCGACGTACGATTAATAGCATGTTTTAGTTGCTCACGAGGGCAGGACAGGACGCTGCAAAGAAGATGGCCGGCGTGGACATAGGGAAGGGTAAGCTATTGTCGTTCAGGTTTATTTCTACATCTACAAAGGTTTATCCAGGTAGACCTGAAGAAATTCTGCCCAGTTTGGAAAAAATTCACATACCTTGCTTTGAGTTAGACATTGCAGGCTTTCTTGAAGCCACATGAACCGCTTCAAGCCTTCAAGAAACTTCTAGAATTTCGGGGCTGCAACCTTACGGTCATTGTCTATGGCCAGGATTGCCAGACATCCTTATACATTAAATGGCCGGTGTATTTCTGTTAATTCAGATCCGCGCTACCCCGTTGACTTTGGTATCATCCGATAGCCTCTGAATAATTGAGTGAAATTGGAAAGTTTCTGTCAAACGGTTGACTATGAAAAAGGTATGGCCGTTCAAAGTTACAACGTGTACTTCCTTCTACCATGCAATAGCGAGCGCTTTGCACGCATGCACATCGCGGGGAAGAAAGAGGTCTTTTTACAAAATTAAGCCCAAGTGGTTTCCTAGCAGGGAACATCCGAAAATAGCATCCGTTCTTCAAGGCGGGGCCTCTGGGGTCGGCGGGTGTGGTAGGGTAGCGGCTGCGAATGAGACCTTTTTACAGAGTCAAGCATAACACGGGTTTCCAAGCATGGAGAAAAGAAAGCCCGAAAATAGCATCCGCTTTTGCACGCGGGTCATTTGGGGGGGGGGAGATGGCTCCTGCTTGCATGCTACACGAACCCGCTATCGCATGCTTCCTGTAACGGGCAAGAAGGATAATCTATGCTGTAGAATTCTCATTAACTCTCATTTTGCATTCAGGGTAATCCTGTTTTGCATAGGAGGGGGGGGGGGGTAAGGGGTCTTCTGCTTATATGCTACTGCAAGCCGGCTATTCCACATGTGTCGTGCGGACAAAAAGCTGAAGTTTGGGGTTTTCGCCAAATGTAAGCCTAGCGCTATAACTCGTAACTTACCTATCTGACTGGTCGATGTAGTTCCCAATAGCGGCGCCGGCTGCGGGATTCGCAGCACAGCCGCTAGTTTTAATGGAAGCGTTCAAGTCTTGTAAAGTCGCCCGTTCGTCCGTTATGTAGCGCCAAGAAGAATGATTTAATGCCGTCTAGACCTCTTCATTTACGCAATGAACTATGTCGCAACGTCCACGCAGAAAACCAGAGCTGCTTCCATTACGATGGCCCTGATGACCGATCTTGGCGGCCCAGCGAAAGCCAACCAGACGCTGTATAAGATGCTTCCGCCACTTCAAACACGCCTTGGACCTCTCTACGAAACGGTAGATTCCTAGACAACAGCAAAGCGTGAAATTGATTTAGCTCAAAACGAGGATAACGACCATGCAAAGCAATGGGAGAACACTTTCGGAAATTACGACGCAGATCTTCTACTACGCAAACAATAATTTCTCCTTGACACTCACGCAGACCGTCGCAAAGTCGCTCAAAGCCGCTGTAACCGTCACGGAATGATCCGCCATCAGGAAGCGCCTGCAAGGGATCGTCTTCTTCGGCTTGCTCGGTGTCTAGGAAAACGTGCGCACCGTTTTGTAGTGATTTTATTGCGTGGTTGATGTGTCATTTAACGCCCGACCTCTTCGCAGAACAAACAAATGTTTTTAAGCGCCCGCTGCGGTTCAAGATGCAATGATAGTGATAGTCATACAAAACTGGAAACTACGCTACTGCATCGTCAAACATTAGACGAAGAGAAGCGCTTCAAATAAACAGCCGCGGCGATTTTCCATACCTGTAAAACGGAAGGATAGCTCCCGTTCTAACGTTACAAACGGTTGTGCGCCGTTTCGTTTTTCTGTTGCATCAACATGCTTGCCATCTGTACCAGCATTGCAGTGAGCAGGCATTAGCGCCTGCTTGCACGTCCTTTGCTGCTGCAGAACCCAACTGGTTAACAACGAAGCTTTTCCGAGAGCCGAGCTTCTGATCAGAGTCAGTGGGGTTTTTTTTTGCTTACAATACGTCTCAACCCGCCAAATGTTAGTCTTCTGCCGTCGAGAGAAACCTACTCCCAAAGAGACTTCCACCTCAGTGCAGCTACAAAGCGACAAACTCAACAAAACGGTAATCAAGCGTGCCGATTGGCATTAGTTTGGCAGAGATCCGAAAGAGACCATGCATTGATTGGCAACCGGTTCGCAACTATGTCGCATCCGCCTTGGCAACTTATCCGACACACTCTTCAGGCGGCATACCTGTGCTTCCACTTCAGCGTTGCAACCGTAATAACCGGACAGATCATCCGTCCTTCTTCAAAGGATTCTATATTTTATACGTTATACAATCCTTCTTCGACGTCGCTTCCTTGCTTTTCGTGAGTCTATGCCGTGTTGTAAGTGTCATTCGTGGGTAGGACATTTGCAGTGATTTTCATAAAGAAATTTAAACCCGCCTTACAATCAGATGGAGTAGTAGCATCGTTGCCATACAGTTACAAAGGTTCATTATTCTCCATAATTTTGTCGAATGAAATGAGTCAAAATTTAAGTCGATTTTGCGCCCTGGATCTTTAGCAAATCCCTGGCAGTCTGTCCGTGTACGCAGAATTGCAACTCGATGTTTTCAATCACTCTACACTTGGCGCTACAATGCACTTCACAGTCGGCTTCTGCCTACTTTCGCAAGAGTGCTATCACGCTGCAATTGCGTACAACCGGTACACGGCGTTCTTGCACCTAGCCCTACACGAAAGAGTACGTTCTCGCATATAAAATGTCTGCACTCGCATCGAGGACGCAGCTACGTTGCTAAAGGAATAAGGGCGCTAATTTAGCTCTGGATAGGACGGTTTTGGCGGGTTCGATCATCGTCTCTGCCGCCGTTTCGTTCGCTGGCGCATTCCCTCGTGTCTTTGCCGACACGCAAGTGCTCTACCTCTCCGACGGTTACTCGCTTATCAACGCACACGCGGCTTCGTATTTGGCAAGTCTCTCGCCGCATTGGACTGGAAACGATCTATGTCTAGGCGACTAACATATGTACCGCATTTGTCGTGATTTCCGCGACCGCTGTATGCTTTGGGCTTGAACTCCGATCATTTTTTCTCTATCGTGCCTTGCCGAAAAGCACCAAAGCCAATTACAGGGATGACTGGCGGCTACTCGGTAGGGCTGGCACTGCCTACCCCCAATATATCTCGCTTTTAGTGTATGCATTCTCGCAGTTAGTCGTCCAAATACTTCTAGCTATGATGTATGCATTTCTAGTCACCGCAGAGCCCGGTTCGCCTATCCATACGACTGCGCTGACAGCATACCCGTATCTCAACTCGATGTTGTCGTTCAGCAGCTCAGCATGTTTGATGCTCACTAGGCAAGGCTCGATTGCGTGAAACTTTGGTGTGCACGTTCATTTACTATCGGTTTAGAAAGCTTGTGCGGAGCACTTACGGCAGGGTGTTCACATTTCGGAGACGGAGAAACGTTGCTGATTCGTCAACGACAAACGTGACGCCTGACTGCAATTAACACTGACAACTCGAGTTAGGCCTTTAGTAAACTATTTTTGCTGCTATCTAGAGAAGGACAAGAAGTTCGCTTCGTTTCATTTTTTTCCGGACGTAGCGGTATGCTAAGAAGCATTATTACGCTAAGCCGCCGGAAGCAAAACTTTTCGATCTGCGCGAATCGGCATGTTACACTTACACTGCTTGTCCAAAAAATGGGACACCATTTAAAATCAAACTAGCGCGCGTGGTCGCGCTTCGCGCGACCGGCGGCGCTAGCCGAACCAAACGTTGTTTTGTTATGAATTGTCCANCCCCCCCCCCTGTAAGGCTTACAGACTTTCTGGACGCCCCCAAAGCCCCCGCCCCCCTTTGGTTTTGGGCGAAAATTCAATTTATGCTTTGCCTCGGTACAATACCCTCCCCCTAATCCTGGTCCCTCACCAATTCTAACCCCCTTCCCCCGCGTGGAGGCGGTAGTAAAAAAAGTCTGCTCTCGGGCGCATTCCTCGACGAAACAAAGACTTACCCCGGCGTAGGGGAACGCTGTCAGGTACGTTCCTTCAACGGATCCGGTAATAACGTTAAATGTTGCCGAAAGGCTAGAAAGGGCTTGGCATTGGAGTAGGCATAATGCAAAAAAAACTCGAACGCACCTCGGGTCGAACAAATGGCGTTGCGCGTCTCGCTTGCCGCACGAATGTTCGGACGCTGCGTAGCCCTTCAGGAACAGCACCGAATCTTGTGCGTTCGTGTCCAGCGTCAGGTTGAACCTCTGCGCTGAAATGTGTTCTGCTGATAATAGCCCGCGCCGCTTGTCATGTCCTGGGCCCAACCCGGATTCGTGGGCCAAACTGCTGGCAGTACCTAACAAAGGCTTAGGACCGCAGGAAAGAACACCGGCTGAGGCCTATTGATATCTGCTTAGGTCTAAATCCGACGGCCCGTTCTAAGCATTGCCTAACGGTCGTTTTTGTCCGCGCATCTTGCGCAAAAAATAAATAAAATGTAAAGACTTCAAAGCCTAGCCGTCGCTCTAGGCATTCAACGTCTGAAATCAAAATGCCCCACTCTGCGCACTCTACCTTCTGAAAGAGGCATCAAAACTGAGTCTAAGATCGATAAGCTGTGCGTCAGAAAACGAAAGAGAAACTCCTGTATAGGCGTTAATGTAAACGGCTTACATCCAACCTGCACGTCGATCGTGTAGACAAGGTCCTCGAAGCCTCCTTGGACCTTTAGCGGTAGAGGTTCCTCGGCGTCGACAATCGGCTCCAGCTTAAAGAGCACATATAAATTTGTTGAAACCGTGCATTGGATTTTTATGAGCATTAGGCCTGAACTTGCAGTCCCTTCTGCAGTACATAACGACAAAAAGCTCGTTGACTTGCCTTCTTGAGTTGACGATGCAGTGGTATAGAGAAGCTCCTAGTTGGAGGTAGCGACGTCCCGTCAGCCCGCAGTAGCCCCAGCGCGACAAATAGCAGTGCACAGCAGAGATTCATCGTCCGAACTAACTGATGACAAAGTGCCTCGCTTCGGTCCATGAAGTTATAACATTTCTCCTTGACTGATAAGTGCCTACAAACTGGCGTTGAATACTTTTTCACCGTTTGGAGTGGCAGGATACGGAACCTTTGGTTTCAAACCGCCTTCAGCGAGTGTTTAGCATCGGACGGCTATACTTTCTTGATCAACAGAAGACGGCGTCCGATGTGGAGCGAAGGGTATGATCCTAATCTTGCTTTCCCGACGTGCCCGGAAATGGCCAGCGGGCGCACCTAACTAGAGTGGTCGCAACACTCGAGCCTTGGAGTTCGTGGTTTCGAATGCTGTATGCGACTGCTCACTGCGAAAACTCCGCGAGAAGGGAGGTCGATTAGACAGTTAATGAAAATTTTCTTCGTTCAGCCAATACCATATTTCCTCGGTTGAAACCCCTCCTTGGAATCGAGCCCTTCCCGCTCAAATAGAACCACTGTTCAATGGAAGACCCTAGGAAAAGTAGGGCATCTCCCATAAATATAGCCTCACAACAAGTTCCATACAGCACACAAATGAAAACACACATTGGAAATAAAACATTTTCCAAAAAGGGCGTAGTATACGGCCAAAGACTAAAAGTTTTTTTACGTTTTGCATTGTTGTTGCCCTCTATGTTGGGTCGTGTTTACCTACAGTGATTGCTTGTCCAACAATTTAGTGATTTGTTGTTTAGTGCAAGGCAAGTTAGTGTTTTTTTGGGATCATTGAGATCCGCCCCATAGTTCAACAGGGGTGTGTGGATTCAACTGAGCTGAACTAAACCGTAGGTTCATTTGAGTTCATTTCGGCTACGTCCAGTTCGCTGAACTGGCCACTTTTCGTTTAGTGTTTCCAAGGTACGGAACCGAGGTTTTGACCCATCTGAAAAGATCTGAAACGTAAAAAAAGCTGACTGGCCGTTTCACTCAACTGCGTCCGCCACTGCGAATTTAAGTGATCGAGCCAACAGATGCGGCATTTAAAATTTACTGCATTAAACCAGTGCATTTTCATTGCAGTTCGAAATGATGCGCGCAGGAAAATCATTGTGCTAGGAAATTATTTCAGTCATATGTCTCTTTGCGACGTCAATGGGCATAGCGACAAGATATGGGGGGGGGGCTCCAATTCAAGCCGAGAGATGATCGCGTGTGTTCTTCCGCTCTTGTGCAGGGTTTTGACTCCACGAGTACCTCCATCTCCCCTCTACCGGGTCCTTCCAGCGGCGGAGGTGGGATCGAATCTCTGCTGGTATAGGTGGAAGTGGAAAGTCGTCGAGGTTAGTGTTGGACATCGAGAAGGAAGAACTTGTTGGACCCATTAGGTGGACGCGGACGTAGGAGTTTTAGGAACCGGCGGTGGAAGTGGAAATTTTCCAGGGAAGCCAATGTTTGTGAAAGTAAAGGCGGAAGTCTTTAATATGTGGAAACCTAATCTTGTGTCATCAGGACTGGTCCCTGGGTCTCTGCCAGGGCTGGGCACTTTTTTCGCAGCACGAGACCGAGACCCGAGACTTAGAAATTCCGAGACCCGAGACCGAGACCCGAGAGCTGTCTTCGTTCCCGAGACCGAGACCCGAGACTTACCCCCCGGACCCGAGACTAAAACGAGACCCGAGACCCGAGACCGCCCAGCCCTGGTTTGTGAAGATAAAGGCGGAAGTCTTTTATATGCGAAAACCTGATCTTATGTCATAGGACTGGTCCTTAGGGCAGTAGCCGTCCGATGCCTTCGCCACCTAGTTACGATTGGTTCCTGCCGTGCTGCTTGGCGAAGTCATAGGAATCACGCTTGTTTCGTGGCGTTGGCAGTAGCGTCGACAACAATTCCTAACGTCGCTGCTACAAAAAAAACGTATGATCAAGAACTATCTTCCCCCCTGGTGCATTTCATACGCACCTTGCCATAACCAGGAAAACGCTGCCGCTGAGAGACATAAAGTCGATGGTGTACGGATAGGAGTACATAAAAATATTGGGAATTTTCGTAAACAACGACAGAAGAACGAGCGCGTAGTTCGCCACGAGAAAAGTCTGGACCACGAACTGCAGCATGGCATAAACTAAAAGCCAAGTGGGCAATGGAACTCCAGTCTTTACGCGGTTTTCATGAACCTCTGTTCGTCCATGCTTATCGTTTCCAGCGATATTGGTAACCGACCAAATCGGCTCGTGAGTCTCAGGTCTTACACGTTGACCAAGACTGTTGGGTGTGCCGTACTCCGTACCGTACTGAACACACCCGTACCGTACGCACCGTACCATGCAGTACGATACAGTGCGGCAGTGCAGGCAGTAATACGGTACGGTACGGTACTTGTACTGGCCATACTATGTTAAATATGGAACACTGGAGCCGTGCCGTACTCCGTACTGGCCGATCCACCCGTACCGTACCCCGTATCAAGAGAACGGCAGTGCGGCACGGTACGGATGTGCCTCCATCGGACGAGGGCCCACCCCATATTGCCTAATACGGGCCCAACTCAGACGCTGACGCATTTTTGCTGGAACCAAAACGTTCGTTCCGTGCCCGGTACCGAAAACGGCGGCATGGAACGTACCAGAACGGACGTCAGCATACTAAGAGGAGTTACTATTACCTAGCAGTTGGAAGTCCTGTCGGTATTTCAGCCGGTTCTGCGCGACAAATCTGCGAAAGACAATCGCGGTCCTCAACTCTAGCACGAAGCACAGCGTTGTTGAGCCAAAGCCAATTGTAACCATTATCACCGCGCCGGCCTAAACGCATGTATGCTTCAGAGGAAAGAAGCTTCGCGCTACGAACGATGTTGATCCACGGCTTGGAGTTGTTCATGAAGACAGCTCGGTCCGTCTCGACGATCACCAGGTCGTCGATACCGCGCATGAGAAATATGGGTAAGGAGATCGAAAACATCGTCACCAATATCAGCAGTGTCCTCGACGGTGACCACCACTAAAATGAAGCGCTCTAGACAGATTGCCCGTATTTACATATTAGGGCTGGGGAAGAATCAGGATCAGAAATCGGTTTTTTAGGAATCGATATCGGAATCGGTCCAAATGACCGATTCCTGTTGTTTGCTTTCTCGAGCTCGCCGCAGGCAAACCAATGAAATTTCAGACGAAAGTTCAACATTTTCAGTGAAAACTCGATCTGTCTTCGCCTAAGGCTGACCGCACAATGGGACGACACCGGCGACGGATGCTGGCGACAGCACGCACAATGAGGCGACAGGTCAGGCGACAGGTTGTCGCCACTGTCGCCAGGCGACGTCGCCGTGCATCTGTCGCCTGTCGCCGAATTTCTGACCGCCGGCGACAGGCGACAGATGCTGTCGCCCGGCGACAGAAATGGCTGTCGCCGAGGGGTTCAAACTGTTTTGATTTTTGAGGCGACATACCTGGCGACAATGTGCCAGGACGCCCTTTTGGCGTCCCTCGCGAACCTGTGAAGTGTTGATAATGCCCAAATAACGCGTTTACGAGCCTCATAAAACAACTTCCGTCGTTTCAGCAATGGTCCGCCGCCTCCTTCCGCATGTGCTCCGAATAATGGCCTTGTACATCGAGATGAAGAAGCTTCGAAAGCGGGAAGGCGTTCATCGAATCCGAAAGCTGCGTGACGAGCGAGGCGCGTTCAAGGCGCTTTTACCAGAACTCAAGTGGGATCCGAGGGAATTCAAGAAGTACACCCGCATGTCACTTCAGACTTTCGGGAAGCAGCTCGAGCTGGTCAGGCCCAGGTAGCATGGACGCTCGTTTTAATAAAAGCTTTGTGCTTATTCAGGTTGGAGAGGAAGTCGATCCGGATGCCAACCGGACCCGAACAAAGGCTGCTTGTTTGCCTTCGGTATCTCGCAACCGGCTACAGCTTTGCGTCGTTGGCGTACACATTCTTCCTTGGCGAATCCACGGTGCGGCACGTAGTGCACTCGACTTTCAGCGCGATTTCCGACGTTCTGCGGCCGATTTACCAGCGCACACCCACTACGGAGGATGAGTGGCTCGCGGTAGCGGCCGAATTCGACGAGAAATGGCAAATGCCAAATTGTCTCGGTACCGTACCAGTACCAGTACCGCACCGACGACCTCATCGATGAGGTCCGCAAGAACAGGGTCATATGGAGCCGTGGCGCGAGGGGTTTCTACTCGGCGACCGCTCGCGGACAAGCGTACAAGCGCGTAGCCAACGCTTTCAACCATCGCTTTCCCGGCACTTGGCCGTGGGACGACGACGAGGTCGAGCGCCACTGGCCCCTTCTGCTCTCGTACCATTTGGCTTGCCTTCGGGAGCACGGCCCCGGAAAAAAACCGCACTCGTTCACGCGTCATTCTGAGCGTTTGTCTTTCCTGGACGCCGGCTTCCGTTCATGCGTTGATTTCAAGACGTTTATTCCTCGTTTTGACTAACATACTCAGCGAATAAAGCGGATCGTCCTTCAATTTTTGGACGTTGTCGCCGAGAAAGTTGTCGCCACCATTGTGCGGGCCCTGTCGCCTGGCGACGTCGCCGGGCGACAGGCGACACCGGCGACAGATGCAGATGCAGTTTTCGAAAGTTGTCGCCTGCTCAAAATTTCGTGGCGACGCGACGTCGCCGGTGCATCTGTCGCCTGCATCCGTCGCCGGTGTCGCCCCATTGTGCGGTCAGCCTAACCGCGGCAATCCCTACATATTTTAACGTCATGTACTCTATGGGAGCTCTTTATGGAGGCCCTGTGCAGTAAATCTTGGGAGAAAGCGGAATAGGGATCGGAAATCTGTGTTTTTTGGAGGAATCGTGATCGGTTTCATAATTTTGGAATCAGTCGGAATCGGGATCGGTACGCGACTCGAGGAGTCCCAACCCTATTACATACTCACCAAAAAATAAAATTCATTCATGCATTCATAAAAAAGGTTTTTACGGTCCGGTTAAATTTCATGAGGGTAATTTTTATCAAGCTTGCTAAAAAAAGTCACGTGCTCTAAAGTTAAAAAATTTTCCTTCCTTGCAGGCTCGTCAAATGCGCCATTCAACAAGAGGTAGGCGTACCATACCCACTGATGGCCCACACCTAGCCGTTAGCCGTGCGTGAAAACGGTACCGTTTTGCGGCCGTCATGGCCAAAACGTTTCGACCTGTTTAGTGGTCGTGCCGTGAACCGTAATTATGTAGGCTAACCATCTGTGAGTCGTGCCGTAGACCACGGCACGCTTCACGAGACGGCCGTGTTCAGACGGCCGCGAGCGCCTACGCCTACTCAGCACATGCAGTGTTGGTAATGTAGCGACATTGCTTACCTGCGAGTGCTTATACGGATGAACGAGCGCGGTGTACCGGTTAAGTGCGATTCCGGCATGTGCCACCAGTTGATAGGTAGTGCAGAACTGCGTCGTAGCCAGGCATATGTTGCTCCAGATTCCATGGTACCACGGACGAGGAATCACGTCATAGATGACCACGGACTGTCGCAAACGCAGTCGCTTGCGAGGAAGAATTCCGACGCCGCGCCTCTTCATACGTAGCGCAACGGGCAGCACGCCACGGAGGTCGCTGCACGGTCGTTCTCGGCGGGCTCCCGGCCGTATATAAGCAGCTCTTCGGCCGCTGACCGCCATACGACCGCATTTTCTTTCCGCGTGCGCCGGTTCTCTTCGCGTCGTCTCTCTTCGGCCAATATTGGCCTCCTCAACTACAACCATATGGTTGAACTGCGGCTAACCTGGGTCAATATTGACCCCTTCTTTGCCTCCTTTCACCGGCCCCAGTTATGACGGTTTATTGGTTATTTGTGGTGCCCTTAAGGCGCCATATTATTGTGCTTTACCGAGGCCGATGCCGAGGTAATGGGTCTACGGCACTTGCTGCCTTCCGACCTTCTTGAATGCTTTGTACACGTATTATTTCACGGTTTAAATACCCA
>JNEY01000093.1:323746-345259 GCA_020875895.1 Aphelenchus avenae | reverse complement strand
TCGCAAACGCAGTCGCTTGCGAGGAAGAATTCCGACGCCGCGCCTCTTCATACGTAGCGCAACGGGCAGCACGCCACGGAGGTCGCTGCACGGTCGTTCTCGGCGGGCTCCCGGCCGTATATAAGCAGCTCTTCGGCCGCTGACCGCCATACGACCGCATTTTCTTTCCGCGTGCGCCGGTTCTCTTCGCGTCGTCTCTCTTCGGCCAATATTGGCCTCCTCAACTACAACCATATGGTTGAACTGCGGCTAACCTGGGTCAATATTGACCCCTTCTTTTCCTCCTTTTACCGGCCCCAGTTATGACGGTTTATTGGTTATTTGTGGTGCCCTTAAGGCGCCATATTATTGTGCTTTACCGAGGCCGATGCCGAGGTAATGGGTCTACGGCACTTGCTGCCTTCCGACCTTCTTGAATGCTTTGTACACGTATTATTTCACGGTTTAAATACCCAAATTTGAGGTAAATTATTCGACGTATTCGCTGCTGTGCACCGCGAGGCTAGCTTGTCCTAAGAAGCGCCGTAGCTGAGAACTAGGAGACGACTGTTCGCCACCCGAAGGGGGAAAACTACCACTAGACCAACCGATATCCTCATCTGAGGATTCCTGAGCCGAACGTCTGCCGGTTACAGAGCCCGATCACCTCTGTTTCCGACACGGACGTCTGAAACAAACAGTCGTCAGATACTAAAATAATTTTTCTCATTTATTATATATGGTTATTAAAAATATTATATATTTAACTGTAGGTACCTTAATTTATTAAATAATATATTAAAATAGAAATATGTTTAAATATACCCGCCAACATTTTTAATTATGATTAAATATTTTTTTAAATAATGAATAATAATTCGCCCCTATAGAGGGGTACTGTGCCCGTAATTTGGCATTTCTCTCAGCCCAACATTAATTCTTTCTTTCGCCTCATAAAACCTTGGCCCGACTATACGGCACAGTGAATGTAGCAACTGCGTCGAAGCCCACCATGACATAGCTGACTATGTCGACAGTATTCTGAACGACTAGTAACTTGTAGAAACCCGAAGAGAACGTCCGATTCTTGCGGCGAATTTCCCAAGCAATCACAGCCGAGACGCATATGTGTATAGTAAGAAGTGGTACTTCGACGATAAGCACGAGGCTGGGTCGGTAGCCCATGAGAAGGTCTCTCGAGGTGTCACGGATTAGAGCGGGATTGTCCCTTGAACGGTCTCGACGTGACTATGACTTTTAAACCAGAAAAAAACAACGGAGCTATAAACGTCGGAACATAAATAAGTGCTAGAAGAATGACGTCAGGTTCATTTTTCAACCCGAAAAAGTCCTGGTTCCGTGTGTTGGAAACGGTACTGGACTTGTCGGTTCATTGTTAGACTGAACCATTTGACCAAGACTCGGTGCCATTTAGGTCTATCTCTAAACCAGAAAAATCTTGGAATTTTCAAGCATTATTTTTATTTACCAGTACCATGAAATTGGCGCTGGTGGCACCCACAGGTCCTGAAGACGCCTTTTTTACCGAGTTCTTAACCGGAAAACAACTGGAAATTCGGAATATTCTGAACTCTTTTACGGTTGACAGCAGCAATGACGCACTACAACTGACGCGGTTCAGTTCAGGCCTTTCGAAGCATGGAAAATACTAGTAAAGTGCGTTGAAAGCGGTATGTAAATTGCCAGTCCGTCACTGAAATACCGGGACTGAATTTACCAGTCCAGGTTGACAGTTCAGTTAAGAGTCTCTTCTAAGCCAGAAAAGAATCATGTTTTAGTCATTTGAACATCGCGATGCACTACGACTCGTGATTCACGAGCGTATCGGAAGACATCTCCGACCAGTAACTAGTACTTGGATTGGAGCGATGCGGATGTTACATAGGTCGATTATGCGCCCAGCGTTCATGCTTCAATGCACCTTTCCACCTTTTGTCGAGCTATAGTCTATAGGACATACGGAAGAGCTTCATACGCGAGGTGATGTAGTACTAGGCGTGAACTTAAACGGAGGCGGACAGTTTGTAGGTCCAAATATTTGACGGAATAACGAATTCAGGCGTGCACGTTCAGATTTCCAGAGTACTCGGGTGAACGCATATTCATCGTGACTGTCGGCTCTTAGCCGGTACCAACTCCGATCGCCTGCAAGACATGTCCTTAAGCTACGACTGACATTAACCCAGCGTTTAAGCTTTGGAGAAATACAAACGATTTGCATTGTAGAACCCCACGGAAAGAACCAACGCGAATCTGGGAAGGCGCTTAAAAAGGTCCGACACGGTTCGGACTGCAAACCGACCCGTCGTTCTAATAAACTCTTGACTGCACCGCCTGGGCACTTTAAAAGGGAGCGTCCAGAAAATCTGCAACCCTGCGGACACGTGGACCCTGACCCCCGCGAAACGGTTTCGCGTTTAGAGTATCCAGGAATGTGCCGCGGCCTGACCGCGAAGATTTTCACTAATCACTTTTCACTTTCCATTGTTCACTCATCATCGCGATGAGCGTTTTTAGCGGCCAGTGATGACCATCAGCATCATCATCACGATGCTGATGAACGGTTTAATCATCGCGATGAAGAACTTTCATAGCCAATGATGATGACGATGATCATCATCAACGTCATCATGCGCAATCGTCATCACCGCAAGGTAAATAACTTCCTAATAAAACGTTGTGTGAGACTTCGCTTTACTCAGATCGCCACGAAGGACTAAACAGTATCTTGTTAAGTGCAGTTCAAGACGAAATGCGAGGAAGCACATAAAGAGAAAAAGGTGTACGAGCTAGGTAATGGCACCAGATTAGAGCATCTCAATGATTAGAGAGCATTACCGGAATTCGGACTGAGGGTCAGATGAAGAAGTCCACGGTGCACTGTCATTTTTTGAGCGGATTTAAGTACCAGCTCGAACTGTGTCGCTATATTCTCGGGATGATAATGATCATCCTGTTCATCGCGATGAGCGTCTCCAGCGCGATGATCATCGCGATGATTTGCCATTACTGGCCGGAACCCAGCCACGCCTCCTTTCTCTTGCTGCACGCGACAATCGTCCCCGATCCCCCTCCGCCCTATGCAGACCCAGGCTCCGTACAGGGCACAAGATGTGTAAAGGTTGTATTGCCCTTTTTGGCCCATCCCCCTACCCTGTAAAAATGTGTAACGTCGGGTTTGACCCAAGCCTGTGCAACGAGCCTTAAAGTCGAGGCTCAGTCCGGCGCGCGGGCCTTAAGGCCCGGTAAAAGGCCCGTTCCGGCAAGCGTTCGAAAAGTGCCTTTGGTCCCCCTTCGGGTACTTTTGTACAGGTAGAAATTTTGCCCTTTAAGGCAAGTTTAATGTTAAATTTAAACTTCATCCACAGAGGATAACTAGCCGCGTTCGCCGCTATATCCAATTTTTGTCTTATTTTTCAAAAAAATAGGTAAGTTTTTGATGAAATTTCTCGAATTTTCGAGCACCTAATCGGGCCTAACCAGGCCGGGCCGGGTCTACCCTAAGCCCGGCCCGGCTACGCCGGGAAAACTGAGGCCCCGCCCGGCCTGTACCGGCCCGGCCCGGCGGGCCTAGGGCCCGCTTGCACAGGGTTGGTTTGGTCCTCTCCGCCCCCTCTCCCCTAAATCAGACGGTCCATCACTTCCAGGATTTTTCTGATGTTGGTTTCGTTGTCTGCCTCATTCGAATCCCCCGCCGTGCACTCCTCGATAAAAACAAACAATAACATTGCTCATCGTCGCTCCGGCGGCGGAGTCCCAGCTGGCGGGAGCGTGCGTCCCCGCCGAAAGTGCACGTGACCCGGCGGTCCCGGGCCCATAACGCGATGCTATTTTCGCTGCCACCAATAATAAACATGTTGACGTGCAGCGACAGAGGTCGCTGCACTTTCGAGAGGCCGATAAGGTGCGGAAGTTGGCCTTTTGCTCCGGGTTCCTGAGTCAGTACGAAGGCAGTTGCCCCTTGCAGGTCAAATAGTAAGCCTTAATGAATCGAAGCACTGATAATGCCTATAATTTGTTTTTTTCTGCCTTTTTATGAAGAATATTTTTGGCTCTTTTAGGCTAAAAAATGCGTTAATTTTAAGGACTTCACGACAGAATTAAGATGTAAATTGCGCCTTTTCTTCCTTTACGTTTTTTTTGTTTTTCTGCTCAGCAAAGTATTTTCGTCCATTTTGTGCGCCTTTCGGCGCCGAGGACACATGTGTTTACGAGATGCAACCGTTGTCATTCTAAGATGACGACACTCTTACCTTTTTGACACGGCGATTTTGACAGCTCTGAGTCACTCATTTGTGTTATCCGAAACCGCCTCAGGCGATCCGGACGTGTTATTGTCTGGCCGCAATTAGTCCCGCTGAAAGACACACTTGTCAGTCAGTCGCTTCCGCCTTTCGCAAGTCTCATTTTCTGTGACGTGCGTTCGCTAAATTCAAGGCCTATTTAAAGGTCGTCCACGCTCTGCTTAAGCTCTTTAAATCTATTTTAGCGACCTCGTTCTTTTGTTTTTTTCCCAAATCCAATTCAGCTCGTTATCGTGGGTAAACGGCGAATAAAACAAAGACGCCCTCCGCGTGCCGTAAAGCCAAGAATGCCGCATTGCGGATATGGCCCAAGTTGCGGCGTAACAGCCAAGAAAAAGTGCATTCTCAGATCATGCAGTACCGGGCTAAAGCGTGGATTTTTGGTATTTCTTTTATACGGCCAGATAATCGAGGGACGCAGTAACTAAGACCGAGTACCCGCGACGTTTTTAGGACACTTTTACATGCCGAAAAGCTCGAGCGAAAGTGCACACTTGTCTCACCCTGTTGAATAGACGGACTTTTTTCAAGATGAAAGGCAGAATGCAGGCACTTGGAAAAATACCAAAGAGCGTAATCTTTAATTATGTATGGTAGATAACAAAAATTTAGTTTAGGCCTGATGTTTTGCCAGTTTTTGTTGAAATTTTTTGCGATGGGTACGAGCCAAACGTAGGACCTTGGTCCCAACCCTGGGCAACCGAGCCATAGGCCCGCCGGGCCCGGCCCGGGCCTCATGTTTGCAGACCTAGCCGGGCCCCTGGCCGGGCCGGGCCCGGTATGGTACTCGAAAATAGGCAGATTTCGTCAATATTTGACCAATTTTTGCCAGATAATCCTGAAAGTCCCAATGGCGGCGCCTGCAGCAGGCTACTTTATGTAAAGTGTATCCAAAATAGCGCATTAAACTCGTTGCAAAGGGTAAAATTTTACCTGCAGAAAAATACCAAAGGGGGGATCAAAGGCACTTTTAGGTTACATGGCGAAACGGGCCTTTTACCGGGCCTCAATACAAGGCCCGCGGGCCGGGCCGGGCCTCGACTTGAAGTCCGTTGCCCAGGATTGCTTGGTCCCCCTTGAGGTGCGTTTCGCTGCATGACGTCGACGTCGCGGAGACCCTACGTAGCGCTTAAAGTCTGAAGAACTCTTTCTCATGTTTTGCCTCGTCCTCGCGTGATTTCTCGTAACTATTCCAAGGGGTTTAACGTGTTTGCGCAAGAGTCGCCAAGACGACGCGCACTCGAGAGGAGGTTACGTGACTAAAGCATTCTTCCGGGCAAACACAAAATGCGGCATAGTTTGTGTCGGGGAAAACAACCTCTCTCTCTTGAGTTGTAAAGAGTTAGTAAAGGGCGCACGCGGGTTGGCTATTCACTAAGTTCTTCTTGTGCTCAGCCATAGTCATTTGTTTCAACGAGGTGGTTCGAGATTTCATTGTCTTTTGAGGACTATTGCATTCCGCTTTCTTTTCGCCGTGTCGCGACTTATCGTCACGAGTTAGGTGCTTTGTTGAAGTTACGATTGCGCTAGGCGGAAAGATGCTTCACCTATCAAAGCCCCTCAGTACTTGGCGACATGGCAAACACTGTCGGAAAAAACCTGGGTTTGGAATAAAATTTTGGTACAGCATTCATCAAGGATCTTGTCAGCGAGGAAGTCGGTGGGTTCCTTTGGCGTAGTTTCTTCGGTTGCTTGAGAACTACAGCCACCGACGCACTTCCGTCTGCACTTTATTTCTGGTGCGTATGGGAAAAAGTCCGGACGTCAGAAAAACGGAGAAAAAAGTTAAAAATCTTTGCTACCGGAACCGTCCAAAACTCTCTTTTACATCTTTTCGGATGCATCTTTTTGCGCCAAAACACAACCCTTTTCACACTGACCACTTCTTACGTTCTCTGTTTGGGGGGGGGGGAAGAAGTAAAAGTTCACCGCCATCCAGGATAAGCCCCTACATCTGATTCTCTGCATGACTGCTGTCGACGCTCATAAGCCAAATGCGTACGTCTTCGTATTCTGCTCGCTCCCGATATAAGCCTCCATATCGGGCACTTGCGTCATTGCGCTGCCCACTTAATCTGTCGCGAACACGGAATTCACACTACATTCATCCTCCTGAGTGCTAGTGCAAAGCCGCTTTTTCAGCCGCCATATCCGCTTACGTCTCATCGTCCTCGTCGTGGGTAAACATCCGCAATCCTTAAGGCGCTATTTAACGCGACATGGGCCGCATCAAAAGGCCGGCTGGGGTGCGTGTGCACGGAGCTTACTCACATGCTCAGCGGTCTCCAATGGTGATTTATTCGCGTTAAAGCAGACACCCTTGGCTGGAGTGCGTGAATATAAAGGGTAAAAGTGTCATGACCCGCGCTCATTCATGCCTGCTCGACAACCGCCTTTTCCGTAGTCAAACGAAGTCGTAGAGTACCGCTTCATTTGTTTCAAGTGTCCAGCAGGGATGCGGGATGAAATTCGACTGACCGAGACCGAGACCGAGACCTAGACCAGACCCCCCGAGACCGAGACCGAGACTTGAAATATTTTCGGCCCAAAATCGCCCCACCACGGTTAAAAATGTAAAAAATTAGGCTAACATTGGCCCGCCGCAGGCGACACCAACGATATTTTGGATGAAATTTAGGGAAATATAGTGAAAATTTCGTAGATCGGCGCCTAGCGGCGGGCCATTTTGGTCTTTTTTCTCTCATGACCGAGACCGAGACCATCGGATTTTCCTCATGACCGAGACCGATACCGAGACCGAGACCAGACCCCCCGAGAGTCTCGGTTTTCGAGACCGAGACCGAGACCGAGACCCGCATCCCTGGTGTCCAGTGGGTCCTAAAGGGTCAGCATCGTTCTAGCAATTGGCTTCGGTTGAGGACAAAAAAGGGCGATTTGTTTCTGAAAATAGTACAGATTATACCCGGTTTTTGGTGCCCGGCGAAGGAAATTCCAGCACATAAGGGATTCGAAAATCGGGCTATGTTTGCTTGAGCAATGTTAGAAAAAAAGTCGATAAGCAGGGCTTGAATAGTTGGCACTAGCGGAGGGGAACTCTTAACAAATACATGCCTACGCTAAGGCGCATCTGAGAACGATCCAGAGGTACACTGTGCGCCTACGATGTACAAAAACAGCAAAACCCGTCGTTAAGTGGATGATTTTCTGAATGTGTAACCGCATGGAGCCTTTTCCTGGCAGGTCCTGCCTATTACATTGGTTTTTATTCATCTAGCGCATTCTAGAAATCAACTGCGATTGTCTTTCAATCGTGTTTTCCGTGTGAAATTTCTTCATACAGCCACCTCCATCACATGCGACTAATAGTGAATCGTCGTCTACTTTCCTGATGAAATCTCCTTCACCAAAATTTGATTCGCACCACTTCACACCTTAATCACCTTATTTCTTTTCGCCGGTCGCTGTTAACGAAAATAGCGCGCTTGCACCGCGTGCCACCTGCGCACTTCCGGTGGGATGCTACTTAAATCAGCTATATTCTCCCGTCCGGTCTCTTCTACACTATACATTTTCTAATCCTCAATCAAGAGATGCAGCATGGAGCGACGCATTTGGCGCGATTCCGTGAATTATTTAGCGCCTGACGTGGGGGATTTATAGTCGATGAAAACGGGCTATGCTTCAGATGCCGACGATGCAGAAATGCCGAATGTGTAGGCCTTGCGACCGCGACCACTCTATGCGGGATCGCGTGGCCTTAGTGAGGTCCCTACTGTTGTGCGCAAGTTGTATGCAGAAAAAGTGTAGATTTTGTGCTCTCAAATGCTTTTCTTCCTTGTATTCAGCGTAGGTATGATTGCCTAACTTAAGTAAAAATGAGCCGGCCCTTTTTGGCAAATACTTGGAAATTCGCATTGACCCCACTCCCGTGGGGCGGCCTTGCTAAAAGGGGCATGCGTCAAATCGGCAGATTGACTGTCTTACAAAGTGGCCAGACCATAATGAGTGACATCATCATGCTCCACATCCCCCTTCGTGCGATTTCTAATCCGCAGACAGTTGCAGTCTGCAGCGCCGCATTCGTCGCGTTTCCAAGAAGTACTTAGCGCTTGTGTGCGCATGTTTTGGAATGATTCTTCTAAGTGTCTCGGATTCCGCCCAATGGTTATAGAGTCTAGGACACTGTAATTGTTGTTTTCTTGCCTCACTGTTTGGCCTAGCTAAGTACGCGTAATAGAAACGCTGAATATTCACTGAAAACATCATGCCTTGCTGCTCTCCTAGTGCTTTTCCCAATCCCCGTTGAGCTGTAATTTTGTAGCGACGCCTTCGTCGTGCTTCCTAGAAGTATTTAACGCTTGACGTGCGTGTATTTTTCGTCAAACTGGTTGAGAATTAGCTTAATGGCCGCGGTATTTAGGACACAGAAATCTATGTTTCCTTGCTTGAACATATCGCACAGGATCTTCCCGAGCCGCTACTCCAAGATGTCTCCCTTCCTGCACTCCAAACCGAAGACCGAGAAGAAGAACGAGCAGGGTGAAGGAACGGTAAGCCCGTCTTATTTCAGCTTTTGTCATGATGGAAGATTTGACCACTAGGGCCCCGTTCCTGGTTAACCCTGAGACGTCCCTGACAAACTGTCAGTCATGGTTGAAATGAATTTCACAATGGTGGCCAGTTCATCGAGCAGCCTATGACCTTGATGAACGAGGCTGGGCACGTCCTAGTCCTGGTGCCCAGAAAAAAATGTGCTCAGCCTTGTTGCTGTACTAATATAGCCTGACAAAACAGCTCACCGGCATCGGTAAACGCGGCATCCGGCGGAGTAGCCTGCCAGTTTGTTGAGCATCTCGGTATTTTGCTGACTTTACCATTCGGCGGAACATTCCAGCCGTAGTAATGATACTCAGAGCGTTGACGAGCCACTACGTAGTGGACCGCCCATCCCTTCTACAAAGAATCGGCATTCGCCACCCGGACCGGGCTCCCTACCCTACAGTAAGGAACGGTACGGCAGGATGGTACGGCACTAGTGCGGCCCGTACCAGCCTTAAATTTTGAGGTGTGGTACTCCGTACTAGCAGACTGCACTCGTAAGCTGTACAGACCTGACACACCCGTTCCGTACTCCGTACCGATAGTACGACAGTATGGCACGGTACGGCCGTACTACATGTACGTTTTCTCATTTTTACTTTATACCTTCCGGGTCAGTTTCCCGTTTTGCGCCACGTCATTCCCGGAAACTTGCACAAGTGCAAGAAAACAAGCACGTTTCAGTTCTCAAACATGTTTTGATTGGAATGAATCACTTGCCACCCTCTGAACACCCCTCTCCTGGAGGTGTCTGGGGTTTGACGGAAGCGTCCGCCGAGTGCAGAAATTGTTGGAACACCTGCTGACCGATGGCGGCAGCGCGACGCTCCTTCCGCGGCCATCAATCACCGCCCGGGGTCGCTTGTCGATGAACCCGCTCACGCGGACCCGGGGAAGTGTTGCCACATGGTCCCAGTCCTCGCGGAATTTTCTTCCTCATGGCCTTCTGATCAAGTTTCGTAACGCTACCGCAATGTGAAAGTGAACGTGCTGATTGATTCACTGCTCGGAAAGGAAATGGGTCAGTGTTGCAGCGCTGAATTGTTTTGCCGGTCCTGTCATTCCTACATTCCCTATGACCTCCTCGACTATCCGGACCGCTACAAGGTCAATGCGCAAGGGAAGGGAAAGGTAGTGTGCTTGTTGGCGTTCGGAAGCATCGTAGGGTAAAGAAAGAACTCTTTGAATGACAGTAAAAAATGCGGCGGGTTAAAAAGTGGGCAAAAAGCATTAAAATGCTCAAAAATACTTTATGTGACTGTGGCCGGAAAAGCAATAGAAGCCCATTTTTAATGCAAAATATTTGTTTTTTTGCCGATCATACTTGTCTTTTAAACAGAAAATCGTCCTCACGTTTTCAGAAAAAAATACATGCCAAAATATAATTTTCCGCATTGTCTCTTGCCAAAATGCACGGAAAACCACGATTAAACCCTCGTTTGTCGCTGACGCTGAGTACCCATATGGGGTACTCAGCGTCGTTACGGGGGCGGTTTGCTCTTCGGCTCAGACGACAAGCTAACAGCTCAACAGTCGAGAAACTCCCTGGGGCCAACAAATAAAAAAACGTCTTCTCGGCTTGTAGGCCCCACTGACAGTCGCTTTAGGACTTTACCTACGCCATCGCCTCCATGCAGGGATGGCGATCGTCCATGGAGGACGCGCACCACATTCAAGTGCCGCTCAGTCACCAGCCACCCTTCAACGAGTGGTCGTTCTTCGCCGTCTTCGACGGTCACGCCGGTAAACGGACAGCTCTGATAGCGGCGGAGCAGTTGCTCCAGTCGGTGCTGGAGACCGACGAGTTTCAGGAGGTACGAATAAAGGAAACGTGAAAGCCAAAAATGGTTCAAGCCAGATGCAATATAAACTCGCCAATTAGATCGAAATTTAATTTATTTTCGACTTTCTGAATCTGAGCTGTGTACAGCCGATTCTCTACTTTAACAAATTAAAAAAGGGACTTAGTTATTAATTCGTAAAAATTTTTATTTGAATAATTTATTTAAAATGCTAAACGTATACATTCGCGTGAATGATAAACATTTGCATTGTTTGGGTAAAAACAGTAAAGCTTTAACTTACGGAATGTATTTAGCTCACCAACCTCCTCAAAAAGAATACAGGCCGAATCGAAGCAAAGGCTCTTCGACTGATTCGCCGTGGTCTTCGCGACGGTTTCCTGGAATTCGACGTGAAAGCGCGGAAGGAGTGCGGCGAGAATGAACCGAGCGGTACGACAGCGCTATGCGCATTCATCACTCCAGAGTTTATCATCTTCGCGAATTGCGGTAAGTGCTACCTTGCTATTCCTAATCGCCACAGAAAACACGGCATACCTGGACCACCTCTGTGGAGACTAACCGGGAAAACTCAAACCTTTTGGCGTTTAGGCGACTCTCGCGGCATTTTGAGCCGCAAGAACTCGCGTCTCGTCTCCACGAAGGACCACAAGCCGACGGAGGAACACGAGAAGGAACGCATTCAGAAGGCCGGCGGTGGCGTCTACCTCGAGCGCGTCAACGGAAGCCTGGCCTTCTCGCGGTCGCTGGGCGACTACGACTACAAGAAGGACAGTCGGCTGAGCCCCGTGGACCAGCTCGTGAGTCCCCAGCCGGACATCTACGTTATCGAGCGAGACAAGGTAAGGGCTAACTCTCTTTGGCTACATATGTGCCTGATGCCTAAGTCGGAAAAATGACTGTAAAGGCAATATACGTGTGTGCCAGCATCACCTTGGTGTCTTAGGCGTGTTTTAGGCCCAGTCAAAGTCTTAGGCGCGCGCTTTTGCCGGGAGTGAATGTCTCACCTTCAGCTTGATAATATTGTAGACTAAAGCCTGTAGGCCACAACCAAAACCGCTTATACTGCTGGCTCGAGTCTTGATTTTGCCGACATGCCTACACTTAAGCGCGAGTTTAATCTACCGTTTATAGGTGTATAGGCCTATTTTTAGCCCATGTTTTGGCGTATTTTCCTGGGGTTAGGCTAGTTGCACGATTAAACGCTGCGTCGAGCGTCGAGCGTCGACGCTGACGCCAGCGTCGAGCGAGCGTCGAGACGCTGGTGTATGCATGACTAAACGCTGGAAGCTCGACGCTCGACGCTAGCGTCAGCGACCAAAATTTTGGAGGGTGTATGCACGATTAGAAGCTGGCGTCACGACGTAGCGTCAACGCTGACACCAGCGTCGAGTGAGCGTCGAGACGCTGGAGTATGCATAACTAAACGCTGGACGTTCGCCGCTGGACGCTAGCGTTAGCGACTAAAAAATTGTGGGGTGTATGCACGACTAAAAGCTGGCGTCACGACGTAGCCTCTAGCGTCGACGCTGGACGCTCAACGCTGGACGCTCAACTTTGGACGTCAACGCTGGACGCTTGGCCGCTGGCAAAAGTGATCCCGGATTTGATGAGAAACGTGGAAAACACGGTGGACGCTGACAGCGTCAAAAACTTTTTCGATTCGATTCGAAGTGATCTAGCGTCCGACGCAGACGCTTAGCGTCCGACGCTAGCCCCTCGACGCTGCAGTACACACAATTAGACGCTGGCGCTCTCAGCGTCAGCGTCCGCCGCTTAGCGTCGGACGCTTTTATTGTGAATCAGCAAGCGTCAGCGTCGGCGCTACCAGCATCCAGCGTCGGAAGCTGGGCCGACGCTAGCCCCTCGACGCTGCAGTCCACACGATTAGACGTTGACGCTCTCAGCGTCAGCGTCCGCCGCTTAGCGTCGGACGCTTTTATTGTGAATTAGCAAGCGTCAGCGTCGACGCTGCCAGCGTCCAGCGTCAGACACATAGCGTCCGACGCTCTAATCTTGAATTACCTAGCGTCAGCGTCGACGCTCGACGCTCGACGCAGCGTCTAATCGTGCAACAGGCCTTAGAAAACTATTTAGTCCTATGTATACTTAAGCTAACGATTACGCTACGTTTTTAGACCGAGGTCTACTTAGGCTGGCTATTTAACTTAGGCTGGGCTTAAGCCTGACGTTAAAGCCACTACTCTTACACCAAAACTAACGGTTGGCTCTGTTTTCTGTCATTTTTAGTAACGCCAGTTTCACGTTGTTCTATTTTAGTCCGATGACGAGTTCATCATCCTCGCGTGTGACGGCATTTACGACGTGTTCGACAACGAAGAGCTAGTCTCACTCGTCCGCTCCAGACTCTCCGCCACCGACGACTTGGTCTATGCCACGAATCAAATTCTTGACATATCGCTCTCGAAGGGCTCTCAGGACAACATGACGATGATCCTCATCGTCCTGGAGGCCGCTCCAAGACGGTCAGACGAGGCGGTCGAGTGGGAGCGGGCCTGGCTCGAGAGTATAGAGTCGAAAATGCCGGGTAAGCGCTGCTTTTGTTAGTTGGGACGAGGAAGTCAACATTCTAAGGAGAAGTGCTTCTCAGTACAGCTCTGCGAGCACGTCTGCGTGGGGTTCAAATGTAATGCGCGAAACGAGCAAGGCAACACGTAGCATGCACTTGCACATGCATGGCATACGAAACCTCAGGCTCAGTTTTGAATGACACGCGTGCATCTAAGCGTGACATGCGCTCACGAATGAGTGCCTTTTGCGCAATCATGCGTGGCATGAGTGCACTTATGCGTGACATGTATGCACCTATGCGTGGCATGCGTACAGTCATGCATGGTTTACATGCGTACATCATGTACGATCATGTATACCTTGTACACGCACTGTCGTCATGTGCGCACGTTATGCATGCACGCATGCGTTTTCTAGCCACGTGACTTTAGAGTAAATCTGTGCCCTCATTTCTTTGAGTGTGCTTGCAAACTGGGTTTTTCGCTCACGGATAAACAATGCATTTCTTATAGAACTCTGCTCTCGTTTGGACCACGTCGGCGTGCCCTGCATGGAGGACTCTATCCTGAAGAAGGTCCTCGCTAACGAAGGCCTTGACAACGGACCGCCGGGCGGGCTACATCTTGCCCGCCTTCTCATCGACCAGTACCTTCACGCAGTGCCCAAGCTCAACGTTCAATCGATGGTGTAGTCGTGGAGAGGGACGTACTTTGGACGATGAAGCTTTAATCTCGAAAGATATGCGTGTTTCTGTCCGCAGGTACACGCGGAAATACGTCTTTCCTGTGCACATGTTTGTGGCTGTACATTTCTGCCAACTGTATAAAGTATTATTAAGCGCAAGAGGCGACGTACGATGAAGTGTTTCTCGTAAGAGCGTGGGCGAGCACGCACTATTTAAGGGGAGCAAAATAAAATGTCCCGTTAACTGTTGCATTTCTAAGAACTTTGAAGGTTCCTGTGAAGGTCACTGCACAAATGCGATAAATATATCGAAGATAGTCAAGCATATCAAACTAAAATTGCATTCGTAGATCCGTTTCTTCTCGCCTCCTTTGCCGACAAGGACTTCATTCGTATCCAGAACTTGCTCGAGCCTTTGGCCAGCAATACTCTGAACAGTGCCATGAAATATGGTCCTTTCTATGACACCTAGTTGGCTTTCCCGTTGGGAGACCAATCAATCTTCAGTAGACTTCGGGACCCGCGCTGAGCTCCCGGAGGGGTCGGCTCGGCTTGGAGCTCGGCTCGGGGTGACTGCCCCAGCTCGGAGCTCCGCTCGGGTGTCGAATACAGCGGATTTTCAGCGTAGCTCGGCTGTGGGGGGGGGGGCAGCTTGGCTCGCAGCTCGGCTCGCGAGAAGTCAGCTCGGCTCGGGTCCCGAATCCCGAAGTCTAATCTGTAGAGTAGTGTCGAATGACCACAAACGGGAAAAACGTATTCGCTGTGGTTCAGCTTTTTGGTCTGACTATTTGTGGGAAGCAAACGATCGCCACCTACTCCAAGGGCAGTCGTGGACGGATTTTAGTTTATTCCAAGACTTTCATAGCCCATGAAGTTCATGTTAATAATAACCTGAAACGTACCAAGAACAAGTCTCTGCAAAAAGATCAGAAAAGTTGACGGACAGACGGAGATCGCCAAAATGACGCTGGTGCTGAATGCCATAAAGAACACAAGGGATGTGAAGAAGATATTCGAAGCAGCGACGACTAGTTGCGTCAAGCTTTGCCTGGACGTTGTCAATCGTGTCCAGAGTCCAACCGCGACGATCGGCTCGTTGGAGAATAACAACGATTTCGACTGCGCAGTGAATGCCAAATGCGGCTGTAGGTACATGAAACGCCAGCCAAAAGAACATGCACATGACGTTGTCGTCCCCTCTTGGCGTTTCCTGAAGACAGGATCCGTTCGCTGCGTCGTAGGTTATGTAGTTGCCGATGCCGCGGCCTGTCACGTACGACATTCCTGCAAAACTTTTAACCAAGCATTGAGCAAGGAAACATTTATAACTGAAATTTGCATTTTTAGTGTCATTCCGAAACTCTGCGTCATCACTTCTCGGATGACTGCAAACCAGGCATTTCGGCACTTGTAAAAAACTGTCTTCCGTCTAGGCTCTACACCACAGGTGGGTAGGACCTGGTTCTGTGGTTTTAGGGTTCTGTGGCGAATCGAATTTTATGCATGCGCTACGAAAGCGCTTTTATGAAACAAGTTTCGTACCAGGAAAAAGACCAGCGCTGAGCACGGCGGCGACAATTGCGGCCAACGTCTCCATTCGTAACGACCGCATCTCTCGCAGTCTGTGACGGATCTAAACTAGGCGAACTTAACACTATTGTTTCGCAGTATTATGACGTGAATGCAATACTGAGTAGCGCTACGCAAATTCGGACGATAATCACTTACCGGAGTGCGGTACAACCTTTTTTCATGCGCAACCACAAAGTCGTTGTAGCGGCGAGACACAACGCGTAGGTCTTCGATGTTCGGCTCCGGTAGAAAGCCGAAAATAAGCAGCGTAGTTTCCACGGGAAAATTCATTCTTGCAAAATAAGCCAAACCAGAAGGGACGTCTCTATCGGATATGGTAAACGATTGGCAGATTTCACCTTGTATTAATACTGTTTACCGCTTCTTTGTCCTTAAAAATCTACAAAACGTGGCTACGACTTATATGAGGTTCACTGTCCTCATTTAGTAGGTTTCGACAGACTTCGAAAGAACACATGGGCCCTTTCAGTTTGTGTACGTATAGGGAGCGTCGCCGAATCCGTTCGGTGAGCTGTATGCAGCGTTCAGGAATTTCACGGGCATTGATGTGTGGGCTAAGCGCGCTCGTGTCGTACACAAACGTGGCTTTAGCGGCTCTCAAGACTCGTTCATGTGCGTGGTGTCTTCTTCTCATTTACCCGCTTTAATCGCTCGAAAGACAGCAGGACAGCTGCTGCCTACCGACAAGCTTAGTGGGCACGTTCGCCAGTGGGCGGCCAACACCAGTCCGCTTGATGGTCTTTGGAAGCAGGTCGCCCCGGGATCGATGAATACCTAAGACGCAAGGTCGAGGTCCTCGCCACCCCTAGGTCCGCCCCATCACATGGATGGACACATTCGTCCAGATGTATCCAGCCCAAGCTGGCAGGAAAGTACACTTGATCGTGCTGAGCCCGAAAATGAGATTAAACTGGGTTCCGCCCCGCTCCTGAGTCCATCCCACCAAAAGGGTGGACTTGCCGGTACGCGTCCAAATGGCCCGATATTGGCGGAGAAACATTAGTTAACATTCTGCGTCCGAATATAAAGTCAAATTGCGGTTCCGTCCGGCACTGGGCCTGCCGTGGGTGGGCTGCTTGTCCCGTATGCTAACTGGCCCAACATTGGCAGGTAAGCACTTTGTAGCATACTGCAACAGTCCGAACCTGACCTCAGTTGGGCGATCAGTCAATGCGTCTCCAAGCGGTCCCGAATGCTGTCCGTATGAGTTAAATGTGCATGTTGTGGGTAGAGGAGTCTAAGCAAACGTTTTAGTAGATCAAGCCGTTCATGAATTCGACTGTGCGCACCAAGGCGTATTGCATTTCGCGTATGTCGCGAAGTTCGTCATCGGCAATATAACTGACCAATCACGCTTCATTGCTGACGACGAACAGAACCAGCCAAGCCTTGCGTTTTGCTTCGCTTTACCGCCGCTGGTGCGCACCACAGTTGCCGGTACGCTGGAGTTCAAAGCTCTTAGCTTCACCAGCGGTCAACTGGATGCGGATGCATTTTATGACATGGTCCGTAATTTCAAAAGCACCGAGCAGCTCGTTCTTGACAGGTAATGTTCTCTCACATCGTATTTGAGGCAAACTTTCAAGTTTTCTCAAATTAGAACTTTTTTCAGGAATTAAAAAAGGAGATTTACTTGGAGGGGGGGGGACTAAAGTAGAGAAAGTACGTTATGGGGAAGAGCAGTCTACTCGTTTATTTTTTATTTGATCACAGGGTTTGTGTTTTGCGTCTGCATGACACGTTCTCTGTCTTGAAATGCTTGCCTCATCGTTAACCGTTAGAATATGCCCTCAAACTGGAAGTACACATGGATGAAAGGCCAGCTGAATTACTGGAGTTGGGGCTCAGTTGAGCCACAGCCGGGGGGGGGGTAGTGGGAATGCTAAAGTGAGAGAGAAAATACGATATGCGACGAGCACATTCCAGTTTCAGATGCCTCTTCAAAGCCGACTTTCCCTTTGAGGCACTCATTCATCACTGCAGCAAGAAACGGATGACGCGCATTACGGCCATGCAATGTGCTCTTGTTCGCTCGGCGAGTCGACAGTATGGTGATGTAGACATGAGCCCAAGCTCAGTTGCCGGTTTCCTCGCAAAAGACAGCCGTAATTCACTGAAAGAGATGCGCATTGACTACGTCGTCGATGCAGTCGAACCGATCGCCGCGTTGCGTCATCTCGCAAAGGTGAGCTAAAATGAACGCCACATAGCATCTAAGATTTTTGCATCCGCTCCTCTTGGAACGTTAATGCGGCCAAGGCCGGCCAGGAGCTTTTTTGTCGGCTGGCGCCGGCCGAATTTTTTTCTGACGACCGGGGTTAGGACCAAGATTGCCGGGACTTGCCCGGCCATGCTGAGGTAAGCCCAGTTACTAGGCCTGCTTCGACTAGTCGCGTCCTAAAACGGAAATTTTGTCCGTCCATGTTACTGAAGGATTTACCGTAAATCCTCTAATTATGCCCCCCCCTCTCTAATTAACGCCCCCCTAATTATAGGCCCCTTTGGACCACGGTGAATAATTAAAGGCCCGGGTCCATAATTAGAGGATTTACGGTATGTTTTTCCTTGGGGCTTGAAAATGTATCCGAAAAATGGATGAATCCCGTTAATACCTGAGATTCTCGAGACTTTAAAAATCTCCTTCACAGACTAGCAAAATTTCAGGCGGTCGAGGACAACGAGCTTACTCCGCGATTTCGAGTAGAATTTACCGCCAAATTTCCTGGACTCAGGACCCAGTTCCGACACCTTTACTCAGCCTACTACGGTGGATTTGGGATCTTCACAGGCGACGGCAACGCCTCGGACATGTACGTCCTTGGCCACATCGGGCTATTCGTCTACGCAGGCGTCGAAGAAACGTCTTTAAAAATCTACAGGAACTCCTTCCCTCGCGATTACCAGTCTTAGTAACTTCGCAAAACAGATCTTATCACTTGGAATGAAGTAAAGAGTATGTAATCACCCGTCAAATGTGTGACGCTCGCGGTTATTTGTTGCTGCTTCCCATTTCTTGTCACCAAGCGACAATATTTGCGTCCATTTGTATGAGCATCCTTGTGCCTGTCCGACCCTTTTCAAAGCTATCGAGTTCGATCTCATACACATTCAGCTGATGCCTACGACGTCCTGTCCCTTACCCCTTTCCTGCCCGCTTCCGGCTGGCGATAGCGCGGTCGGGCCAAACCCCGTCCCACTTCGGCCGCACCAGACGGTTGGGTCCCCTGACTTTTCGCTTCTGGTCGGCGCCATCTCTTAGCAGGTGCTCCAACTTGGAAACCTTGAGTCTAATTTGGAACCCAAGCCTAAACAACAACTTATCCTCCCCTTCGTGCGGAACTGTCCTATCCTGTCCCCTACCTAACCAAAATTTTACAATCTCGATTAAGCTATACCTACAAACCCGTCAACCTTTTGTAGCCAACTTTTGGCAGCACTAAACTTCTTGGGTTTCTAGCTTGACGACGATATCAATGCCATTCGGAGATGGCCACTCTTCTCTGATGAAAACACAAAGAGCATAGTTCTGTACCGCACATGGTCTTCCAGAAAAGAGACGACGATTCGTGTCACCACGTGACTCCGAAGGAAACACTGAGCAAGGCCGGTAGCGAACTGCGACTCGCAAGCACCAACGTAATGACGCAGAGGACTTGAGCTCAGTCATCATGTTGTCTTACGCAACCCTTTTATGAGCCTATTCGTCAAGAAATGATACAGGTCAATGCGACCGCTTTGTTTATTTTCGACCACATCGAACTAAAAGGCCAATGCATTTAGTTTCGCTGTCCAAGAGATGGAACAGTGTCACCAAACACGTTCAGAATGACTCTCCGAAATTACGCTGCTAAGCATAAGAATACAGTGGCCAGTGAATTAAAGTTACGTAAATTTAAAAATTGTGTATGACGCCTAAGTGTTCGACTAAACAGATATCGACAGCGTCACGTAGTATATTACCGGGCCTAAAATGTTGGCGACATTCCAAACGATCTTGACGGTTGATAGCCTGTGCCTAACGTAATTCATTGAGTCTCTTGTTTGACGTTCCTACTTGGTAATATCGATACAGCTAAAAGTCGCTGGTAGGAACCATGCAAGAGTACTTTGCCCACGTGGCCGGCCTGTTGCATCTCTTTCTGGTTTCCAATCGAGGGCCGAGGGGGGCTTCTTGTCACCACTCTGCCAGAGCGCTGTCAACAATCACCACTCTATTGGAGCTTTCGATTGATAACGAGAACTTGCTCGTCGACCAACAGAAATAAAGTCTGTGGCTCTTTTGGACGCATGAGCGTCTGGCAGCGCCCTTTGCGTTTCCATCCCAAGGGGCCTTCTTGTCACCACTCGCTCAGAGCGCTGACAACATTCCCTACTCGCTTTGAGCTGAATTCAGTCACCACTCTCTCTGAGCTTGTGACTGATAACAAACACTTGCATGATATGGGTATAAAAGACGTCCGTTTTGTTTGCAAAGATGCTCTTCCCTGTGTATGCACAACTTGCGTTAAGGATATTCGATGCCGTCGAAAGAGAAGTCTCCGGTGTGGAATTACTTCGACGTGGCGAAAAACCGTGCTCATTGCCGCATGTGCAACACGGTCTTGACGACAAACATTGAAGAATTACGATGTGCCAACATGGAGAGACATTTGCGGACGCACCGCGGTACCGAGCAAGTTAAGCAGTTCGAACTCGAAAAGATGGAATGGAAGACCAGACAACCCGGTGGGGGCACGCCAGTCGTCCGTTTAATGAAGTGAGTTTATTATTCAAAATGGTTGTGCGGTGGATTAGCGTTAAAATAATCGAGAATGCTCACCCATAACTCTTTATTTTCAAAAGAATCGACGTACACGAAAAAGTTACGATGTATAAGAAGAAGATTCTCGACATCTTTCGGCAGATGAAAACTGATGAATAGCCCCAGCTCTTGGAGGACAAGCCTAGACACAGGCGACGTCAACCAAGATTAGGCAAAAATTGATATGTGTAGTGCGCGTTAGCGCTAACCGTGGCTCGGCCATGCTTCGCGTGGGCGAGCCGCTATTTTCAAGTACTGTTGCGCGATCTTCTCACCGAGGGATTTCGTTTGAGTTACGACGCGACGTACTTGGAAAACTTTTGAAAATGCCTATCTTGTTAGGGTCCCTAGGAGACTGAAAATTTACTTCAGGCAATGTTTCGTGTCACCATTTTGGGGTGACACAAGGGGAATTACTTTTGTAGGGCTAAAGAAGACTCCGAAATTTCTTCACGCCTTGTGTCGTGATCTGCTCACTAAAAGGGTTCTTGAGCTATGCCATAACATTTTATAACGACCTTGAAAAATCACTATCTTGGGGTGGGGTCAAATAGTAGGTTTCAGCAAAGAAAACATACGCTTATTACATAGTTTTCCATGCTCTATCGAATGATACCAAGCATGGGTTCTGTTCTTGAATTTTTTTCTTTGTAATCGACTAACCAATAAGGATGTTTGAGTAAGTAAGGGCGGTAACCCTGGTGTTGGGTCACGTGTTTTGGGTCACTGTCTTTTGGGTCACGGCTATAGTTTCAAAAACTGTTTTGGGTCACGGTGTTTTGGCTCACAGAAAAAGGTTCAAAAAGACATTCAAAACGGCGTTTCCATATGTATGCCGCCACATTGTCTCGATGGTTCGCTAGTACATTTCGCCGCCTGAAAACGCATCAAAACGTTGATTGAGGGATACCCCCCCCCTCCTGGCAGCCGTTCGCAGTCGAGCTGCGATGACTAACGCGCTTGCCCTCATAAAACATTACATGTCGGCATAGCAGTCCCCCTTGTTGCTCTTCTACTTGTTGTTATCTGTGTAGATTGGCTTGCCAAATGTCTCTTTTACATGCAGAGTTCTCTGAAAACCTTGGTTATTTGAGCCTACTATTTTTTCTGTGACCCAAAACACCGTGACCCTAAACCGGTGATCCAAAACAAGTGACCCAAACACTAGTAGCCGTAAGGACTTGCCTAGTGCATTTCACGATACGATAGTGTAGGCTTCGACTTTACTCCCCCCCCC
>JNEY01000093.1:237183-264429 GCA_020875895.1 Aphelenchus avenae | reverse complement strand
TGTCATGGATAAGCACTCGACGCTACACCCGTCAACAACTCACGCCACGCGTCATGTTCGGTCGCACACTTACGCACGCACAAGTGCGCAGCGAGCGGAAGCGAGCGCAGCACTGTCGAGCCGCCTGGGAAGGATATCTCGTACGCTGACACTCTGGAGGCGAGTCTCTCGCTCGCTAGACGCCTGGCTCGGCTGCTCTCTCCCGCTGTGCGTCTGGTGGCGTGCTATGCACACGCACTCCGTCGGCCGGCTCCAATCACCGTCGCAGTTCTCGTGGCACACACTCACGCTCCCTCCGCAGTTCTCTTGATTCTCGCACATGTGTGTATTGCTTACGCTATTGTTCGTATTGTAGCTATTGTGTCAGACGGCAATAAAAGGGGCCCCACTCCGCAAGGAGTTGGGCGCCGACAATCAGTAGTTGAAGATCGGGACTACTAGTCGGTGCCTCCTCTGGAGGCGCGGGAGACGGGAGAAGAGGGAAGTTGCTGGGTCGCGATATGGAGGTTCCACCGCCGCTCTGGAGACCTGGGGAAAACGCTCAGCCGAGGCGGGGCTGCTGGAGTCTGGCGATGCCTCGTGGAAGCGAGCGAGGCGACAATTTGGCCGATGCGAGAACGGCCAAAGAAGGCGCACAGCCGAAAACGCGGCTGCTGGAGCATGGCGAGGCCTCGAGAAGCGACCGAGGTGAAAATTTCGGCTGACGACGGAAAGGCCGCCGGGTGACTGGAGCGAATACTGGGCCAAGGCGAGGCCTCTGGTTGCTAAAGCAACGAAAAATTGCCAATGCGAACGCGTAACCGAAGCGCCGGAGCGCTCCCTGGGCGGAAGTCGACGAAGGTTTTTCGTTTTCGCGACGAAAATGCCGTTGCATTTCTACCGCCCGGCCTGGTGCGTACGTAGAAAATTTTTCAAAAAGATGGCCAAGCCACCCAGGCACTGGTGCTTTCGGCTGTGGTAAACTTGACGCCGGTTAAACAACTTTCCGCTTTGATGCTGGCACGCACTGGTGCGCCGCGGAAAATTTTCGAATAAGATTACTTGCGCACTGGTGCATAACCGATAATCTGCTCCACGGTCCCTGGCGTTTTTCCGTCTCGTCTCGCTCATTCCGCCTGCGCGTTTTACCCCACCAGGCGCGGTGACGCCCGGGTAGCGGGAAAGATCTGCTGCAATCCCTCCCCCGATCTCTCAATTAATTTCTGGTTCTTCGCTTATTCGTATCACTCGTGTGACGCGTCACGAATACCTTGATGAACGCGATCGCGAATATTCTGTGAAACGAGCATGCTCAACGCAGAGTAAATGCAAGTTTTCAGATCGTCAAAAAAACGAAAATGTCCGAAGCTGTCCGAAACTTGCTCGAAGAGGAGCTGGAAGAGGAACTTTCGGAAAGTACCGACGGCGAAAATTCCGAATTCGAAGAAGAACACGCGGTCCATGACCCGAACGATTTCGGTCATCTGATGCAATGCGAAGCGAACTGCTGGACGCCGGCAAAGAACAAGCCTCTTTCGCCAAACCACTGGGTGAACAACAGAAATCGCGCAAGCCGCAAGCTTTCGCAGACTGAGCAAGAAGATCAAGAAATGATGCGTGCCTTTGAAGCAACTTCGAGCATCCACATCGATCTTTCGGACCGCAAGGTCCATATTCGCGTGATGAACGGTAAAAATACGATCACCGTTGTGTCCGGAAAGAAAGTCCACGTGGAGGTGGAGACGACCAAGCCACGTCGCCCGAAGCGAAAAAGGTCGGATGTGGCCGGTCCTTCTGGCGTGCGACAACAGCGAAATCTGGCAGTACCGGCGGATTCCGATGCGGAATCGTCATCGGTAGGTCCTCCGTCCACAGTCCCGGAAGAAAAGTCCCCGCGACGCGAAGACGAAGAACACTCAACATCCCCGGAAATTTTCTGGGAGATTCCTGCCGAACCAAACCTGGAGTTAATGCAAGCGGTAGCGCCGTTGTTTGAAGATGACTGGAACGGCCCGAAACACTTCGGTGTGCGCTTGCGCGTTCGCAAAGCTTTGAACGTTCTTCCGTGGGACACTTGGCTGGACGTTTTCGACACTTTCCTCGATGGACAAAATGAGTTCCCGGTGGAATACTTTCCGTGGCGCGAAGTCTGCAAAACTTTCCAGGAACTTATCAAGGTTCAGATGGAACGGCTGGAAGAGTTAACCATGATGGGCCGCTATTTCCTCATCAAAGGTACCAATCCCCACACAGGATTCCAACATGAGTGGTGGGCGATAAAAGATGGAAATCCGCTCGGAATTCTCAACGGAATGGTGAACACCGTTAATATACTTCCGGTGCCAAATCCGAACTTCACGACCATTCGCATTTTGCGCATGTCTGCCCGTCCGATGTTTAACAAGGCTGCGTTTTCCATCCTGGCGAAGCTACAAAACATGACTTCACTTACGCTTCCGGCGACGAAGCGTTACAACAAGGAGCTGTTCCGCATATTCTTGCAGGAACTTCCGCCAATACTGCGGACGGTGCGCAATGTTCCGGACATGTCTCTTGGACCAACTAACCAATTCCTCTTTTACAACACGCTGGTGCTACCTCCGCTCGAGGAAAGAGGCGAATACATGTATTCTTACACAGTTGAGTACGAGAGCCAGCCGTTTACGCTAAAGATTCAGCGCTATTTGCTCGAAACGCTCTTTCTGGGGATACCGACCGAGTCCGCACTTATTGCTTCTCGCGGGGAATACATTCTCCATACGGAGGAGTTTGACTTCCACCGAGCAAGTAATCCGAACGCCGATACCTGGCGAAGCTTTGACGCGCAGATACAATCCATGCGTGAAGCATTTCCTGGTGTTGAGTCAGTGAGGTTTGACCTCCGAATTCCCAACGACTGGATGAACTGGGTGGAACAGGAAGACGACCTGCCTTTTATCGGAGAAATGGACCGCCGCGCGGTAGCCGCGGTTCATAACATTCTCATCATGCGCATGTCCACAATGGAATTCCAACACGACCTGGAGTTTACGCTTATTTACTCTTGCGCATGCCAACCGGCATCCAAGAATGATGAGTTTCGCGATACCGCCCGAGCCACGCTGCTGGAGAAATTTAGCGACGAAGTGGACGGACTTAAACCTGGCAAAGGTGATACGATCCTGGAGACTGAAATCACCCGACTCTCACCGAAAGTCACTTATCAGTTCCAGATAGCTCTGGCGTTCCGCCACGAGCAAATGGCCGTTGCGCAAGGCCAAATTCATGGCGTCGAAATTCTGAAGACGAAAATAAACTACTTCAAGGATCTGGATGACCAACTGGAGGCCTTCAAGCACGAAGCGATTTGACACCGACAGCCCAAAAACCGGAGAACCGACTCTGTTTAAATTGGCCACTTTGCACTGTATTCGTCATGATATTTTGCGCGCTGTATATTTGTGCTTCTTCACAATAGCCCGTTTGACGTTTATCGCAGACCTTGTATGCTACGCGTGCGAGATGAATAAATACTTAAAACATGACGACTGCTGGCTAAAAGCCAATCTGGAGACACCACGAGTAGCGTAGTTGCGGCCTGTGAGCGGAAAACACGAAGCACATCTGCGATGACCACTCGGGCCAGTGCAAACCTTTAATTCGGTTACCCCCTTGCAGCAAAAAAAAAGTCTCCAACTTTTACTACGCTGCATCTGGCAGACACTCTTGTAATTTGAGGCCGCTAAGCCATGAGGGAAATGAATTCAGAGTTTGGCCGACTAAATGAATTTTTTTCTCCCTCTTGGGCGCAACTGGATGTTGCTGGAAGAGTCTGCCACGGCCCAATTTTTAACATTGCTGTCGTTTCTTTAGCAGAGCCTGATCAACTCTAGCTACTGGTGTCCAAACTTATATCGCTGGAGTTTATTTACGTGCCATGAATGTCCAGAATCAAAGTTGATGCAAAAGACGCCGATTGTGGCTGTGACGGGTGAAAAATGTCAAATTGTAGTCGCTACAGCGATCCGTCCCATGGAGAATGACACTGGCGCATGTGACGCCAAAAGTTCGGGGTCCGCCTCGTCCAATAATGGCATAACGGACAACGCCATTTGTTGTCGACGAAGCTGAAGAAATCCAACATTGGTTAAGCGAAAACGGGAAATCGGGAAACTGAGGCGGACTGGCTGACCTGCGAAATTCGTGTTGCTGTGGCGCTGGACCCATCCGCTTGTGAGAGGGCGTTCTCGACGGACCTGGAGATTCTTCTTTCGGCTGATGCCATTCACAAACGCCGCTTTGGCACAGCTCAGCCCTTTCCGTAAACTCGCACAGCAGCTCGCTGAAGCGCTTCTCCTTACGCTTGAGGTCCTTGTTCTCGCTGAGGAGATCCAGGTAGGCCCGTTTGTACTCAACCTTTCGCTTTTCCAAGCCGACCACCTGAGTGTTGAGCGCATTGTTGCGCGAGAGGAGCTCGTCGTGAACAGACCTAGAAGATAGATTTTCCTTCTGGAGAGACTCCACTCACTGGACGCGGTCATTGATGGAGCCGATCCACTGGCCTGGGCGCTCAAACCATGGGCACGTGGCCGCCGGACAGCATAGCGCACGAGGGAGACCGCAAAATGCGTGCTGGTACACGCAGGGCAGGCAGTAAATAGCCTGACAGGATTTGCGGCCGTTCCCTCGGCACATGTAGAGCCCGCCTGGCGGTCGCTCCTCGCTGCAGAGAAGACAGTCCACAGCGCTACGCTTGGGAAGCGATACTGAAAGCGGGCGGATGTACGTCAATTTCCGGGTTGCCACCTACGAGTGGGTAAGTCGCAATCAACCCTCGCAGGCACAGCGGCCGCGAGTGACTCCGTTATGGCCCGGTCAATGTCCGAGTTAGCCGACTCATCAATTTCGAGCTCCAAATTTTCGAATTCTGGGCTCGGTTCGCGGTAATCCACGCGCGGGAACCGCGAGACCTCAGCTCGCTGGTGACCCAATACAGCGCCCCCATGCTGTTCCTGGAGGATCCCCTCTGGTGCATAATCAGCGTCGCTCTCGATTCGGTTAGCCATGTCAGTGCGCTAATTGTGGTTACACTCATACTGGCTGCATGACTGGATATAAAAACCCACGACGCGAGCGCGCCTGCGGCCGCGGTCCGCCGTCCAATAGACCGCAGAAGCGTGATCAATTAATCTTACATGTGACTGATCCGCTGAGATGCCTTGCTACGTGGATAACATACTGCGGATTGGAATCATATGTCACGGTTGCTAAACCCCACGAAGATTCGCGTTCGTTCACCATAAAGGGGCCGCGTCAACGAAAGCCCTTTGTGCGAAACCGTCGCGTAGAGGCGATGAGACGCTGCCTGGTGCGACATTGGTTTGCACATCCCGAAAAGACGCGAGTCTCGCATAGTTTTGACTTGTACTCGACATTTTCGATAATGCCTCATAAAATGCTGGCGGCTCGGCAATATACCCTCAGAAGCTTCTCGCTCGGTCTGGAGAAAGATTGGGCAACTTTGCGCGGACGCAGATAACCGTGACTCTGCTTGGAACGCACGCGGACAATTTGGTGAGCATCCGTTATTGGGGTGTTTGCATAACGCGCAAAGCCTTCGCAGTGCGGTGCGATCCACTGACGGTTAATACTAATGCACGTTTGGTCCTTCACCACTTAGAGGAACCACAAGCGAGCCTCTCAGTGACGTTCGAAAATGCGTTTGGAACAGCGTGTTGCAGCGGCCCCGCAAAACGCCTTAGAAGATGTATTTCGCTCAACGAATACGGCTGTGGCGCTGCGAGAACTTCGCGCAAGCGCGTTGACCTGTTGTTTGCTTAAGTAAACAAAAGACTCTCGCCGGCTATGACCTTTTCTGCGGACGAAGGAAACGTACGGAAGTGCGCGGAATGAAACTTCCGAAGGCTCAGAGACAGTTATTAAGAGCGCGGACCACATTAGCTCTGGTGGGCAATTCTATGGCGACGCGGGTGGTTCCCAAAAATACAGTCACGCTGAGATGAGATACGTTTTCCTGGTGGACGTTCAGCAAGCATGGCTTGCCACCCCAACAGAAGGGGTCACACTCTACAATCCGGAGGGACCCAACATAAAATCCTGAAGTATAGCCCATACAACAACGCAAAACGGTGCTAGTTATGGCCGGTGAGCAATAAACCCGCACATCATCGGGTAAGGCAAGTCGATAGTTTGCGCGGACAGCGGTAAAGTGTGACGAGGTAAGTGACTACGTTGGCCGTTTATGGTGCGGTCGAATGCAAACAAGCGCGTAACGCGCGAGCGCGACGACAGAGAAAGGACAATCCGCCTTTGCTGGAACCCCGCAATGGATCCGCGCTGTTGCAAGTGCTTCCCACGATGAAAAAGTGCCATTTGGCCGTCCGTACAAAGACTTGCGCACTGGATGACTCGTACACAGCGGAAGCAACGTGGAAAAAGTGGCCAGGGCAACTTACGTGGCCCATTCACAAGGCGAATGCCGCATGTATCACTCTGGTTGACGGCACAATACGCTACAATGCGCACAGCATAGGGGTGCACTGTGTCTAAAAGTCGAATCCGAGGCAAATTTCCACCGAAAATACATTCGGGCTCAATAGAACCCGAAGCTATCTGGTGACACGTTGCCTTCTACTCTTCTGGCGCTAAATGGGCGGAGTCATCCGCTCTAGTCTGGTGATCGTGATGTAGCTTGCACGAAGCATAGCGGACACTTTTGGCCTGGCCTAATGGGATACTGGTTGGGTTAATGGCAAGACTCTTTGTCGTATCAAAAGCCATTGTGTCTAGTGTATACCCTGCAAGGAAGCTCTCAATAGTGCCTTCCACATCTGGTGCTTGACTGTGGCCTTTTCCATTGTCAACAAGAAAGCACTCAGGAATGCCATTGTTACTCTCGGTGCCAGAACAGTATAAAACGAGGCGCCCTTGCCAGTAAAAGTCAGTTCCTTCTGGAGCCCCATACGCTGGTGATAGCTAGCTCTCCTTCCTGGCAGTAGCGCTTTCGTCATCCGCCTCTGGTGAGTGCATTTTCGTCGTTCGACATTACGCACTGGTGCATCGTAGTGCCGCATATTGGTTATAGAAACCATGAGCGAGATGAACAAGTCTAAGGTTAACACGCTTCTGAGCATGGCTTCTCGGGTGCTGAAACTTTCCAAGTCCTTGTTCGCGTCGCAGAACGAGTGCAAGGACGTGGCGGCACGCATCCATGCCGTCGTCGGCGGGTCGACGCCCAAACCGCGTAAAGGTAGGGGAAAACGCAACGTCGACGAAGAGGAGGAGGACGAGTCCGGTCCGTCCGGATACGAGCCTCCACCGCCAGGCACGGAGCACGAAGAGACCGCAGACGTGCAAGTCACGGAAACGGTCGAGATGCCGCCCGAGCCAAAACAAGCACTGGTGCGCCCACCGTCGTCGCCGAAGGAAACGGCGAAGCGAGCCTTGACTCCGGTGGAAGCGTCGACGAGCACTGTCGTCAAGCTGGAGGAAGGCATCGTGCCAATACGACCTGGCCCTGGAGAAGGCAGCCAGCCGAGAACCGGCAGCGGCCAGCAGGTCGCAGGGCCGACCCCTCGGCCACGCATTCAGAAGTCCCCGCTACGGGACGACAGCTGGCGTCGCGACAAAGTGGATGGTCAGCGGCTGGCTCCAAAGAAACCTCCGAGCTACCAGCCACGCGAGACACCGGAACTAGCCGCGCGCCGACAATGCCTACCCGGCGCAGGTCCGGATTTAGACATCCTTAACCTGAAGACGATGCTGACGGCTCCGGTGGTGGCTCAACAGAGCGAACCGGATTCTGGCAGCCAGGCGCCGGAGCCTCCAAAGGCAGCCGAGGAAATACCACCAGCAAACGTAAGTCCGACAATCACCCCTGCAGGCGTAGCTCGCACAAGTGCGACGCCACCACCATCCACGTCGACGGCCGTCGAAAGGGACGACCGAATTCGTCGCAAAATTGAGAAGCTGCAGCGCAGGCTGGCGAAGCGAGCACTAGATGCGACGGCCGGTGACACTGGAGAGCCGTTGTCAAAGGTATCAAAATATGGAGCCACTTTAAGCGCCGGTCACACACCGCCGCGCACTGGTGCGCATCTTTCACTGGCGATGAATGCCATCCGAACGGCCCAGCTACCTACTGGAGAAGCACTGGTGGTGCCAAGCATCGACCCGCTGGCTGGTAGGATAAATTTTAAAGCTAAGGCAAAGGCGCCTGTGAAACCGATCCGAATGGACGACATTCCACGCGGGCCGCGCACACCACCTGGCAGCCCTCCAACTGGCGACGAGAATAGCAGCAGCAGCAGCGACGAAGATGAGAAGAGCAGGAAGTCAAGCTCGGCGTCGAGCCGTCGCTTAAAGGGCTCCGACGTCGACGATTAATACATCCTGGCATACTCTGCCGTCTCGCTTGTAGCTGTGTATTCTGCTCACTAGTGCATAAACTCGCTTCTGGTGCTTACCACTTTTCAGATAGGCTGGTTTTAGTAGGCTTGCGTAATTATCGATTGACGCACTTGTGCTCTCTGGACTTGTACTATGTAGTTTGCTCAGTGATGGCGTTCTCTGGTCGTTGGCCGATAAGGCATCGATACAATGGGCACTTTATCGCAATATCCTACCATTTTTCGCACTGGTGCTTAACAATAGAAGCCACTTTAAGTTGCCAGTTGGCAGACAAAAGAAACCAGTTTTAACAATAAGCAGGGCGGAGCCTATCCCTCATTCCTGACAGCGGCCCAGAAGCTATATAAGCGTCTGTTCGCTCAGTCGGGCACCATTCTGAGTGGCACCAGCCTCTGGTGAACACTCGGCGCTGAAAGTCACCTAGGACTTTCAACAGCTTTCACCTTTCGAGCGAAGCGTTATCTGGCGATTTCTGGTGTCGACAAGCGTTCCGCTTTCAGACGCCCGGTCGTCACGGTCAATCCGGAGACAAGTTTTCTCCGGAACTTCTCCCCGTTTGCTCCGTCCGCACAGAACGTTGCGAGACAGCACGCGAAGAAGCTTAAGCTCAAGCTCCTTCGACGAACGGCATTCATGGCTAGCGTTGACGACGTCAAGCGCGACTTGACGCATTTGAAGGACGAGTTCGATGCCTACCGCCTTAAAGGCGAGGGTAAACTTCCGGCGCTCGGCCTGCCGAGTTTCAACGGACGTGTTGACGATAAGAGCTTCCGCGAATTTCTTCAGCAGTTCTATGCTGTTGGAAATCTTTACGGTTGGGACAACAAACGTTGCTGCCAAGTCATTCGTATGTGCCTCAACGGTGAGGCCGCCGCGGTCTATGAGACCCTACCGGAAGATACGAAGAAGGACTGGACGCTGCTTACTGACACTCTGGCGGAACGACTTTTTGCTGGATCCGATCCCGTGCAAACCCAAGATCTTCTTGCGCGCCGTTGTCAGCGCAAAGGTGAGTCGGTCGCGGATTTTGCGTTAGCCGTGCGTACGCTGGTGCAACGAGCCTATCCGAAGGGCGAAGAAGTAGATGGAGCCAAGCCGCATACGTATAGCTACCAGGAGCGCATGGCGGTACGCCACTTTATTCGTGGGCTCCGTCCGGCACTCAAGGAAGTCATTGTGCGTCAAGAGACACCGAAGACGCTTACAGAGGCTATCTCGCGCGCTAGCAAAGAAGAACAGCTGCAGCGCACCCTTCGTGAAGATCTGGTGAAAACCGATCTGGAGACGGTAAATTCGATACAGCTCGATGAAATGCGAGACGAAGTGAAGGACTTGCGGAAACAGATGTCGGAAATGAAGGTTTCGGGCGATGCTACATCGCAGATTGCGTTTGTGCAGGCACCGCAACCTGCCCGAAACAACCAACCTGGTCGTTTCCGCAACGGTGAAGACCGCCGCAGGCAGTGGAACCGCAGGCAGGACTTCAACCGTCGCCAGAACAACTGGTCGTTCCAACCTCGCCCGCTGTTTAGAAGCCCGGCCGTAAACAATTTCCAACGCTGGGATAACTTCTCCAACACCTGGCAGCAACGCGAACGTTCTCTTCCACGCCAGCAAGGACTACAAAACACGAACTGGAGAGGCCGCGGCGGCTATGCCGCGAGGCCGGAACGCCGCGTGCGGTTCGACGATCGAAACATGATAAGATCCCGCTCAAGTTCGCGCTTGCGATCAGAACCGCAGAGGACCCGACCATTCGTTAATGCGGTGACTTTGCCTGTCCTGTCTCTGGTTGGCATCATACTGACGTTGCTGGCGCACACCTGCGCAGCTCAGTATCAGGTTTGCTCGGTGAACAAAGGTGGCTACTATTTGGAGCCACCGAAAACGCAGTCATGTGAACCGCCGAGCGTGGACCACGCTCGCGCACTTCTGGTCGAGCTGTTCGTGCCTAGAGCGTCGCCCGTCTTGCTCCCTGCTTACAACTGTGTGAACGTGACGGAGACGATGTGCACGTACTCCTTCTTTGGGCTTCGAACGCATCCGGCGTCGCACACCGTGACTCGTACGTCGGTGTCGCCGGACTTTTGCTGGAGTCTCCTGCAGAACGATTCAAGCGTAACCAACGCAACGCTGCTTCGCCAAGACGAACACTTCTGGCGCAGCGATATCCCGCTACAGCAGGAGAAGGCAATCTTCGGAGAAGCATGTAAGTCCGCTACGAACTTTGAGATCCACCACGGACACATCGCGTCCCTGGACGGAGTACGTTTTGTCTCGGATGTGATGCACGTCTCCAACTGCACGGTATCTGACCTAAAATGCAATACGAGCTCTGGAGTCACGGTCTGGAAGAAGCCAAACGATACTGCTTTCTGTCCCTATGAAAGCGCTGGACGGTTTGCTGCACTGGTGTCACGCACTCATATTCTAGTAGAGGAAATCCAAGCTGCATTCCTGGTTAGCGCAGACGATACCCCGGCTGACGCAGAAATTCAGCGTTGCTCGGCACCTGCCGTAATTCGTTTGGAAAACCAAGTTTTCATGAAAATCCGTGGTGAAGCGAATCACACGGTCGACGCGCTGAGTTTGAATTTTGGCACCGCGCCACAGAAGCCTAGTCGTCGTCGACGACATGCAACTGGTGAACCGATGAGCTTTGCCGAGAAGCTTCAAGCCTTTCGGTACAAACTGAACGCATTAAAGACTGTACTTCGAACGCCCTGGAGTCAAGTGATGGACAACCCATACATCAAACACCTGGCGGACATGCGCCCTCGCGGACCGTGTCAACAGTATCGCGAACGGTTGTTGGCCTCGAATCGCGGGCTTCTGGAGGACCCTCGTCGGACAGTGTCTGAGACTTTCGTGGGCCCTAGACCCGTGATTCCTGGGCCTTGACACCGTCTCGCGGCACATCTGTTTCCCGGGCAAACGTCACTGTCTACGCCATCGCCAACCACGACGAGCACGACGCCAACAACAACTACAGCCGGTAGGAGCTCGCGAACTACCTGGCCGTACATGAGACCGTTGGAACTGGTGGCATTGCAAGACAAACAAACTGGTGCGTTCTACTACGAGACTGGCGAAGGATACATCGCCAGACACATTGCTCAGCTGCCGCATGGGTCTGTTATTGGCTTTCGTCACAACAACACGGTCTTGTATGTCTTCTGGGAGAACGCTAAAGTCACCGTCTACCGGAAAAGTGACTGGAAGGACCAAGAGACCCGCAGACTGGCTGCCGCTGGAGAGACGGAGTCGCACTCTCGAGGACGCGGCTACCGACACCTGCCCGAGCATTATATCGACTTTGGCCCGATAGCGGAAGATGGTACGATCACCCAAGAACAGATGGACGAGTTCATGGAAGCTTGGGAGACTTTAAAAGAACGTCTGAGCTTTGAGCAAGCTCTGGACTCGTTCTTTGCGGAACGACGTAACGGTCGCTCCGAAGACATTGACGAAATGACGCTTTCGTTACTGGAGAAGTCTAGCGATAATGCTATACCGCCGGTGGCGCGAGAGCTTTCCGCGGACGAGTTGGAAGACCCTTTTAACGAAGAAGTCCTCTACGGAAATTCGAACTCTCCGCTTGACAATGCGGGTGGATTTGCGAGACGTAAACGTCAAACATCTGGTGGTCACCCGGACGATGAAGCGGACAGACGTGCCCTAGGAGCACTTTACGACGACTACAAAAATAAGAAGTCGGCTCGCTCAACCCAGAGCACGCCTACGGTAACCACTACCCGTCCTACCACGCGAAGCAGCACGACAACGATGCGCACATCGCCAACTTCACGTCCGACCACTACGACAAGTACTACAAGACGCTCGCCCCCACCGACTTCCACGGTCACAACGACTACGACAACAACTCGAAAGGTAACCACGCAGGTTCCTACTTCGACTTCCGGTCCACCCAGCCAACCTGGTGCCGGGCGAACGACTACGCCCGTGCCGTATGATTGGAACGCAGACGAAGTGAATTCCAAGCTCAACTATGCCACCTGGTTGATGCAAATGCATATACAGGAGACGTTCCGTCGCGTCTGGACACAAATTTGCGAGCTACACAACTCGCAGGTTACGACCGTGACAGCCATGACTCGTTGGGACCCCACGACTGGAGTCCGCTTATGGCTGAGAAGAGACGATGTGTATGCTACGTTTGCTGGTCAAGTTCTGGTGGTTACTCCGTGTACGCAGGTGACACCTGAAGAAATCTTCTGGAGCCGCAAGCTGAACGCCACATGCTATCACGATGTCCCGGTGAAACTCAACGGCTCCATTTGGTTTATCCAAAGTGGAACTCGCGAACTGGTGAAGAACTCGCGCGAAATCGATTGCCAACATTTACCTCCGGTGATCTACCAGTCGACCGAAGGCGAGTATGTTAGCAGCGATGGTAACTTGGCTCAAGTTTCGTCATTGTCGCACAAGCTAACTTTCAAGCACTTGCAGAAGCCGATCGAATTTAAAGCCCGGTCGATTTTCAAAGCTGGAGATGGCCTCGTGGCTACATCGGTGTCCCTTATTTCGTCTTATTTCGGACGCATTAATCAGATGGAGACTGACATTGCCAGGATGCTGCCAGCATCCACCCCGCAGCTGGAGAAGGTTCTCGATTCCATGGCGGGCAGCGTTTCCGACATCACGTCCAAGGCCACTGAAGGGCTGAAGACTGTTTCTAGTTGGAGTATCTTCAGTTACATGACAGAGTGGTATCATGGCGTGTACCCCGTGCTGGCGATTCGGGCCGTCATCATGCTGTTTAGTGCCTGTGCGTACACAGCTCCCTGGTGGTACCCCTTGTGCACTTCTCTGATGACATGGAGACGACGTCAAAACCGCAGACGACGTAATTATGTGAAGGGGCCGATAATCAATGCGGTCGAACTGGAAGAAACGGACACGAGTCCGGTGAAGCTACTCGGGTACTACCCTGAGTGCTGCCAAGTCCGTGTGGGCACACGATGCCCGTGCGTTGCGTTACCGGTTGGCCTTAATGACGTGTCGATGAAGGCGATTATCGACACCGGAAGCAACCTTACGTACCTATGCAGAAGCGTCGCTATTGCGGCAATGGCCAAAGTGACGTACAGCAACGAGTACAAGGCCGCAACCATTAACAACGCACTAATGCCAATGGTCGGCATTGCGGAGGTCGATATCTGCTTCAATGGCACTTTACTAGCAGCCTGCGTATTCGTAGCAGACGACCATGTTGCTTTATCGCCCGTAGTGATAGGCTGCGACGTGTTGCAGGCCCTGAGTAAACTCTACGGTGCCGTTGGCTTGAACACCGTGCGAAGTACGTTTTCGTTTAGCACAGTAACGACGAGACTGGAGAAACAACCGGATATTCCGCTGAATTTGTCAGATTTATCCGCGTTGTCCTCGTCCAATGAAAAGTGGGTCAAGATGCCCGCTGAAGCGAAGCACAACGCCACAGATGGCGACCGACTCCGAGTTTCGACGGCCCGCCGCACCCCCTCGCTCGGATTAATACCCGAGGTACTGGTGACAGTCAACGAAACGCATTCGTACCTGGCATTGTTTGACTCCGCTTCGGATGTGACGATTTGCCGCAAATCTGTTGCGGTCGGCGCAAATGCTTTGATCGAAAAGATCTCCGTTCCACCTGCCTGGACAGCCCATAGACAGGTCATGTGGTTCAAGGAAAGAGCTTGTCTGGCATTGCGTTTTGGTAGTTACTACCTTCACGTTTATGCGATGGTCGTCCCGGATGAACAAATTCTGATGGACGTCCTCGTTGGCATGGACGTGTTCCGACACATCAGCATGGTGTCCGACATCTTATTCGATTGGACCCGAAATGCGGTGAAGTTTGCAGGACAGGAACTGCCGATCCTTTCGTTTTCTGGTGGTAAGGCATTTTGTTGCCAACTGCGAACAACGCCGATACCGAGGACCGTTGGGTATTCGTACGGCCTGACACGTGCAGGCACACGACTCGGACAGTTAAGGGTACACCTTACTGTCAACGGCGTACAGACAGAAGCGCTCGTTGACACGGGATCGTCGGTGACTTTTTGTCGCCGAAGCCTCGCAGACGAGGCTGGGTTGTCCGTAATCAACGCTCGCCTTCCGTCAGCAATTGCCGCAAATGGCGGACGTATACCATTCCTCGGCCATGCAAAGCCCTTAATCGGTTATGGGCGAGCCTCGCTTTACCATGACGTGCGAGTTTCTGAAGACAACCATTGCCCAGCACCCTTGATTTTGGGACTCGACTTCTTCAACGAGTTTCCTCGAGGACGAAAGCGCATTAGCCTAGACCTGGATGACAAGAAAGTCTGGATTGGCCAACAGGAGCTAGCAATCCTGAGCGCAGCCGTGGTGATTCCGGAGACGCTCATTCGGGTTCGCCTGGAGAAGTCTGTTCTCCTTGAGCCTCGTACCGATAATGTCCTACAGGGTTATGTAACGATTGATCCTGCGGACACAGCTGGAGAGCACTTCGTTCTGGTGTCCGCACCGCACTCGTATCCGATGATCCTCGTTGGAAACGTGCTTTCACACATCAGCGCATCAGGCAAGTTTCCGATACGCGTCCTGAATTGTGGCAATAGTAAGGTCACTTTATATCGGAACTCTACCCTGGGCTACCTGGTGCCATCCACCGACCTAACTGTTTCGGATTCGGTTTTTGTGCCAACAGTTGCGGCCAAGAAATCATCCGGAAAGACCATCTGGCGTTCGTTGCCGACGACAATGTCATTGGGTGCTACAAAGGACCCATTGAACATCGTATCGATCTGGAAGTCGGAGCTGCGCCGGTTCAGCAACGTCCTTACCGGACTCCACTGATGCTTCGTGGCGAAGTCGAACGTCAAATCAACGACATGCTTCGGCAACGGATTATTCAACCAAGCACGTCGCCCTTCTGTTCACCCATCGTGATGGTCAAAAAGGCAGACGGGAAGTCCTGGCGATTTGCTGTTGATTACCGTAGGCTAAACGCCATTACGGTAAAACAAACGTACTATCTGCCACTCATACAGGATATCCTTGACTCAGTCGGAGGACGCCGCTATTATAGCAACTTCGACTTCCAGTCAGGATTTCACCAGATTCCCGTCTACCCGGAGCATGTCGAACGGACCGCGTTCGCTACATTTCTGGGACTCTTTGAGTTCCTACGAATGCCGTTCGGCCTCTGCTCTGCGCCCGCCACGTTTCAGCGCGTGATGGAATCGATGCGGAAGGAGCTAACGGATGCCTTCTTCATTTACCTGGATGACGTAGTTCTGGCGAGTGACACTGAAGATCAACACTTAAGTGACATCGATCAGTTCTTACAGGTGATCATCAAATACGCGATGAGACTTCGCCTTGACAAATGTTCATTCGGAAAGTCCGAGATCAAGTATCTTGGATTTCTTATCAGTGAGAAGGGCATACGCCCTGCCAAGGAACGTGCAGTCAGTGCAGTCGATCAAGCCGCCGAAGACGCTAACGGAGCTCCGCTCCTTTATCGGGGCCGTGAGCTACTTTAGGCGGTTTATTTCCAACTTTGCAGGGATCATGCAACCGTTGCATGCACTGACGAAGAAAGAAGCGTTCGGGGATTGGAAGGAAGACCATCAGAAGGCATTTGACGCGGTTAAAGAAAAGCTGATGTCAGCGCCGGTGCTAGCGCCACCGCGATTAGGAAAACCTTTCGTGGTGGAGACGGATGCTAGCGCGACCGCGATTGCGGCGTGCCTCCTACAGGAGAACGCAATTGGTGAAACACACCCAATAGCGTACGCCTCGCGACTGCTTAACAAGCACGAGGCCAAGTACCCGTCGGTAGAGTCCGAAACGCTGGCGATCGTCTTCGCGCTCAAGGAGTTTTCCCCTTACCTTGAAGGCTCTGGAACGTCTACCGTGCGTACAGACAATTCAGCTCTGCCTGCGTTGCTGAAGAAGCGCGACCTCGCAGGGCGCCTTGCCAAGTATCAAATGTCTATCCAGCCATTTGACTTGAACATCGTGCACCGGTCTGGTAAGTTCAATGCTTTCTGCGACTTCCTCTCACGCTATCCTGGCGACAAAGTATGTGTCGTTTCGACACGAGCGCAAATGTCGCGCCAGGCCAGCAACGACGAACCTGGTGCGGACCACACTTCTGGGGCACAAGTCGAAGCGCCCGTTGAAACGCTCACTTTGGAGCGAATCCGGGGCGAACAAAAACTAGTGAAAGATTACCGCCTGATGTATGACGCTCTGAAACACGGGCGGTTTCCCGACGATATTGCCGAGCAGAAGTGCATCCGCGAAGCTGTGAAGTGTATGAAGCTGGAGAAAGGCCTTCTATGCCACTGCGATCCAGAAGACGAAGACGATGCAGCGCGCATACTGGTGCCCTACCCCTTGAGGGAAGAGATTGTGCGTCGGTTCCATGAACCACCGTTAGAAGGCGGGCACTTGGGTGCCGATCGCACTGCACACCGACTTCGTCAGCGGTTCTACTGGCCCGGCTTAGTTTCCGATGTGCGCATTTTCACGCGCTCGTGCGACGCGTGTCAAAAGCGCAAGTCGGTTCCGGCTCTCATGTCCACAGAGCCCCTACACATGATGCCGGTCGCCCGTTCTCCATTTGAGCGCGTGCATGCCGACATCATGGGCCCGATACCAATCACGGGGCGTCAACATCGCTACATTCTGGTAGTGGTGGACAGCTTCACGAAATGGCTGATAGCGGAACCTATAGTTGACCAAAAGGCGACAACCGTGTCGACAGTGTTCCTGAACCGAGTGGTCGCGCAGCATGGAGCACCGTCCATGGTCGTCACTGACCAAGGACGGCAATTTGTTGGAAAGATCTTTGCTGACGTCGCGACGCTGTTCAACTTCCAGCACCGCACGACAACGGCATACCATCAGCAAGCGAACGGCATGGTTGAGCGCCAGAACCAAACGCTGGCAGCTATGTTGTCAGCCTACGTCAATCGTCAAGGGGACGACTGGGATAAATTTCTGGCGTCCGTTACCTTCGCCTACAACACCTCGGTACAGGCAAGTTCCCGGCAATCGCCATTCTTCTTGCTTTACCTGAGAGACGCCCGCGTCCCCTTGGACAACGTCCTGGAGCTTCAATCTGGTGCAGCTTACGGCACTACAACCCTGTACGCTGAAGAAGCCGGTTTGGCCATACGCGCCGCTTGGGAGTCGGCACAGGAGCATCTGGAGAAGTCTCAAGCCTCGCAGAAACGACATGCCGATGACCTCCGGCGCACGGCGGAACATGAGTTTAAGCCATTCCAACTGGTGCTTCTCTTTCGCGACCAACCACCAACATCAGAGTCCCATAAGTTCCGTAAGCGCTGGGAAGGTCCCTTTCGAATCATGAAAGTGGAACGGCCAAACGTTATCGTCCGTAAGCTCACTGGAGACGCTCGTTTGAAGACCGTACATATGGACAAAGTGAAGCCATATTACGAGGCGACGACGCTTCCGCTACACTCGTCCGATAATTCGGCGTTAGATGCGGACACCCACTTGGGTCTCTCCGCGTACCGCGAGCCTGGTGATCAACGTCTGGAGTTAGAAGACGACGATGCCGAAGACGCGGATGTCAATATATCGCATAGCGACGACTGAGGAACCTCTGGAGCGTACCGTCTGACGTAGATGCTTTTGCTCGATTAGAAGCGATAGTCTGGAGATCTCCATCGCAACATCATCTTTCGCGCCCGGTGTCGGTGCCCCGTCCTCTTTGAATTTCCCCTTATTATCACTTGTATTTTGTCCCTTTTGTTCAAAATTATCGGCGGTGAAGGGGCCACCGCACACCGAGAGGGGGCGTGTCATGGATAAGCACTCGACGCTACACCCGTCAACAACTCACGCCACGCGTCATGTTCGGTCGCACACTTACGCACGCACAAGTGCGCAGCGAGCGGAAGCGAGCGCAGCACTGTCGAGCCGCCTGGGAAGGATATCTCGTACGCTGACACTCTGGAGGCGAGTCTCTCGCTCGCTAGACGCCTGGCTCGGCTGCTCTCTCCCGCTGTGCGTCTGGTGGCGTGCTATGCACACGCACTCCGTCGGCCGGCTCCAATCACCGTCGCAGTTCTCGTGGCACACACTCACGCTCCCTCCGCAGTTCTCTTGATTCTCGCACATGTGTGTATTGCTTACGCTATTGTTCGTATTGTAGCTATTGTGTCAGACGGCAATAAAAGGGGCCCCACTCCGCAAGGAGTTGGGCGCCGACAATCAGTAGTTGAAGATCGGGACTACTAGTCGGTGCCTCCTCTGGAGGCGCGGGAGACGGGAGAAGAGGGAAGTTGCTGGGTCGCGATAGGCTCTTCAATGATACATTGCAGAACGCAATAAAGTGAACCACCTTCTTGTCGAGAGCCGAAAAAATTTTTTGTTTGAATGAATCAATCAAAAAATTTTCAAAAAAATTATTCAATCAATCAAAAAAATTTTTTTGTTTGAATGAATCAATCAAAAAATTTTCAAAAATTCATTCAATCAAACAATCAATCAAAAAAAATTTTTTGTTTGATAGGTTTTTTTCAAGAAATAACAAAAAATTTTTTGTTTGACCCGATCACTAATTTCTAGGTAACGCAGTTGTCCACACATTTGTCCAGGTGCATTTGTTGGTCAGGCCCCGAGTCGCGCTTTTAGTTGGTGAAACGCCGTTGCAAACGATGCTGTAGGACGCCGGCTTGGCTTGAACTCTGCAGTAATGCTGCGTGTGGTTTGACCGCAAACAAAGCAAATTTGCTGGTAGCTTTTTATCCTCTCGAGGAAAGTGATCAAACCGCTTGTAGCCAAGTTTGTTCGGCGATGTCGTTGTCCACCAAAAATGCGGCGTATGCCAGTGAAACTGGTGGTAATAAGTGGTAAGTGGTAATAAAGATTTAATATCGAGCGAAGAACAATTCAATTAGTCCAAATGGCGGCCATGAACGATCTGGCAATGTTTTTCACATTCATTACTTGACATCTGTTAGCGGATCATGCGACATTGGATGGACGCACACAATCATCCGCATGCGAACCGCTGCTTCTTCACCTCTTCATCTTTACCTTAAATGGATCAAGGTACCTCTTTTGGTTTGTACGGCCCTCATGTCAAAGCCCCTGACTTCTTATGGTGATTTGCTTAAGTCTGCATTCGCGAGGGCATGTTAACGAAGTGCTTCAGCTAGTCAACGAACGACTGGCGTGGGGCCGGTCTCAGCCAAAATGCGTCAGCATAGGCGCCACGCTAGCTAAGATCCCAAACCAAGCCGTCGAAGCGGAGGTGTAAAGTTAGTCTCAGTCCATCTCAACCGTCCAAGCACAAATCCAGTCAAGCATGCTTCAGCGGGCCTCCCAATCGAGGCCTGTTTCGGGCCGTGGCCCTCCAAATCGTAGATAGCAGTAGCGAGCCATGAAAATAGCATGCGAACCGAAAAATGTCTCTGATTCATCTTTAGCATTTTCGGGCTGTACCCAACGATTTATGCTGTTTTAAATCAGGGGTTGTTCGGCTTTATTTGGCAAAATTTTTTTAAAGTCGCTTGAGATTTTTTCATTTTTGCGCCCCAGTACGGACCGAGTCGGTTTAGCCGAAGCCTGGCCCGGCAAGCCTACGGACCGGCTTGCTCCATGACAGCTAGGGGCATCAGCGGAAATCGAGCGATTCTAGTCTGCAAAAAGAAGGTTTTCGCTAATGACTAATTCTCGCACTTCTCGTGGTGCTACACTTCTCACCAACAAGGCAAGGCTTCGGACAGAAATATTAAAATCAGTTAATGCGATATCTGCGGCACAAGCGAGAGCGTTTTCTGAAAGAGCATGACAATAAGCACTGGTGATTCGTTGAGTACAAGTTCACCGCTAGTTTCCTTGCGCTCAGAGGATTCGCTTCCGCAGTGCAAGGCACCAGAAGTTTTACCGATACATCAGCAAGGGATACCCATCAAAGGGACTTATTTTAGTTATTTAGGTTTTGAAGCGCGGTGAATTAATGACCCTCTACTACTTTCACGCAAGCCTCGCAAATTCGACCATCGAAAAATAGTAGACGATCGTCCACTATCCGAGCCAATACGGTATATCCTCGGAAACTTAGCGGAAGGCCTCGATATGCCAATTAATGGGTCGCTATTTGCCGCTCTAACAGGCACCTACCGCTATCACGTAGGCGTTCGCTTTTAGCAAAATCACCGAAATTAACAATTTGACGCAAATGACATCAACGCTCGTTTGTCACCATAGTTTCTGGGTCCTCTGCAAGAACCACTAGTTGACTTCTTCTTTTTGTGAAACCACTTTTTGTGGATCTTCCGGTCGCTAATGACACTGAGATGATTCTAGCGGAGTTACCAAACCATTTATAGGGCCACAAACGCTCGGCATCATTGCTCTTTATGTGAAAGCTTATGATTATGTGACTTCAACATGTGTCTCCAGAAGGGTTAAATTTGAAACCAAACAGGCATCTTATGCGGCTCTTCGGGTTTGTTCGGGCCTTGCGGCTTCTTAGGCGGTTCCCTACATTCATGTGGTTTTTCCGTCGACTCCTTGGGACCATCCGGCTTCTTCGTAGGCACAGTGGGGACTTCTGGTTGTGTAGGCGGATGACTCGTAGTCTTGTGCTTACGGCAAGGACAATCGCGTGGCTTGGACGTAGTCGGCTTCGGGACCTCTGGCTTCTTAGAAGACACCAGTTTCGGTGACGTCGTCACAGGTGATGGAGACACTGATCGACGAGTAGCTTTCGGTGAAGGGCGTCGCCCGCGCGTGGTGCGTCGTGGTGACTGAGTTCGCTTAGGCGTAGGTTTTGGAGTCGCCGCACGCGTTGGAGCCGGCGGACGACGAGTAGCTTTAGGTGTAGGCCGCCGTCTTACCGTCGTTCGTCGTGGCGCCTTAGTATGTTTAGGAGTGGGTTTCGGCGTTGCCACCCGTGGGTTTATGCAAGCGGAAACCACTTGGCATATGGCTCCACCGATCGCTTGAGCCTCACACTGGACGTCATCCCAGTGCCCATGCGGCAAGTTGACTTTCACACAGTCTTGCTTGGGCAAGCCATCGGGCCTTCCCGGAGCCCAGAAAGGAGAGACACCAAATTTCGATCCGTCGGTCCACTGCCAGGCTGATCCCACTTGGTGGAGACCGATCCAAACTGAGGCCTTTCCGAGCGGTTTCGCGATCTCTGAAAATTGAAGTATATCCCCAATCGGCTTTAGGAAAGTGTACCCAGCGTCATGTTCTGGTCAAGCCCGCCGTGAATCGACGCCAGGTCTGCTGCCCTTATTCTCCACTCTTTTGGAGGCAGAGACTGACAGGCTCGACGGTAGTTGGACCAACCAGCCGGCTGACTTTTTGGCATGCGGTAAAGCTAAACCGGGAGTCATGTTCGTGCTCTCTCAACGCATCATTTACCTTGAAACATTTGCCGCTAGGCTGATGCAAGGTGTAGCCAGAGGGACACTTTCTGGTGCACTTGGATGCTTCTGTAAAATTCTGTGGTTGCAAATAAGCATTTAGGCAAGAGAACAAAATCATATAATAGGCTGGCCCTTGAAGGGGGACAGGCTCCGTGGCGGAGCAAGTACTGCTTTCAAAAACAAACCATGGGACGCAAGCAACCACGAGGCAAGGAATCATTGGCGGGGAGGGGGGGGGGGAGACTTTTGCCTTGGTTTGGACCCACTTCAAAATCGTGAGGATGGCCGATCGTGAACGGATCTGAAACGTACCCGACAGAGCGATGAAGACCGCTAGCGCTGCGAAGACAAAGAAGGCCCTAAACCCCATGGTGGGCTCCGAAAGAAGACTGATTCCGATTCCCGTCAGTCCCCAGTTTTATGCGCTCGTTTCTCCAACGAACATGCACCCGTTGTTGTCGTTTTGTCGTTCAGTATGCTACACTTACGAACGACATCTCCCCTGGACCAACATGCGACCATGTCGATTCATTAGCGATCTGGTCAAGCTTCGTACAGAGGATGCTTTTTGACGGTCGTGGTCGTTTGACATGTCCCTATTTGCCAACGGACATATTTGATCAGACGCATGTTACATCGTAGCAGATTTATCCTCCAACATGACAATATCGAACGTTTAGAGTTTGGCCCCGTGATCCAGCAACATCTAACGAGCATTGTGTTAAAGTATTTTCTGGACGCTCCCTAATAGAATCACTCTTCTTATACCCCCCAAAAAAGGCTATTTTGGTTACGTTGACCTTTCATACAAGGCCATATTGAAGTAGAGGGTGATAAAACAAGCATTTTAAAAGCCAGAACGAGCGGAGCGACACAAGAACATCATGATGCTAATAGTGCCAATGTCTGCTTTAGGATACGATAGAGTGTCGCCGTCTACTTTCAGGGTCCCTTCTTGAATGAACCGGTCTGAAGTCGCTGCCGAAGCCGCTGACGACGAAAATGAAGAGGACGTAGATCAGAGCCTGCTTGAGAAAGAGGTCGAAGTACAGGGATGGAGACTCGTTGAAATAAAACCGAATCCGAATCCGAAGCATCCCCCAAGATCAAAACCGAATCCGAAGCAAAACGACCGAATTTCCGAATTACCGAATCTTGCTTTAATGACCAAGTGATTGAGTAGACTTCCATCATCCCAGTTACACCCCTTGTTCCCCCTCTAATTATCCCCCCCCCCACATGGAGGCCGTATATCTGCCCCCTGTAATTTTCCCCAGAATTCAGTACAATACTTGCTAAAACGGTTAAAGCGGCCCACCCGCCATTTGAAGAAGGATAATCAACTTATACCGTAATCCTTTAATGTATGTTCCCCCTGCCCCACTTTGTTCCGTACCCATCCGCGGCACGTGGACTTCAAAACGAAGGCCCAAGGTTTGTTAATTACGAGGCAACAATAAACCATACGAGCATACCAGTCGTGCAGATTTTCATAAATTTTACATGTTCTCATTTTGAGAAAATATTTAAGAATCTCAAAAAATTTAGAAACATCTAAAATGGGGTATGGTAAAGCTAAAGTCCCAGTGTTTAAATTTGAGGGAATACGGTATCTGAAAAATTCGCAGGCCAGATGCATGCGAAAGGAAGTACCTTGTCGATACCCGTGTCAAGGGCTTTGCCAGACGCGGAGCGGTCGCCGCATTATCCCGACGAACTTTCGAGCATGGAGTCCCCGAGCCCCATTTCCGATTTCTGCGATGTTTGTTCTAGCAGCACTCGAAAATTCAAAAAGGTGCAACAGCAAAAATTGCCTCATAACGCAGCGGAGAACGTCAAGGGGTTCAGTACCGAAGCCTTGTCAACAGTCATCAGAGGACATAGGTAACCACGGCGCAAGTAACTTCAGCAAGCACACGTGCTGATGGCAATGCGTCATGCAGGACACTAAACGGTACAAGTTTTGTCTGCGCCAACCAAGAGACCAGCCCGAAGGTAAGGCTTCCCAGGAATCTCACGAATCCTGGCCATAGAGACGATCCTAGACGCTAGCAAAAACTAAGCTATGTCTATTTAGGTTGGCTCTTTGGTCGCAAATATGACACACAGTGCGACATATCGGCGAGCAACTGCGTGGAAGTCACACGCCAACGAAATGCTCGGAACGGCCATAGCAAAAACTGCTGCATGCCGTCCGTTTCGCGGCTTCCATCAGTTGTTTTTTTTGGGTTCCATACGTTTCGACATTATAGTTTCAGCACTGAAACGTTTCGGCACCACACAAAATCGGCACTCGGCACACTTAAGGTTACCCTGCGAATTCTCCTGTGTGGAGGAACTCCTCGGAAAACGCAAATAGTCCTTTGGTAACCCCGGCAAGGAGGGTGATCTTCGCGTGCACGGAGAAGCTTTGCTGCCGAAACGTAGTAGTACCGAACCGTGATTGGTGCAGAAACTTATTATTGCCGAGGCGTAGGGTCGTTGAGCTCCATGCAGTTTTACTGCATCGATTCGAAGCATATACATCTTAGACGCGGCAAAGTGGTGATCGTCGCCGTCTCAGTACGAAACGACTTTTACTTGGAGGATGCGCTGTCATGCCGTGTGGGGCTCGATCGTTTTTTTTCGGCGTGTAGCTAAACGATCATCCGTTTCTAGGCAAAGCAGTTGTCCACATATTTGCCCAGAAGCGCATGTTGATCAGGCACTGCATCGTGCAGTTTTACCAGGTGAAATATCTAGTCAGTGCAAACGACTGTAGCTGGCTTTGCTTGGACGCCTGGCGCAATGATGCGCGTTGTTGCACTGCGAACCAAGCTAGCTTGTAGCTGCTGCTAGCTTTTTATTCTCTCGAGGGAAGTGATCAAGCCGCATGTAGCCAAGTTTGTTCAGCGGTTGTAGACCAAAACTGATGCGTATCTCAGTGCGATGGCTACTAAAGGGCTGCATACCGAGTGAAGAACTATCCAAGTTGGCATGGCTACGACGAATGGCTTGCCAATGTTCTTCGCACTGAGCGTTATCATCGGTGTCCTCCTTGCCATCGTTAGCGGATCATGCGACAGTGGATGGATGTATAAGCCAAATGCGAACCGCTGCTACAAGGTACTTCTCCCGGTTCGAAAGGACCTCTTGTAAAAGCCTCCGATTTTTTCCGTGATCGTTTTAGTCTACAATTGTGAGCAGTTTAACAAAACCCTTCAGCTAGTCAACGAACGCTTATCGTGGTACCAGGCTCAGTCGAAGTGCGTCAGCATGGGCGCTACTCTGGCCAAGATTCGAAATGAGGCCGTCGAAGCAGAGGTGCAAGGTTAGTCCTTTCGTCTCAAGTTTTCCGGACAAGTCGAAACCAGAAAAACTATAGAAAATTAGCAGACATTATTTGTACTAATTTTTGGTTATTAGTTAATTAATAATTAATATTCCAGGACAAGTCGAATACAGAAAAAAGTATAGACGTTAGGAGATTGATTAGTAGTTAATTAATAATAAAATGAGTTCGTTTTCGATTAAATATTTAAAAATAGCTAAAATATCTTTTTTTAAATTTTATATTTTATTGGAATTGGTTGTACAAGTGGATGGAAATGGCACTCATGTTTGAAAATCGTGATGAATGTTTGGTTAATGCCATTCTAGAGTCTTAGTGGACTGCTTGCCCGACTAGGGCTTCTCCATCCCTCCGACCATAATTGCCACAGTACTTTGCGTACCAAAATTTATAGACGTGGCCGCGCCCGGAGACCTCCAATTTCTCGTCGGCCTTCGCTACGACCAGGCAAAACGCGAATGGTTATGGAGGGACGGAAGCAAGGCCGACTATTACAACTGGGAGTACGGCCTATGGGAGAATGGAGGCAAATGGGGAGAGTGCGTGGTGGCCAGCTTGGATCCGAAGTTCGGCGCAAGCGGCCGCTGGTACAACGTCGACTGCGCTGACTATCCACGAAGCTTCGTCTGTGAAAAGGCCGCTTAAGCGCAATGCCCACAGGATTAACCCCGTTGTAGATTATGGATGATACGCATTTGTTGAATAAAAAGTAATCCTGCTGTTGCTACGCTTACGCCACTCGACAAATTTTCGGGCATTATGAGGAGCACATGCCCCACTGTCTTCTTGCTGACCTGCAGACGAAAGCTTTTTTATCTGCTTAAGTTTCACCTACGTGAGGCCATCCAATGACAAAGGACCTTATCGAAGGTTTCCGTTGCCTAGATGAATCAAAGGCTGCTATCTCAATGCAGCGATAAACAATAGTTGTTGTTGACGAAAGTTAACCTTGCTGTTGCTCTGCTTACTTTTTTGCAATGTTTGGACATTCTGGAGAAATAATTGCACGACTATGTAACTTTGGAAAGTTATTTTCTAGTCCATCAAAATGCAAGAGCGATTCCGATAGTCTGCTGAACGTTCTGCGGATTCTCCAGACGAGGGCTGTAGTGCAATCGAGTTTCGATAGTCATGATACATCTCTGCTCGAGACTCTTCTGTGGTGATATCCTTAGCGTGTCTCATTGAATCGATTCTCCTTTTACCGGTGGCTTCCTCCAATACGCAATAAGGGCTTTAAGAACAAGTGAAACGTGTCTATAAACTCGTTCTAGTTCGTTCTGAGTTGACTGCTTTGTGCCTGTTCCATTCTCAGAACAGCCGTTCTACACGTTCCGTTCCACGTCCGTCTTGTGACTCATCGAGCCGTATGATGCCTTCGTGTCCATAGGACGCATGCACTTAAAGCCACCGCGAATCTTCTCGCTTCATATATTTACGTTCGTGCAATAAACAGTAAACAACGCAATTAGCTGTGCATTCGCTCTGAAGCTTGCAAAGGTGGTTGTTTACGCATTGCTCGTGGCGGTCGGGTTCCCGGGCGGCAGTGATCCACCAGCGCGCTATTTTTGTTGTCACTTCGCACGCATTGGTCTGAAGCGACGGCGTCGAATCAAAGCCGTTGCCAGCGATCGACTTGTTTACGGGCGTCTGCCTCTGAATCAGTGCATTGATGATAACACCCAGCGTCTTACCGTTATTTTCATCCCGTTTTCTTATTTATGCTATGCGTCCCTGGAAGTGTCCTTTAGAAAGCTGTTTGGGAGAAGCGTTTTCCGGGCTTGGGTTTTGATTGATTCCGTAACCCAATCTCACCAGGTCTTGTAACTATTAGCCGTACATTCGGTCACGCTTTTTTGGGACACGGCATAATAATTCCGATATTTCCACCAGTACTTTCGTCCCGGCAAGACCTATTCGGTCCTGTGCGCATTAAGCGTAGCCATAGGAACGACACTGCATGCGTTACGCAGTTAGCGAACTAAAAATTATGACCGATAGTGCCGCTTGAATTTTTTATGTCGTGACCGAAAATACGGTGACCGAAAGGGACCGTCCAGAAACTCCTTGATGATCACGGAGCACTTTTTTGGACCCCCCCCCCCTCCCCCCCCC